>CAUVYU010000285.1:0-30455 GCA_963556255.1 Allolobophora icterica | reverse complement strand
CTTGGAGCACTCTCCCCTAATATTTTTTGACGCAGTGTTGTTATAGGGTCTGGGAAGCCAAGGGGGTAGTAAAGAGAGTCGAGCCGAAAGTCAAGAGGGGGGGTAGTAAAAGAGATATTTAGGATTTGTGGTGGAGTTCGGGAATCGAAGGCCGAGGGGGGTAGTAGCGGAGGTATCTGAGTTTATCGTCGATTTTGGGTGTGGGAACGAGGTTTATCAGAGCGAATGACTAAAAAAAGGTCAGAAAGTTTTCGAGAGGTTTGATAAGGTATGAAAAATTTGTTGATGAAAAGAAATTTGTCGTATGAAAATTTTTCGGCCTCTCATGTATATTTTATATATCGCCACCCCCCCCCCCCGTCAACCTTCAATTCCCTCCCAGCAGAGGGGGACTAGATTAAACACTGCTTAATGATCGGATATGAATAAAAAGTTGCATTTTTTAAATTTCTAAATAAAACACACTAGTGCTTTTTAGTATTTTCTTTAACGCCCGAGCTATGAAAATCCCTCAGGCTCTGAAAGACTACTTAACAGAAGTGTGTATTTAAGCTTGGAGATTGCCGTCCTCGTCTTCGGGGTGTATGTGGTACTATTAATTGCTATGATTTCAAATTTATAATAGGGGACCTATATTAAACTGACAATATCGAATCTAACAGCAGATGTGTTTATTTTTATTGACAGAATCAGTGATGAAAGAGATACGTCACATACGGTTTCTTATAATTGCTGGTCAAAAACTGAAAATCGTATACGATCAAAATTTAGGCCTATAGTAATGACGAATAACAACTTCTATTTGATCTGTTAGCAATTCGTTGAATAACTAGGCCTAACTCCTCGGCAATTTTAGATTACAATAGCTGAAATACATTAATTCCCAGAGCAAATCTTAATTTATATGAAAAATATGTTTTAATTGCGAGACAATCTTGTTTCTTGAAAATAGTTTGAAGTGATACCCAATCTAGAAAACGTCTAGCATCTTTTTTGTCCAGTTTCTTGACTCACTTGGCGGACCGGCAACTGAGGGCTCGCAGACCGGCACCGGTCTGCGGACCATAGTTTGGGAACCACTGGTCTAAGGACTTGTTAATGTCTTTCAGGTATAAACCATAAGCCTTGTTAGTGTCACTCAGTTCTAAAGTTAACACTTCTTGTTAGTATCACTTATTTATAAAGTTAAGACTTGTGAATGTCGTGTAGCCTTCATACATACATACACACAGGCGTACATGCATGCATACATACAGGCATACTTGCATGCATACATGTATGCATACATGTATGCATACATACATACATACATACATACATACATACATACATACATACATACATACATACATACATACATACATACATACATACATATATACATACATACATACATACATACATACATACATACATGCGTGCATGCATACATACATGCATACATACATTCATGCATAATATGCATACATAGAATACATACATACATGCATGCATACATACAATACATGCATGCATACATACAATACATACATGCAATGCATGCATGCCTCACCTGGGGGGCTTTTGTACGGGGGGATTTTGTCCGGGGGATTTTGTCCGTTCACCATAGACACCCATCAGAGGCGCTCCCAACCTAGCACAATGAAACAACGATCAAAGAGAATGGTCAGGCGCTTGCTTAAATAGGCAAACAGCGGCTGAGGAATTTACGTCACAGGTTGTTAGACAACTTATTCTAACAGGATGCATCGTCCACAGTAAAACGACTGTGCTCAACCGTGTAAGTTTGGGCCAGTAGAAGAAACAAATCGCCTGGCGTGGCAGAGCGGAGAAATTCGCGACCAGGTCAAGAAGATGCAACAGAGCCTGCTAAAAAATTGCGCATGATAAATTGCGCATGAAAAAAAAATCTCAAACTCAATGTGCTTTTGCATAGGTACCCGATCAGATTCCCCACATGAACTTGGATATATTTATATGAACAAACTTAGGTGTGCCGCCGATTAACCCTTCGTCGGGCGGAATAAAACTACACAACTAAGGTCGTGGGGTCAATTTTGACCCCATAGTAATTATCATGTAATTCCAATAAAATAAGCACGTAGATTGCATGAGAAGGTGATTATCATCAGTAATATTCACTGAAATGTCATTACTTGTTGAACTTCCTCATGACCTGACATCATCTGACGTCATGGCATGATGTCATGTCATGATTTCATGATGCCACATACAAACACAGTCCTGTAATACAGATCTTACACTAATATATAGTGCCATCAATAGAATGAAGTGACACCAGAATGAACATAGACTACTAGGAGCCTAGGAATGACATTATAACATGACGTCAGATAACGTCATGGCATGACGTCACGACATGATGTCTTGACTCCACATACAACATTTAATGCTTTAGTGCTATTCATACACTAATGTATAGCACCATCAATACAATGAAATTACACTAGAATGAACAGAGACTATTCAAAACCCAGGAATTACATCATGATATGACGTCATCTGAAGTCATTGCATGACGTCACGTCATGATTTCATGATGCCACGTACAAACTAATACTGTTCTCAAGACTAATGTATAGTGCCATCAATACAATGAAATGACACTATACTGAACATAGGGGATGCTAGGAGCCTAGGAATGATATCATGACATGTCGTCAGATAACGAAATGGCATGACGTCACGTCATGATGTCATGACGTCACATACAAACATAGGCTTGTAATACTAATGCATAGCGCCTTCGCTGCAATGAAATGACACTAGAATGAAAACAGGAGACTGCTAGGAGCCTAGGAAGGCATTTCAACGATAATCAGAGATCCTGAGTGGCCGAGTGGTTTGGTAGCCCGCACGCCACGCCGGCGACCCGGGTTAGATTCCCGGTCGGTCGGTTTATCAGAGATTAATTTCTCGGATCTGCGGGTGGCTCGGTCGCAATATAAACGTTGAGTACTCGCGGTTGTTCACTGCCTCCGACGCTAATGGTCTTCGTTACTACAAGTGTCGTTAAACAGCAACATTTATTTCAACGATCATCAGAAAGACATGTCTGACAGAACATCTGACAGTGGACAGTGTACTCATTCTTATGGCATGCCTTACACACGGCAATGGCTCTTTGTCCGACTGTCTGGGAAAAATTTGGCAACGACTTCGTTTCTTTGGAGGTTGCCGAGTGTCGCTAATCAGTTCTCGATGAGTTGCAACAGATCGTCGCTATTCGTTTAGCTCTTGGCCAAGATCTTTTCCCAGTTTCCTGATGAACCTTTTTCAGCTACTTAAAAGTAATTAGTATATTTTAAAATAAAAACAATAATTTAGTTATTTTAATTTAATTTCATTGCTGTGAATTGTTTTCAGCGTTTACTGAGACCATCCCATCTCCAAAAAATCCCGTTTTTCTCGGGATTTTAGCCCTTCCATAATTATTGCTATTGTTCAATAACCTTTTAAAAAAGCACCGAGTAGAGGTGATTCTTCCTGGGACCAAACGACTTGTGGAGTTCATTCTTCCTAGGGCAGATTGAATGGGGGAGTTTATTGTTTATACGACTGGTTAATTTGATTCTTTATAGGCCTAAATGACTTGTGAAGTTGATTCTATTTAGGACCAACTGACTTGTGGAATTGATTTTTCCTGTGACCAAATGACTCGTGGAGTTGACTTCCCAGAACAAATGGAGTGTGGGAGTTGATTCTTCCTGGACCAAATAATTTGTGGAGTTGATTCTTCGGTGAACGGACATTTACCCCGGACATTTACTCCCGGACAGTTTCCCCTCCGGACATCCCCCCCATTCTGAGTAGGTCATTTTCCTCCCGGATAAATTCCCCTATGAAATGAAAGATCTCAATAACTCTTGGCTAACACCTGTAACCACTTGTATTTGACATTGTAAAACAAGAGGAAAGTAAAGCCTGTAGGCCTATTCTGTTTACTTAGAGTTTCGTAGCAGAACTTTAACTTTGAAGATTGGTATGACAATGACAAAGATGTATGAGCATTCGTTTATTTGAACAGTCTGATTAAACGCAGCGAATTAGACAATGAGAAACAAGAGGCTTTACTTCCCTCTTGTTTTTCATTGTCTAATTCGCTGCTGTTAATCAGACTGTTTGATCAGGGGTTTGGAGAACGATCTCCATCGAAATTATAAAGTGGGGGGTTGACATACTTTGGCCGTAAGTGGGGGTTTGCATTTTTTCATGATATCTCTTGTCCCGTGTGATAATAATTATAGCCTACTAGCCATTATCAGGAATCGCCTTTTTGTTCCACATGGGATCTAAATCCTCTTATTCCATTACATTACAGTAGCAAAGTCTCATACAACAGAACACATAGGCCCTACTGCAGCGTGCAGCCCGTCATATCTAGTCTGCTCTACGAATCGACGACCAACGGGCCAACGGCTTTACTCGATCTACCGGCCAACCAGCTGGGGGAGAGCAGGGTGGAGGTGAGGATCGTGAGGTTGCTTTGCTAATGACACAGAGGCCTAGACTGGCAGAGTTCTCCACTGCAACCTGCATGTGTGTGTCATCGCTCTACTTGCCAGAGTGGCCTATAGATCTCTGACCTGTCCAGTGAATCTTGCACAGGCAAAGACTCACTATAGGTTAACTGGCATATCCTAAATCTAAGTACTACTACAGACCTGTGGATATATATATATATATATATATATATATATAGCCATAGGTCCACTTCCACACACACATATATATACCAGATCAAACATATATATATATATCTACTCTGTACAGCGTTAGCTTGTAGTCTAGTGTCTAGTCCTGTAGGAAGATGAAGAGGCAGAGGCAGAGGAAGAGGACGAGGAGGAAGAGGAGGAGGAGGAGGAAGTGGAATGGAGGAAGACCTCTGCCTCTGCCTCTGCCACGTATCCACACATACCATATGCCTGTGTTGACCGTCTGTCCGTGGACCTTCGTGAACTTGGCATTTATTAATAGATGTTCAAATTACAGTTACAAAGAGGCTTATCTCCAGTCGCAGTGCTTTTACACATGTCTGATCTGGTTTCCAGTCCGGCAAGAACAGGGTCAAAGGTCGCTGAGCTGGAGCCCGTGATTCTGGCAGTCTTGTTTTCCTTACAACAGGTTGATACAGCCCAAGCTAGATATATTTCATATATGGCATCCCTTAACTTCTGAGAAATGTTTAAACTGTTCAATTAGCGGTATTTTGCTGCAAACAGCCGTGATAAGCTCGGCTGCCTTTAGATGTATCGAATCACATCTACCAGATGGAGATTCTCAACTTCTGAAGTTCTGACAAGTGCAGCTGCTGACTTGGGTGTCGGTGGGACAGATAATGCAGGCTGGAGAGATGATTAATGGCAGGACCGACTTTGCCATAAGCCGCCACAGCCATGGACTCCTAAGTCTTCTATATAATTTACCCATATTTGGAGTTCATTCCACACTGAATCCACAGCCTACGGGTAGGCCTACGGTTTGCTTACCAAAGTTTAAATGATACGTCAACAATTTAAGCGTGCGCACAGTACGTGTTCGATATTTTAAAAGTTAGACGATAATATAATTGATTCTGTGTTTTCTGACATCAAATTATAGCGGATGACAAAGCTGCGTCAGATAAAGTAAGTAATGAAGTTAACGTACATCACACTAATAAGCTCATCGGTTAATCGTTTGATTGTGAGCCCTGAATCTCGAACAGACACGGCAGACAGTGGCAAATTGAGTTGGTCAACACGATGGTTCATAAACGGGTTTTCTGTCATCGAATCCATACTATACCTTTCTTAATCGTAGTTGTTTAATATAGATGAGACGGCGATGGATGGAGAGATCTCCAGTGGTGGCCATCCACCCTCAAATGTCGAGGCCAAGAAAATGAAGTCGAAGTCGCTAACCATACACGTGGCTGCCTCAGTTCTAGCTTAAGGGACCTTCCTCCTCTTTCTCCTTCTCTTTCTCCTCCTCTTCTTCCTCTTCCTCCTCCTCTTCTTCTTCCTCTTCTCTTCTTCTTCTTTCTTCTTTTTCTTCTTCTTTCTCTTCCGCTTACTCTTCTTCTACTTCGATTTCCTCTTACTATTCCTCTTCCTCTTCTTCCTCTTCCTCTTCCTCCTCCTGTTCCTCTTCTTCGATTTCCACTTCCTCTTCTTCTTCCTCTTCCTATTACTCTTCTTCTTTCTTCCTCTTCCTCTTCTTCCTCTTACTCTTCTTCTTTCTTCCTCTTCCTCTTCCTCTTCTTCCTCTTCCTCTTCTTCTTCTTTCTTCCTCTTCCTCTTCTTCCTCTTCTTCTTCTTCCTCTTCTTCTTCTTTCTTCCTCTTCTTCTTCTTCTTCTTTCTTCCTCGTCCTCTTCTTCTTCTTCTTCTTCTTCTTCTTCCTCTTCCTCTTCTTCTTCTTTCTTCCTCTTCCTCTTCTTCTTTCTTCCTCGTCCTCTTCTTCTTCTTCTTCCTCTTACTCTTCTTCTTCTTGCTTCCTCTTCCTCTTTTCTTCCTCCTCGTCTTCCTCCTCTCGATCTCCTCCTCTTCCTGTTCTTTTTACTCTTCTTCTTCTTTCTTCTTCCTCCTCTTCCTGCTCCTCTTCCTCCTCTTCCTCTTTTTCTTTCTCTTCTTCTTTCTTCCTCTTCCTCTTCCTGTTACTCAATTGCACTTGATGGGTTCCATAAGTTGACTGATTACTACTATTACAACAACAACAACAACAACAACAACAACAACAACAACAACAACAACAACTACTACTACTACTACTACTACTACTACTACTACTACTACTACTACTACTACTACTACTACTACTACTATTACTACTACTACTACTACTACTACTACTACTACTACTACTACTACTACTACTACTACTACTACTACTGCCACTGCTACTGCTACTGCTACTGCTACTGCTACTGCTACTGCTGCTCTTACTACTACTACTACTACTACTACTACTACTACTACTACTACTACTACTACTACTACTACTACTACTACTACTACTACTACCACTGCCATTCAACCAATAAAACTAAAATTCAGTTTTGTGTTTGCTGAAAGCAACATTCATTATGTGAAGCTCCTTTCATATAGCCGTCTGTAGTTGTACCGAATTTATACGGTTCTTAGGAAATACACAACAGCACAAATAAGAATAAAATTATATCATAGCAATATGTCTTGGACTAACACTAAGGAGGGGAAATAGACTTAACAAATGACCGAGAACGATGAAGACAATTTATTCATACCCATCGCCGCCAAATGGATGGTGTCAGGAACTGATGATGATGATGATGAATATGTCTATATATGTATTAATTATAGTGACAGGATCTGTTATATTTCAGATCAGGCGTCACCATGCAAAAGGTTACAAAGCCGGTTTATATGTCACGTGGCCATCTGATGTTGGCAGCATCGAAAGCACGTCATGGTGGTATGCCTGTGGCTTTGGGGCCTTCACATGCTAATAGAAAAACTGGTGAAAATGGTCAAAACGAAAGCCATCATCATGGCCTAGGAAAAGAAAAACTAAAAGAAAGAAACGACTGCATGGTTTGCGGAAATAAAACTGCCACACAGTCATGTGATTGGTGTACAAAGAACTTCTGTCAACAATGTGTTACCCTGTGGCACAGCCATCCTGAAAGAGGCAATCACAAGCTTCATAACCTGAATCCAGATGAGGTAGGCGGATTTCTGTTGTAGTTACGTTTTAGTTACATCTTTAGATTGCTTAAAATCAGTGTTGGAGTATCTAGAGTCCTAGACCGTGGACTTGTCTTTGAGACAGTATGAACATCAGAAAAAGGCGATCTTGATATTGGTCTCCAACCTTGGGGTGATGGTCTTGTTCTTAATATTCCTGTCTTGTTCTCTGTCTTAAGCCTTTGGACTTGCTCTTCCGACTGGTCTTGGTTTTAGGCCTCTGATCTTATCCTGTTAGTCTTAAGCATTTGTTCTTAACAGCGAATGGAATATCCGTTGTTTGATATTTACCAGTCATTTCTGATCATTTGAATCAGGAATATGCACAGAACTGCATATCTTCTGTATTTCTAATTATTTGCAAGGTGGCCCTATTCAAAATAAACAGTTTAAATGCAGTGATGGGCAATAGTTAACAAAAAAGTTGCTAACTTTTAGTTAAACTAATTTTTTTAGTTAAGGATGAAGTTTAACTAAATATAAACAGTTTAGTTAAAATCATAGTTTAACTACAAATATTTAGTTGCTAACTAAAATGTTAACTAAAAAATCAGCAACTACTTACTTACTAACACGTGTTGCACTGCACATAATACAGTTTGTACATAGTAAGGCGCAGTAAGGGGCCGTTCATAAATGACGCCACGCACCTAGGGGGAGAGGGTCAGAAATTTGTGATTATGTGTGACAACGGGCGGGGTTTGAGAAATGTGACGTCACGTCAGGTCTACATAATAAATTTAACAGTTTAACAACAATTTAATGTTAACAATACAGCACTAATTCTGAGCAATTTTCATTATTCATTCTTTGACTGTTTAAATAATAATATATGGTCACTGTCAACCCAATCCTTCCGTTGACAATCCTTCTGATTAAATCCTTGTTCTCTTTGTACTTAACGCCTATTTAACGTTCACCTTTTGAACACTAATTCTACGTATAAGTATAAACTGAATTAATCAGCAACACAGATTAATATCTTTTCAGTTTAATAAGAAACAAACAGACAGAACTCAATTCGATTACAACTCGACTAGTCAGCCACACTACTACAGCGAACACACTCGAATTCAAACTTCTCTAGTCAGCATAATTCTTCGCGCCTCTTGACACACCTGTCTTCTGTGCGCAAAAGCGAAATCTAATAATATACATATAGCGCGCCGCTGCCGATATCGGCCGGCCGCGCGTGTCACTAAGACTAAACGTTATACATCTATCATATATACATATACACGTGAAACTAAAGTAAGCGCACTTAATATATACGCTAATATCTCGCACTGCAAGACTGTACACAAAACTCAGTTCACATTACCTCCTTCCTTTTTCTGGAATTGAGCAAATTAAATTTAAAAATTCGCGAAATTACCAAAATACATGAAACATATATATATCTAACTTATCAATAAACAGTCTTACGATTACTTATAGTCTTGACAAACAATCAGCAATAATATTCAATCTGCCCTTCTTGTACTTCACCTCAACATCAAAAGTTTGTAAGGCTAACGCCCAACGCACAAGTTTAGCAGACTTAGACATTGACTCAGTCAAATATGTAAGAGGATTGTGATCAGTAAAAATGAAAATTTTCGATCCAATTATAATTTCTTTTAACTTGTTTAAAGCCCAAACAATAGCATAGGCTTCCTTTTCCACAGTAGCCCATCTCTTCTGGGTATCAGTTAACTTCTGACTGATAAATGACACAGGGCGTTCTATTCCCTTGTCGTCCATCTGTGTTAAAACAGCACCGACTGCAAAGTCACTACTATCGCAGTACAAATTGAATGGTTTTCCCACTTCAAAAACATATAACACTACTTTGGATCGCACAGCCTCTTTAAGTAAATCAAATGCTTGCTGATGTTCAACAGTCCAATCAATCTTATCAGAAACACGTTTACTAGTTAAATCAGATAAAGGTTTCGCAATCTGTGCAAAGTCCTTAATAAACTGTCTGTAATAATTAAAAAATCCAAGCAGTTGCTTAACTTGCTTCTTAGTTTCTGGGATCTTCAAATTAGTCAAACTTTCAATTCTGTCTGGATTCATCTTTATCTTACCAGACCCAACCACATGACCGATAAACCTTACCTCACTCTTACCAAATATGCATTTTTTCAAATTCAAAGTAACGTTATGCAATCTCATTTGCATCAAAAATGCATCTAGATGCTGTAAATGAATTTTCCAATTGTCAGAATGCACAGCAATGTCATCAACATACGGTTCTGCAAAGTCACTTATAGGCTGTAAAACTAAATTTATCGCCTTAACAAAAGTTCGGCCTGAATTTATCATTCCAAAAGGAACACGAGTAAATTCATACAGTCCATTATGTGTTACAAAAGCTGTCTTCCATTGATCAGATTGTTTTACAGGACAAGTCCAATAAGCACTTCGACAGTCCAAAATAGAAATCACATTAGACTTTCCAACTTTGTTCAAAACGTCTCTGACAATCGGCATCGGATATTTACAATCCACTGTGAATGAGTTAATGTATCTGTAGTCACAGGCAAGTCTTAAAGATCCGTCTTTCTTTTTAACAATAACCAAAGGGCTTGCCATTCTGCTCGATGATGGTTTAATAATGTTTGTTTTTAACATTTCTTTGATCTGACGTTCCACTTCTGCTCGATAAATCAAAGGAATTCGGTATGCTGCAAATTCCTTTTCATGAAATCCTGGTTTTAGTTCAATTTCATGTTCGACCAATGTACATAATCCAGGTTTTTCTGAAAATCTGTCACAGTATTTGTTCAAAACTTTCAACAACTGTTCTTGCTGAGTTACTGTCAAATGGCTAATTTGTTCAGGATCGAGGTTAAGTGAATTCTTGTCATCTTGAACCTCATTCCTCATTGGTAATTCAACCACTGAACCAAAATCTTCATCTTCTTCAACAATTAGACCACAACTTAATGCTCGAGTAACATATTTTCTGATCTTGTTGGCGTGAATTATTTTTCGACCATTTTCTCCCATATCGACTAAATAAGAGTACTTTGATCTTCGATGTATGATCGTACATGGACCATGCCATCGAGAAATAAGTTTGTTCGTTGACGTTGGATACAAAACTATGACTTTCTCACCAGCTTCAAATTCTTTGTGCTTTGCTCTCTTGTTATACTGATTCGTGTATTGTAATTGCTTTTCTCGAGAGTAGGATTCTGCAAACAATAATGCTTTCTCCATATTTTCTTTGAGTTCTTTTAAATACTTTTCTGGTTTAACTCCAACATGAGGTGGTAAGTTTATTTCTCTAGTCCAACTCTCTTTTAATATTGCCAATGGTCCTCTCGGAATTTTCCCATAGACAAGCATATATGGTGATACTCCAGTAGTTGCATTCGGCACTTCTCGTAATGCCCACACTGTGAAAGGAATTATCTTGTGCCATTTCCTCGGGTTGTCTATTATCACATGATGGATCATCTTTTTAAATGTCTGATTCCATCTCTCTACTAATCCAGCAGCCTCTGGGTGTCCTGGTGTGTCGAATCTTGGACTACAGCCCATTAAATTGAGAAATTCTCTTGTCAAACTGGCTGTGAAGTTCGTTCCTTGGTCACTTGTAATCACGGACGGCACACCAACGTTCATGAACAGTTCCGTCAACGCTTCACACACAGCCTTCGCTGTCAGCGATTTCAATAAGAAGATTGTAGGCCATCTGGTGCACGAGTCCACAATGCATAAACAATACTTGTGACCTGCAGCAGATACTGGATCGATCGGGCCAACGAGGTCCATCGTCATTCTCTTGAAGGCGACCTCTTCTCTTGAGACCGGAGTGATAGGCACTCTATCCATCACCAGACTCCTTGCCTTTAGTTGACACTTCTCGCAAGACTTACAAAATTTCACAATGTCTCTTCTCATCTTTGGCCATACAAAAGACAACTTTATTCGTTCTCTTGTTTTCTCTTCTCCTAGATGTCCTCCAAATACCGATTCATGTGCCAACTCCATCACTTTTATTCGTCTCTCTTTTGGTAACACTAGTTGATATATCGTCTGGTCTAATATCTGATATTTCTTATGCAATAAACCGTTGATCACACAGAATTCAGATTCTTTCTCTTGTGCTAACTTCCACCACGGCTTCAACGATTCATCCTTTCTCTGTTGCTCTTCGAACTTCTTCGAATCGGCAATCTGCACCTTTTGTTCTTCGTCCATCTCTTCATCTCTATACAAGTCTCCTATCCCCACATCACATTCATTGTCTTCTTCAGTTTCATTTAATGTGCCATTCTCGCATGCAGCCATCTCTTGCTCATTCATCTCTGATGTTATACCATCTCGCGATAAGCTTCGTTGCTCATTACTTTCGTTTTCCTCATCACTTGAACTTTCAGTTTCACTCTTCTCATCAACATCTACCATTTCCTGTTTCCGACTCTGCGCTCTCGTCATTACATTTGCTTGTACACTCACATCTCCTTGTATCGTTTTAATTTTCATCTGTGGTACGGCTTTTAATTCGGCAATTATCTCTGGATGCAACAAGAATCTTTCTGTACTGCCCATCTTTGCAATACTAGCACACATCAAGGTGACATAAGGTGTAAGTGAACACTGGATTTTACGCGGAAATCCCTCTTCTTCCACGTCACTACCACACAATCTAACATCCACTTTCACTAACTTCGCAGGAATGGCATCTCCTGCCACACATTGCAAGTTCACTTTTCCAATTTGTTCCACCTTCATGCCTTCCAGTAATTCTTCACTAATCACCGGAATTTCTGCTCCCGAGTCGCTCAGTGCTTTGACTTTCACTGGCTCTTTACCGTCTACTGCACGAATTTCAACCTCGACATATTGCAAGAACGATTTCTTCAATATTCGATTGTCATCTTTTCCTATGACTTCTCTCTGAACTTCAGCATCCAATAGAATTTCTTTTTGAATACCACATTTCATTACTGACTTTACTTCAGTCTCTTGGTTTTCTTGACCCGTGGTTTGATTACCTGTATCACTAACCACTTGAATCAAATTCACCCTTGTGTGTTCTTGATTTCTGCTAGAACTAGCTGCTGCCACTGGAACTGGACAAAATTTAACCAAATGTTTGTCGGAACCACAGTTGTGACAACGCTTCACAACCATGCCTCGTTGTTCATTTCCTTCATTTCTCTTATACTGCGTAAACGATGTGTTGCCTTCCCTCTTGGCAAACGGCGCTGACGATTTGTTAAATCCCTGACGACCAAACGTCACTTCTCTGGTCTCATTGGGTACAGGGACACTAGCCTTGACTTCTTTACCTTTAAACTGATCCCCTGTTCCTGGATTACTTTTCCACTTTCCACTCTGGCTTTGGTTTACGGAACGTTGAGAAGGATAACTGTTTATATTTGGGATCGCAAACCCAATTCGATTGTTTACATGAATGTCTGCTAGGTCTGCCACTGCACTAGCTTGGAGACAGTCAGTTCCTTCCTTCGACAATACAAACTGTAGTGGACCTGGCGGTAAACATTCTTTTAGCTTATCCGCTACCAGCAAATCAAAGAGCGTATCATACTCTCTGTTCACGTTTCGACTTCTCACGTAATAGTTTAGCAAGTTCTTCAGTCTTGCCGTAAACATCGTATAAGTCTCTTCTGTTGTCTTCTTAGCATCCACAAATCTGGCTCTGTATTCTCTGGAGGTCAATTTAAATTCTTTTAATAAGTGCTGCTTGACTCTATCATAATTGTCTAGATCATCGTATGACAATCTATTCAGAACGGTTCGAGCTTTCGGCGTCATCAATGGTAGTAATAATTTCACCCAAAACGGCTTCTCCACAGCAAAACTACGAAACGCGTTCTCGACTGTTTCAAAATATAATGGCACCTCCATCATATCAGTTGGCATTTGAGGCAATACATGCTTCATTGCATCACCTATTTTCTTAATTTTTGACACCAAAGTTTCACTTTCTTGCTGTTTCCTTCTTTCTGCTTCCCGTTCTTCTCTCATTTGCGTTTCTTTCAATGTCAATTTTGATTTCTCCAGTTTCAGACGTTCTTGTCTTTCTGTCTCTGCCTTTTCCAAACTTTCTTTCTGAAATTTGAGTTCTTCTTGTCTGATCTGTTCCGCACGTTCTAACTCTAACGTTCGCGCTTTTTCTTTTTCTTCTTCACGCATTCTCTTTGCTTCAATCTGTTGCTGACGAACCTCTTCATCACTTTTTCTAGCTTTTTCAAATTCAATCATCTGCTCCAATCTTCTTCTTTCAGCATCTTCCCTATCTCTTTTCAACTGTTCTAACTGAATCTCAAACTGATTCTTTTGCAATTCAAGTTCTGCCTTACGCACTTGTTCTGCTTTATCTTCTCTCTCTCTTTGCAGACGCAATTCCTCTTGCCTTGCAAGTTCCGCTTTCTCTTCTTTCTCTCGCTGCAAGCGCAATTCTTTCTCTTCTTTCTCTCTCTGCAAACGTTCTGCTTTCTCTTCTTTCTCTCTCTGCAGACGTTCTGCTTTCTCTTCTTTCTCTCTCTGCAGACGTTCTGCTTTCTCTTCTTTCTCTCTCTGCAAGCGCAATTCGTCTTGTCTTACACGTTCTGCTTCTTGTCTCCGTTTATCTTCTCTATCTTCTTTCATCATCATCCACTGCATCAACATCTCCATAGACATAGGCGCAGGAGGTTTTTCAATAACCTTTTCTACGGCACCGCCAACTGCACCTTCTTCTTCGACTTCTTCTTTAACCCACACATCGGCGAGTTCCTGCATCATGTCACCACGTGACATACCTTCTAATTGTTCTTCTTTAAAACCGGCTTTTAACAAACGCTGTTTCAGCCTTTCCGTAGACATCTTCTTAATATCTGCTTGTCTTTCAGCACTTAGTTTCTCCATCTTACTTGTTTACTTTGGTGATTTCTCTTTTCAAAGAAGTCACGGTTTTTTTTGTTGTGTGAATCGATAAACAAACGGGATTTCTTTTATATTTGTTCGTGGAAAACAACGAAATTTTTATACCGTTTCTCGTGTTCCACCGTCGTTGATATCGTAAACTCGTCACACAGTAACAACGCGTAGATTCTTCTAACACCGTCGTAGATTCTTTTATCCGCCGAAGGAGGTGATAACGTGAATTTTAATCCACCGTGAGTTTATATCCACCGTGAGTATTTATTCCACCGTGAGTAATTATTCCACCGTGAGTATTTATTCCACACCGACGCTGTTCCACCGTGAGTTTTTATCCACCGTGAGTATTTATTCCACACCGACGCTGTTCCACCGTGAGTTTTTATCCACCGTGAGTATTTATCCACACCGTAGCTATTCCACCGTGAGTTTTTATCCACACCGTAGCTGCCACCAATAATGTCAACCCAATCCTTCCGTTGACAATCCTTCTGATTAAATCCTTGTTCTCTTTGTACTTAACGCCTATTTAACGTTCACCTTTTGAACACTAATTCTACGTATAAGTATAAACTGAATTAATCAGCAACACAGATTAATATCTTTTCAGTTTAATAAGAAACAAACAGACAGAACTCAATTCGATTACAACTCGACTAGTCAGCCACACTACTACAGCGAACACACTCGAATTCAAACTTCTCTAGTCAGCATAATTCTTCGCGCCTCTTGACACACCTGTCTTCTGTGCGCAAAAGCGAAATCTAATAATATACATATAGCGCGCCGCTGCCGATATCGGCCGGCCGCGCGTGTCACTAAGACTAAACGTTATACATCTATCATATATACATATACACGTGAAACTAAAGTAAGCGCACTTAATATATACGCTAATATCTCGCACTGCAAGACTGTACACAAAACTCAGTTCACAGTCACTGTCATTATTCAATTTGAATATTTAAATATTTGTATATTACATGGTCACCGTCAGATCCATGCTCTGCCTATTTGTTCCATGAAAGAGCATTTTTCTTCGCTATGGGAAAATGGAGAACCATCAGTTTTGTAAATTTTTTAATCATTGTTATTAAACATTTTTATTCTAATGATTCCACCACAGCTTTCTTTCAGTGGAATGAATAGGCCTATGTGATTGTTGAATTCTACTCTATCCATTTTGCTTTGTTCTACCACAAAGTTTCAAGTATTTTATTGCTTACTACTTTTCACTTGGAAATATTCATCATCTAACCAATAATACAGATGTTCAGAATATTAAAATAATATTCTGAACAACTGTAGTAGTTGGTTTGATGAAGAATTTTTCAAGTTAATTTTATGCTAATTTCCGCTTTCCAGCACCTTCTTTTTAACACGTGGCTTTCTCCTTATAACATCAGAATGCAGCGCCACATTAAATACTTATTACAATGACAATAAATTGTGATTTCAAACAATGTCATGCTTTATTGTCAAAATGGAAATTTGGTGTTTAGGGGGTCAGAGATTTCTGACGTCATTTTTTATGAGGGGTGTTACTTTTTGTGACGACGTGTGACGATGGGGGTGGGTAAAAATCGGCCAAAATCGCGTGACGTCATTTATGGACGGCCGCTAAAAGGTCATTGCATGATGCATCATAATTTGCTTTAAAAACTGTGTCAATTATTTTCTGCCAGAACAGTAGGCATTACATAGTTTTAAAGTTAAATTGTCATTGACGTTCTGCAATATAACAGTTCACTTAGCCAGTGTTATTGTGAAAATGTTTGCCCTAAAATGTTGGAAAAAGTTGAACTAATTATTTCTAGTGTAGTTAACTTATTTCCAAAATCAGTTGCCAACTTTAGTTAAACTGTTTTACTTTAGTTGGAAAATAGTTTTAGTTTAACCAGAAAAATTATTTTAGTGCCCATCACTGTAAGTTTAAATGACCAGTAAGATGAAAATATCAAATCTTGTTTCTCATTTACATATATATAACCTCCCAAATTTTCTTCTTCCTTGTTCTTTATCTTATTTGCCGACGACTCTAATGTCATGTAGTCTCATAGTTCACCGATTGGTTTTGTGCCAACAATCAAACACTTTAAAATGAAAACTAACTATATACTCCTTAGATCCCACAGGAAAGCTGTCTCTCTGTGTGCCCCAACCTATACATTAATGGTGTTGCTATTATTCAAGTTATATCTACTCAATTTGTGGAAGTTTAAGTTGTTCAGCACCTAACGTGGTCAGAACATGAGAAATATATTTATGTTAAAATTGCAACAATTATTGGAATCTCATCTCATAGTTCTTACTTACTACCATCTTGTGCTGGTACTGCCTGGTAGTACACTATTATTTTTCTCACAATAGTCATCGAATATTCTCTATTAAATCTTCTGGCACCTTGATATGGAATTATTTTCCCCAAGCCATTCATCACTCTTCTAATCTATCCATCTTTATAAAGCTGCATGTCATATTGATATGTGAAAATAACTTCGCTTAATTTAGTTTTTATTGTCTTATTCTTATTATGATTATGATTATATATTTCATTGCTGTTGTTGGTTGATGAACCACTTTTTTAGTACTTCGACGTTATCTTTCTTATTTTCCAATTTCATTTCTTTGAGCCAAATGTATCGTATCATTAATTGGTGCCGTTTTATGAAGCATGTACATTCAAACACAACGTAAAAAGAGTTTTAAGTGGTTTGGCTTGTAGTCTGCGTTAGAACTACTGCAAATTAACCTGGAATGCTTAATAGCCAAATTTTCCTAGCTTCTTCTTAAAAGCTGTGGTGTCCACTGATACAGTTAATTATTTAAGAAGCCGAAAAAACTTTATGGCAGAAATTCTTCAGCGAAAGAGTGGAATAATTTGGATGACTATCATCCAGTCAAGACCTTAAATCTCAAGACCAAGACCTTGAATCTCGAGACTAAGACCAAGACTTTTGGTCTCAAGACCAAGACTTTGAACTTCAAGACCAAGACCAAGACTTTGGACCTCAGGACCAAGACCTCGAACCTCAAGACCAAGACCATGACCAAAAAAATCACAATCATATCCAGGCTTCTATTCCTTAGTATAAAAATTGTAAAGTCGGACTACTCGCTATTTTAATGAAATAAAATAATCTTTTATTTTATTCGAGCAAAATAACTCTAAATGCAGACTGCAGAGAATTCAGAATTCGTACTTAAAAGAACCCTGGGCCTAGGCCTACAAGCGAAATGTTATTCCAAATACCTATTGCATTTAACAATCAGCATTTCGCTCAGAATTTTCTGACCAAGACGTGGCCTGTGGGGCCTCATAAAAATTCTGCCATGTGAAAAAACACGTTCTACAGGTGCTCAAATCGACGGCACAGAGCAGCTTTTCAAGCACTGGATGTAAATGTCCTTAGTCTGTTTTGAAATTATTCCATGGTAAATAACCGGAAGTCAAAATAATTGCCTAAAACAACGGTGAAGCCTCATTCACGCTGTGTAGGCCTAAATACTAAAGCAATTGTACTAGTAACTATTGGATACAATTTTTAAATTCTTGCGTTTTGCTAAATGACTGTTCATATTAACAAAAGTCTTGGTCTTGGTCTTACAAGACCAAGACTTTGAACTTCTAGAGTCTAGACCAAGACCAAGACTTTTGGTCTCAAGACCAAATCCAAGCCCTTTAAAAACGAACTCGAGTGCACTCGAGACGAAGACCTTGGTCTCGAGGACAACAAGACTGCTATCATCCAAACCATTCCACTCTTTCGCTGAAGAATTTCTGCCATAAAGTTCCTTTTGGCTTCTTAAATAATTTATATCTTTGTCCCCGAGCTGTACCATCTGCTTAATTTCTAGAAGCAGTTGGTCTATTCGAGCGCCAGGCTTGCAGATAGATGTGAACCGTGTTCACTGCATAAGCAAATTCTTCCCAACATTCCTTACATCTTTTCATGCTGCCTTTTGTTATATCGAAATTTCTTTGAAAGCAGGTTTGTTAATTGTATCTTTAGTTATATTTAGTTGTGTGTGACTTTATAATCTGCTCCTGTTGTAGTTTATGTTACAAAATTATATATACAAATCATGTATGCATTGTAATGTATGTGTGCATGTCAGGTGCAAAAAAGGTTACTTACTTACTTGCTTACTAAATAATCTGCTACCAAGAACCACATTCTCTTTCCTTTGCCTGGATGTGCTCATGGCTAATTTTTCCTGCTGCAGCTCTTCTGATGGTCTCTCCTGTGCTTCCTCTGCTAGCCTAAGCTTTGGGTTCTGTACCATATTGACATGTCCTTTTTTCAGTGCTTCTGGCATAAAAAAAATCAATACAACATAAAGAAATAGGAACTAAAAACACTTTTAAAGTAATTATTTCTTGCAAATGATTACATATAGAATGAAGGTGTTGCCAGTGAATTGGAATCTCAGGCCGAAACTTCTACATGTGCAGCAGCAAATTCAGCTATATCGGCATCTACCACATCGTCCATCCAGCACCCACATATCGGAAAAGCCAGTAAGAAGAAGGTTTCAAGACCATGTGTATTTTGCGGACAATCTCAGACAAACCTTTCTCGCCATATAGTATTGGTACACAACGACAAAGAACAAGTTCGGCAGCTGATGACATTGTCAAAATCTGGAAAATGTAGGGCCTTGCAAAACTTGAAACGACAAGGTATCTTACAGTATAACAAGCAACAAATGAAACATGTGTTGCCAAAGTATCAGCGTGAACGAAAGCTGAAAACAGCAGAAGGTGGGTTTACAGTCTGTGAACACTGTTCTGGGTGTTTTGGCAAAAAAAACTTTTTACGCGCATAAAGCTCGGTGCAATGCAGAGTCAAATCGTCCAAAACCAAAGCCTATCAGCTTCCCTCTTCTGAGTCTGCCAAATGCATACAAAGGTAAGACATTCTATTAGCGAAGTTGAAGTATTTGTATTGTATTGAAATTAAACTATTTATATTGAAATAAAACATAAGAAACATAAAGTTACTTGAATGCCAAAGGACAGTTCTATTGAGTTCTATTGAGTATTTAGTTAGGCTATCATTAATAAGTTTATTGTGGACAGTTAGTTACTTCGATATTATTGCTACAAGCCTGCAATCGAAAACAGAAAGGTGTGTGTATAACTGGAAATAAAGAGATATAGGCTACTCAAATTATATGTGATAATGAGAATGATTAATATATATATATATATATATATATATATATATATATACAGTGCTTTTTTCAGCCGGAACGCGACGGAACGGCGTTCCGGCACCTTTTTTCAGCTACTCAAAAATAAATAATTTATTTTAATTAAAAAAAACAATAATTAAGTAATTATAATTAAATTTCAGTGTTTTGAACTGTTTTCGGTGTTTATTGAGACCCCTGCCAACCCCCATTCCCGTTTTTTTCAGGATTTTAGCCGGCCTATAATTGCTCCGTTCCGGCACCTATTGTTCCGTTCCGGCACCTTTTTTCTAGAAAGAAAGCACTGTATATATATGTGACACAATCTGGGAAAAGGTACCAAGTCTTAGTTCACAGTTTCGTCAGAAACAGGCTTCAAAGGTGGTGGGGGTGTTTTTTTATCAATTTTGTTATTGCCTCATCGTAATGCTATATCTTTGTTGTGTATCTCGATACCAGTAAGTTTATCATAGGAACTTCCGTTTGCATAATATTACGAAAAGTTCATGGTCAGGTCATATTCATGCATTATGTACATAGGTATGCATTTATACGGATGCAATGAATGTGTGTATACATGTATACATGTATGTATGTAAGTATGCATATATGTATGTATGTATGCATGCATGCATGTATGTATGTGTGTATGTATGTATGTATGTAAGTATAGACCATACAAAGTTTAAAGACTAACACACTACTGTATCAATTTGTGCAATGATACAAACTTTTCAAAGCTGATTTTATTCAAATTTTACTTTTTTTCAACGATTAATTTATACGTTGTTTGAATCCTGATATCTTTGGGAAATGACAAGACATTAACTTGCAATTTTTTTATTATGTACAGTAATGATGCACCTATGTCATGTAAGCTCTAACTCCATTACTAAGACTTGGTACCTTTTCCCCGATTGTGTCATATATATATATATATATATATATATATATATATATATATATATATATATATATATATATATACCATTATATGTATATAGTATGAAATCATTGCTGCAAGCGGATGATAACTTGTTTAATAAGGTTATGTGATGAAGACAAGTGTTCTTTGCTAATGCATAAGGACTGCATATTCTGAAATAAATTATGTATCAAGGCTAACACTTCATACCCATGGCTGTCTCAGGCTAGCTTCGGGGACTTCTTCTTCTCCTCCTCCTCCTTCTTCTCCTCCTTTCCTCTTCCTCTTCCTCTTCCTTCTCTGCTTTCTCTTTCTCTTCCCCTTCCTCTTCTTCTTCTTCTTCCTCCTCCTCCTCCTCCTCCTCCTCCTCCTCTTCTCCTCCTTCTTCTTCTTCTTCTTCTTCTTCTTCTTCTTCTTCTTCTTCTTCTTCTGCTTCATCTTCTTCTTATTTCTTCTTCTTCTTCTTTCTTCTTCTTCAACAACATCATCACCATGTACATCTTTATCATTCTTCCTCTTCCTCTTGCTCTTGCTCTTCCTCTTCCTCTTCCTCTTCCTCCTCCTCCTCCTCCTCTTTTTCTTCTTCTTCTTCTTCTTCTTCTTCTTCTTCTTCTCCTCCTCCTCCTCCTCCTCCTCCTCCTCTTTTTCTTCTTCTTCTTCTTCTTCTTCTTCTTCTTCTTCTTCTTCTTCAATAGTGGTTTAATTTAGTGTTTTTCACTTATAGATTATTTGAGCTGTTTTGTATTTGTAAGCAGCTGAAAATACCTTAGTCTATCTGTTCATTTTCAATTAATTGTAATTTTTAACTTATATAGCACCTGCATATAATGCACTAGCCGTAATTAGGTAATTATTCAGAAGACAGCATTGGTGATTTTATTGTCTAGAGTTAGTTATTAAGTGTGAAAGAATGTGTTTCTTAAATGTTGCATTATATATTTAACATTTAGGTACTGCATTCGAAGAGGACGTTCTGTCAACAATGCGAGATGACGAAATTGGACACATATGCAAAACCGACACAACAGTGCTTATGGTGGGAAAGCGCATGTACGATAAAGAGGGGTCTTGTATAGATAGGAAGATGCAAGCCAAAAAAACAGCAAAGACGCATATGCGACGTTTGGCGGCTTTGTTCGTTTATTTCAAAACGCAAGCTTCATTGGCGAATTCAGGTTGTACAACTTTGCTGTGATATTAGGCTACATGACAAAAGGGCAATTTAAGCCGTAATTGTGAATTTGACCAAGACTGCTGTTATCAGTTTAAAGCATGACTATCTTGAAATACTTAAGAATTTTATGTATATTGTTGTTATTATTATTATTATTATTTAATAGAACATTAACCCATTTTATATGACGACTTGATGAATACTTTCTCTTTTTCATGTTGCAACAATGCAACACCAAGCTGGCTATGTGAAAATACCGGTTCAGGGGAGAGGTAGGGCGGGAAGAAGAGAGGCGGAGACAGACTTACTAAATGCTGTTTGTCTATGTGTCAATTCTTCTGTCTTTCTGGCTGGCTGGCTGTTGGTCTCTACTACTAATACATATTTATCTGCTTAGAGAACGCTTGGAAGACGGAGGATTGGATGAATTAGAGTAGGAATTCTTGAATAGAGGGATGGAGGGAGGGAGGGAGGTTGGTTGTTTATCAATCGTTCTGTATGTCTGACAGGTCAGTCCGCCGGCACGGCCTTATTCCAAGTCTATCAATCTGTCTGTCTATATGTTTATCTGACAGGTGAGGCCGCCGCCGGTGACTGTTTGTCTATTAAGAACTTCGGGTGATGAGGGAGGAAGAGAGTGAGGAAGGGAGACAGATATAGTGTTTACGGATGGAGACACGGATCTCAGAAGCTGTTGTGATAGATTTAATATTATTAGAAACATTTTCAACGTGCACAAGGTCAAACAGAATGCAAATCTGAGGTGCGGTTAGTCAGACACCGGTCCAAGCAAAGTGACACCTCTGATTCCAGTCATTTAAATTGATGTCTAAAGTAATCCATAATTGATGCTAATGTTCATAATTTATTGTTTTGTGCAGGAACGGAGCAGACTATAACACAGGTGTCAGACATGCTTAACGTCCTGACCATGGACATGCTGGAAGAAGCACTAAATTTGTACACAGATGATACCAGTACAGAAACAATCAAAGCCGGGCTGAAGGAGAGTCTGTTCTGGCTAATACTAAAGACTGCTGATGCAGTAAAAGCCATGTGAGTGTACTTTCTTGGCATTATACTTTATAAACGTTTTTGAAAGTAACTACGAAAAAAGCAAAAAACAATGTGTTTCGTTTGACTGTTGTTCTCTAGAATCAACTTAGTTTTTTGGGTTAGTGGGAAATTGCCATGGTTATAAGTAATTAATGAGATATCCAATAGATAAATGCAGCAAGAAGTTAAAATTTAAAAAGTGCATCACAAGTAGTAATGTGAAACTTAAATATATTGCCTAAAACCTTTTTTTCATTTGATTGACATTTCATTTTGCTACAACGTTTATTTTGCACTTGTAGCACCATTTTACTTTGAAAAATACTATTTTCATTTGTGGTACCATATGCTTGTCAATTTTTAAAACATTTACAGTGACCGTGACTCATAATTTTATCACTTTTTAACCCCAAAGTTTACTAAGGTCATTTAACATCCAATGTTTATATAAATAAAGTGATTTGGGTTAACTATTTTATCCGAAAATGTCGTTGGCTAGGCAGCCATTGCAAGGGTTAATCATTGAAGTTAGCATTTTTGTCACTTTCTTGTGTAATAAATTCAATTACACATTCAATAAAAACAGGAAAAAATATGGCATCTTTGTTTTGGTAGGTTTCTGCGTAAAGGACAAAGAGAGGAGGTTCAGAGGATAGACGACTTCATCATATGCTTTAAGCACGAGGAAAGATCCATGTTCGGTCGTGCAAGGGCAGTTATAAAGGAAAGAAGGGAAACAGTTTTAAGAAAGCCAGAAAACATGCCCACTAAAGAAGAAGTTAGCAGTGTCCATGCGTACATTGATAAAGAAATTGCTAGACTAAGTGACAGTTACACCTTTTTGCCCTTGTCGGACTTCCTTCTATTGAGGGACTTGCTTATCACTCAACTGACAATATTCAATGGACGCAGAGGGGGAGAACCTGCTCGACTGTTGATACAACAATGGCACGAAGCCTATAACGATGAGTGGCTGATGCGTGAAGCAGCTGATGAGTTGGAACAGCAAGAAAGACACCATATCCGAGGCCTGAAAATTGCCTATCAAAGAGGCAAAGGTGGTCATTCTGTGCCAGTTATATTTCTGCAACATATCGTTAAAGCGATGGAAATATTTTGCAGTGAAGAAGTTCGTCGCAGTGCTGGAGTTCATCCAGAGAACCGCTACGTTTTTCCATCTACAGGGAATTCCTTGAATTGTGCTGATGGATGGCACGCGGTACATGATACAGTGTGTAAAGTCGGTCTTCCAAGTGAGCGTGCCAAACTGTTCACTGCTACAAAAATGAGACATTTTGTCAGCACTCTGTTTGCCACCAAGGATGTTCCAGAAAGTGTAAAACAGCTTTTTTTTAAGCACATGGGGCATTCCATGAGGACAAATGTGAATAACTACCAGGCTCCACTGGGGGTGATGACTATGGATAGCATCACCCCACTTCTACTCAACATGAAAGGATGTAGTGTTTCAAGAAACGTGTACAGTGGAATTAAATCTACTTCTACAGCTTTGGGTAAGAATTAAGATTGTTTTTAATTAGTAAGATTATTAACTGAAAAGCATGTTTTAATCATATAGCTCTTTCGTAACTATATAACTTATAATGTACTTCTGTAGAACACTGCTAACTGAAATCAGTTTTAACATTTAGAGCATTTCATTTCTATAATTTTGCTAATAAAGGAAATTATTATCCTAGCAGAAGTAATACATCAGGAGACATAAATCGTTTGTCAAGCTTTGCAGCATACCATCTAAGTAACTATTAATTGGGCATTATTATAATGATGCTAAAGAAGTCATTAGATAAGATTAAATAAGTACTAATTATTGTCTCCAGTAGCCTAAGTTTGAAACTGAGATTTTTTAATTTTATAGACGTGTTTGTTGTTCTTAATTACGCTTAACCACCTTACTCTTCAATAATGATCTTGTCCTTGTAGTTAATAATATAACAGAGTTACAGGTTTTAATAATTTAATAGCAAAATAAACGGCTTTACTGTTTTGTTAGCCCCGATGTTCGAGTCCATCAGTCCTACACACGAAGGAGATGGTGCAGCTGTTTCCTCATCAGCTGATGGTATTATTCTACACTCTCATAAAACTTAATGTAATGAAATCTTTCACATAGGTAGGCCTATTTGAGATTTTGCCAAAATCTTGGCACATGTTTATCTGCATGAAAAGGAAAGAATTTCTTTATGGCGACATGTAAAATATGTTGTCAAAATTTGATTTGCTAGACTTTTCATAGAAGTAATATCTCTTTCTAATTCAGATACTTTCATATCTCACCTGAAAGCTTTAAAGGCACTATATAAATATTTAGGTATGTGCAACACAAAAAGATTACAATCATATTTATTGTCAGAAAAAGAACAATTTTGAATAAACTTGTAAACTTGTCATTACTGTATATAACTTATACGACTTCTGTAGAATGCCACTATCTGAAATCAGTTTTAACATTCTCGGTGTTTTAATAAGTTCCATGATTTTGCTAATCATAGAAATCATTGTCCTAGCAGTAGTAATATCACCAGAAGACATAAATCGTCTGTCAAACTTTGCAGCATAACATAATTATTAAGCATTAATTTGGAATTATTATAATGACGCTATACAAGTCATTAGACTAGATTAGATAAGTACCAATGTATCCACACGGAAATGATTAATATTCATCGACGCCTTTATCTGTTGGTCATTATTAAAGCTTTAGTCACCTTAATCTTTAATAATGTTTTACCACAGATCTTGCTGTTGCAGTAATATAAAAGGAGTTACAGCCTTTATTCACTTCAAAGCAAAATAAATAGCTGGCTAACGTTACTGTTTGTTCTCTAGCCCCGTTGCTGGAATCCATCAGTCATACGCACAAAGAAGATGGGGTTGCTGTTTCCTCACCAGCTGATGGTATTATTTTTCACACTATCATAAAACTTGATGTAGGGAAATCTGTTCACATAAGTATTTGAGTTTGCCAAAATATTGAAGCATGTTAATAGCCTATGCATGAAAATGAAATAATTTCTTATGGCAACATGTAAACTATTTACCAAACATTTATATTGCGCCCCTTCAAGATATCTACTCAAATATTATGTTGTCACAATTTTTTGGCTAGACTTTTTTAATATCTACTTCTAATTCAGATCCTTCCAGATCTCTCCTGAAAGCCTACTATTTATATACTTAGGTATGTTCAGCACAACAGGTTTTTTCATCATATTTATTGTGTGAAATAAACTTTTAATTGTGATTTGTACAACCCGTGCCATGTATTACATTCAATGCTGCCACCTATTAAGCTCACTGGCTAATCTGCGCCCTCGGTCTCATAACCGAGAACTACCTAAGTATGATAACTTGTCTCGGAAATGCTTCCTTTTCAGGGTGCGATATAAATAGCCTTTTTGTATGTTTTGTAGCGATTATGTATTCATTTGTGATAACTTTTAATTGATTACATTGTTTGCTTGTTATATGTAATACGAAGCACTATGCTGTATTATCTTTCTATGCTGTATTATCTTTCATGTACAGTGCTGTGCGTTTGCTGGCGCTTCTTAATGAAGAATATACTTACTTACTTACTTGATCGTGTGAGATCCACCACCGCTGCCCGTTTCAATAGGGTGAACGCCCTTTAAGGTCCCCGTGTATGGATTGTGCTAGCCCGAGATTTAAATATCTGAAATAAGCCACCTGCGGTAAGCAAATGGCGTTCCACATGCTCCGTTTCACAGAGTTTTATGAGACGCAGCTCACGCTCTAACAGATGTACTTAAACTGCCATATAAAAGTTATTGCAAGCTGTTATGTGTATATTATGTAGAGCATAGAGAATGTTTGGAACTTCCGTTTTAGACGTGGAATTTCACAGTGATATGGATTTTGACCCTTGTTCAGAGGAGCCAGAGACTAAACGAAAACAGGAAAAACGGAAAAGAAGGCAATATTTGCGATGGTCGAAAGGAGAAACTGACACTATCCATGATTACTTTAAATCGTGGTTCAATGTGGAGAAAAATCCTGGTACGTTTTCAGGTTGCTCTATCTAGGTTGTTTGCGTAACTAATCTATTACAACTGAACAATATTGTGGTTCTAATAGTATAGTAGTGAATTGCATTGCCTACAATAACAGAGCAGGAAAAATTAACTCATACAGATGTCAATAAATGTTTGTACTAATGCAATAACACAGTGCATGCTGTTGGCCTGGAAAGTTTGTTTTATGCTATATGTACATATGCCAAACTGTCTAATGTATGAGGGCATTAGTGACATCAATATGACTTGCATTATGCCGTTTAAGCTGCTATTGGAGGCTCTCCTTATTAGTCTAAGTGACATTGCACTTGATTCACAACATCAACAAGTCTTAAGCAATTTTGTTCGATTCATAGGGCCATCCATATATTACCTACACACAGAGGGGTCTGGGATTTTTGCGACTTTTCTAACGGGGGAGGTGTCTCGATGAAATGTACGTACACAAAATAAATGTCTAACCCGACGTACACATTAGCCTATTGATAACTCTGTACTAGTCTTTAGGCGTCTGATGGCATTTTATTACATTATATAAAAGCCACTGCCTATATCCCTGCTTTATCAATTTTATATAGTAGGCTATTTAAAGTTTTTTAAATTTAAGTGTAAGTGTTGTTAGTATTTTATTTCTTCATAACAGTTAACAAATTTCAGCTACAAAACATGATGTTTAACAAAAATATTAGTAGCCTACGGTAAAATAAATGTGTTATAGATGACTTTCTAATTAATTTTTGTGAGAGGGAGGGTAGAGCTTAGATGTAGGCCTAGTACGGATAGGGGTCCACAAAATGTACGCGGTGAAACAGGGGATGGGGGTCTGATTTCTTGTGTACGTAATATGTGGATGGCCCCATACCAACGCTCTCCCTTAGCATCGATCTCCCAGCATAATCCTGGACATAGCTCACATTCCAACCTTACATAGCAATCTTCACACATCTTGTTTCTATCACATCAGGGCAAAAATATGTCACATCAGGTCGACTCTGCCTAAGAATATGTTGCAAACCATATCTTGATCCCTGGTCTCTTCTCACTTTGATTATTCTAATTCGGTTTTGTGAGTCTCGCCGATCTTCAACTCAACAGGTTGCAGAGTATCCAAAACTCCATAGGTCGCGTAGTGTTGTGTGTCCCACTACGAACAAACTTCACTGTAACTGTAATCGAGAATTTATATAGCGCCAATCAAAATCAGAGGCGCTGCCGACAATATATAACGTCGACAGTCCTATTCCATCAGCTGCATTGGCTTCCTGTTGAGTTCGGAATCAATTTCAAATTGGCGTGTTTGACCTACAAAGCCCTCAGCACTAGCACATCTGCCTAGCTTCAATAACAAACCCCTTACATCCATTCAGGTTGCCTGCGATCATTAAGTATGGTTCTTTTAGCTGAGCTACTGTATAATGAAAAACAGTTATGGGATCGGGTGCATTCCATTCTTCTCCCATTCGCTGTTCGTAACTCAAATTCATTTTATTCAAAAAGTGGCTCAAAACTCACTATGTCAATAGCAATATCAATCGCTCTTGGCAAACAACAATTACCCACACAACCAGGTGCTGCCAGGGCTGATGATAGCACGCATTTTTACGTACAAACATATATTGTAGGCCTACAGCTATTTCTTTGCATGAATGAGCATACACATAGACCTCTATTGTGGATTTGTCATTTCACTTGCAGAAGTAGGCTCAATTCTTCCTTACTTAATCCGTTCTGCTGGACGTTTGCCAATTGGGATGTTTGACAATTGTAATGAGAGGAAGTGCAGTCCCTTAAGCTAGCCCTGAGGCAACCATGGGTAGGTATGAAGTGTTAGCGACTTCATTTTTAGAGTCTGGGCATATGAGGGCGGGTGGCTGTCGCTGTCTCATTATAGCTGAGTTGGCTTGGGGTGCAGATGGGGTAGAAATCTCGAAACAAGTTTCTGCCCTGGTGGGGATGTAATGAGAACCATTATTTCAATTGTTTGTGTTATATCATTATATCATGCCTACTTAGGCCGAAGTTTTACGACAACAATTTTTGTAATGTTTGCACCTGTTCAAATTGTTTTATTATGCTTCCTGTTTTAGGAAAATTGGACATCGAGAAATTTAAAGAAACTCACCAACAATTCACGCACCCATGGCAGACAATTCGAACCAAAATCATCAATGACAAATCGAATCAAATGCGACGTGTTGATAGAAGACTAAAGGAAGTGTCAGAATGAGCCAACCAGCAGCTAAGACTTAGGATTGTCTTAACAAATATTGTAATGGGACTTTAACGCAGAACCTCATCATTTTCATTTGTGCAACTATTTAGTATTTTAAACACTTTTCTTTATAACTTTTGGTTTTTATGGTTGCGTATTATACCTATCAATGTGTGATCTACCTACATGTAGGCCTACGTAAAATCAGTAGTGGTACGCATAGAAGATAATATATCATTATTCTTTGCAAACGTTTTTCACTTATTTTTTAAATTTTTGTTTGTCACCTAGAGTGCCATGTATTTTTCTCAATAACTTGGTTTTTTTGCTTGCATATTATACCTTTCAATGTGTGATGTAGCTACTTGTACATAAAATCAGCATGAATGGATGATAATATATCGTTATTCTTTGCAAAGGTTTGTCACATAGAGTGCCATTTTTGTATATTTTTGTTTGTCACCTACAGTGCCACTTATTTTGTTAATGCTGCAGTAGGCCTAATCTAAAGCATTTTTATTTCACGTGCAAGTAAGACATTGCAAATGGCAGGCAATGCGAAACAAAAAGCATTAGTGACAAATTGAAAGAAATGCGACGAGTTGACT
Organism: Allolobophora icterica; assembly: GCA_963556255.1. Classification (NCBI taxonomy): domain Eukaryota; kingdom Metazoa; phylum Annelida; class Clitellata; order Crassiclitellata; family Lumbricidae; genus Allolobophora; species Allolobophora icterica. The sequence goes on along the minus strand of CAUVYU010000285.1, from coordinate 613 downwards.
AAAGACTGAGGGAAATGTTTGAGCCAACCGGCATCGAATATTTAGGATTGTCTTCACAAAATTTGTAGTGGAACTTTAACGTGTAGACTCATCATTTTCATTTGTGCAACTATTTACTATTTTAAACACTTTTCTTTATAGCTTTTAGTTTTTATGTTTGCATATAATGCAGTGTATTATACCTATCAAGGTGTGATCTACCTGCATGTATGTAAAATCAGTAGTGTTATGCATAGAAGATATCATTATTGTTTTCAAACGTTTTTTCACCTAGAGGGCCACTTATTGTTATTTATTTTTGCATGTCACCTAGAATGCCACTTTTCTCTATTACTTTTGGTGTGTATGCTTGCGTATTATACCTTTGATGTAGGTATATGTATGTAAAATCAGTATGCATAGAAGATAATATGTACGTTATTCTTTGCAAATATTTGTTACCTAGAGTGCCACTTATTTTGTTAATGCTCCAGTAATTTAAAGCATTTTCATTTCATGTGCAAGTACGGCATTGCAAATGGCAGGCAATACGAACAAAAATTAGGAATGACAAATCCAGTGAAATGCGATGTGCTGATAGGAGACTGAAGTAAATTTTAGAATGAGCCGAACT
>CAUVYU010000284.1:0-24498 GCA_963556255.1 Allolobophora icterica | reverse complement strand
AAATAATAATCACCTTTATCGGGGTGATTACAGTGGTGGTGATAGCGCTTGCAGGTTATCTTTTTTGGCAGCGCGATAAAATTATACAGCAGTTTATTTCAGAAATTAATAAAAGTTTAAACACGCCGGTAAAAATTTCCAGGGTGGAAGTTTCGGCTTATGATAATTTTCCGCGCGTCTCCCTCATCTTTCATGATATTGTGGTAGAAGACAGTTTTGCAGAACCCAATGAGTTGGCACAATTCAAAGAAATTACTTTTTCGATCGATGCCCTGGAAGCCTGGCGAGGAAACTTTCAGATAAAAGGCCTGCATCTGCATGATGGAAAATGCCGAATAAAAATTAATGACAAGGGTGAAACAAATTTCCAAATTCTAAAAAAATCGCAAGAGAAAAATAATCTGGTCTCGTTTAATCTTTCTGATATTTTGCTGACTAATTTTTCATTGGAATACGACGACCAAAAACGCCGCCACAAGGTTTCCCTGTTTTCTGAAGAATTTAAAACAGGGATTGAAAACTTGCCCGAAATGTTTGGCCTTACTGCCGTTGGAAAAATAGGATGCGATAATTTAGTCCTCGACAATCAACAAATTTGGCAAGCAAAAAAAATTAATATGCAGTTGGCCGCTCACGTGAGCCGGGATTTTAAAACCATCAAACTTAGTCCCTCTTTATTGGATATTGAATCATCGGGTTTTACGGTAGAGGGCGATTATGCGGAATCCGGCGACCTCAATTTTTTGATTAAAGGAAACTCCACTACCTGGCAAACGCTGCTCTCTTTATTGCCCAAAAATAAGGCGGCCCCACTTCAAAAATATCAGGCCGACGGACAGATGCATTTCAATTTGCGCCTTCGCGGAAAAATGGATGAAAAACACAGTCCCGGAATTGTGGCCAACTTTGGGTTTAAGGAAGCCACTTTTACCCAAAAAGAAAAGGGCATCACCATCAATCATGCCCAACTGACCGGTGTGTTGCAAAGTCCGGGACTCGGCAAAATGTCGCAGGCGGTGTTTGAAACTTTCCGACATCAAAGGCTCCCTGAAAGGCCGCTCGTTTCAGTCGCATTTAACCCTGAAAAACTTCGACAAGCCGTGGGTGGATTTTTCATTTGTGGGTGTGGTGGACGGGGCGCTCGCCAATCTTCTCCTGAAAGACTCGGGGCACGAGGCCAAAGGATTTGCAGAGGTCTCCCTTACCCTGACCGGCGATATTGAAAAACTGAAATCGAAAGCCACCGCGCAGCAGGTGAAGGTGGCGGGCAGTGTGACGTTGGGCAACGTGACTTTTAATTATAATAAGAAGGGAATTATTTCCAACCTCAACGGAAACTTTATTTTCAACAACAACGATTTGGCCCTGCGACAAGTGTCGGGAATGATTGGTAAAAATGATTTTCAACTCAACGGATATTTTAAAAATATTGTGCCCTATCTGCTGTTCGATAATCAACCCGTGGGCATTGATGCACAACTGAAAGCCAGACGACTTAATCTCGAGGAATTTTTTGCTTTTGCCTTTGGCGAAAACACTTCGTCACCTGATTTTAAATTTAAGATTTCCCCGCTCTATCACATAAAATTTCAAACAGAAATACAGTCCGCTGATGTATAAAAAATTCAGGGCAAAAAAATTGAAAGGCCTTTTGCAAATTCAAAATCAGATTGTGGGTTCCCATCGCCTGGAATTTGAGAGCATGGGAGGGGGAGTCTCTATCAACGGCATGGTGGATGCGACCAATGCTCAAAAAATTTTGGTGGATGTTGCTTTTGGCTTAAAAGGCATTCATCTCGACAGCGCTTTTAATACGTTCGACAATTTTCATCAAAACTTTATTGAAGCCAGGCATTTGAAGGGACGGGTTTTCTCGGACGTCCGCCTGAACTTTGAAATGGACGAGGACTATGAAATGGAATCCGGCTTCGGTGGCCGCCCACATTCCCATCACCATTAAAAACGGAGAACTCAACAACTTTGAGCCGATGCAAAAACTCAATCGCTTCCTCGATGATGAAACCCTGAGTAATTTGCGATTTGCTGATTTGAAGAATGAAATTTCTATCAACGACCAGGTGATTCGTATTCCCAATATGGAAATCAGCAGCAATGCCACCACCATTCAACTAAGCGGAACGCATGACTTTAATCAAAAAATTGACTATAGAATAGTGGCTCCTCTTCGGCTCAATGCCCGGAAAAAAATTGATCCGGATGAAGCCTTCGGAGCCATTGAAGAAGACCAAAAAGGCAGGAGTAGAATTTTTCTGAAAATTACCGGCACCACCCAAAAGTATGACATCCGCTTAGACAAGTCAGCCGTGAAAACCAAGTGGCGCGATGATCTGAAAAAAAGAGACCAAAGAATTGAAGGAAGCCTTCAAAAACAAACCCATAGAAAAGAAGGACGTGGAGGTGAAGAAAGATGATTATTTTGATTGGGAGGAGGAGAAGAAATAGGGATTTGATTTTGGGAAAGGCTACATCTCAGCATTTAACTACAGAGGGCACAGAGAGAAGACAAAGAAATGCAGGAGAGCAGGGTATCTATTAATCAGGTCATAATTTAGTAATGAATATATTTTTAATAACCCCTTCTCCTATTGAGTTTTTGGAATTACAATCATCATTATATATTGCTCCAATTAATAAGTAAAGCAACTCGGACAGGGAAGGAGGCTGAAGTCTCCTTTTTCATTTGGCAATCCTTAGAGACGCTTCTTCAGGGCGAACACATAGGTTCGCCCCTACAAGGATAGAATAGAGAACTCTAAGGATAGATAGAGTATTCGCCTCCCTTTTCAAGAAAAATAAAAAACAGCATCCTACAATTTTTTCCGAGCGTTGCCGAATTAATTTTTTCTCATCCAATACTCTGCCAAAAGCACCAGCCAGGCCATCATCAGGCAAACCCCTCCATAAGGCGCTAACATCGCAGTCTTCTTTATTCCCGTAAGAGAAACTGCATATAAACTCCCGCAAAAAAGTAATATTCCCGTCACCAACAATAATCCCGCCCACGATTTTTGATCTTTTACCTGAGTGCTTATAAATAATAAGAGCAGCGCGTGAAAGAGTTGAAAATTCACTGCCAGTGCCCAACTTCCCGTGCGCTGATTGGTTTCCAAAATTGCCTTGAAAGCATGAGAGCCTACTGCCCCACACACTACTGCCAGGAATCCTAGAATACTTCCGGCGATAAACATTACTTGCGATTTCATATATTCTTTTGTTGGTTATTTTTTTAACAAATGTAACGCTATTGTTCTGTGTTCTCTGTGTCCTTTCTCTGTGTTCTCTGTGGTTAAAATCTTTCGCCAAAAATTTGAGAGCCTATTCGCACCCAGGTACTTCCCTCCTCCATTGCTATTTGGTAGTCGCTGCTCATGCCCATGGAAAGTTCTTTCATCTCCACATTGGGAATATTGGCATTTTTAATTTTTTCAAAAAAGTTGTCGCAATTGCCGAAATTCCGCCCGCACCGTTTCCGTTTCACTCGTAAAAGAGGCCATGCCCATCAACCCCTCTACCCGCACATTATTCAGCTGCTGTACTTTGCCGCTATTAAGCAATTCCCAAACTTCTTCTTCACTAAAACCAAATTTCGTTTCTTCGCGGGCTATATGCACCTGCAATAAACAGGGAATTTGCCTGCCCGCTTTTTGCGCCTGTCTGTCAATCTCTTCCAATAAGGCAAGGCTGTCCACCGAATGAATGACTGCAATAAACGGAGTAATAAATTTTACTTTATTTCGCTGCAGATGCCCGATAAAATGCCACTCTGTATCAGAGGGGAGTTGGCTTTGCTTTTGAGTCAGTTCCTGCACCTTGCTTTCACCAAAAATTCGCTGACCCGCATGGTAGGCTTCCAAAATCTTTTCCACCGGCTGCCTTTTGCTCACCGCCACCAGTCGCGTGGAAACTCGCAAGGACTTCCCGATGTTTCCTATATTTGTCTTTATTTCCATTTCATTAACTTGCTACTTGATAATGCAAAAATATGCCACTGATTGGAACATTGCTTAAAAAAGGTATAAAACTTAGAGAAAGTCTGGCACAGGAATACTCTACGCCTTTTGAATTGCAGCGCACGGAGCTTAAAGAATTGCTGCTAATTGCCTCACAAACAGAATTTTCAAAATTTTACGACTTCGTTGATATCCTTCAAAAATTCAACGACAGCCGGCAATTTTATGAGGCTTTCAAAAAAAATCCCTATTCACGATTACAATAAAATGTATGCCGACTGGTGGAAACTTTCCCTGCAGGGAGTGAAAAATATTACCTGGCCGGGAAAAGTCAGGCACTTTGCCTTGAGTTCCGGCACTTCCGAATCGGCTTCCAAAAGAATTCCCGTGACACGCGATATGACTAAAGCCATTCAACGCACCAGCATCAGGCAAATTTTATCTCTTTCCAAATATGACCTCCCCTCCAAAGTTTTTGAGTCGGGAATTTTAATGATTGGCGGAAGCACTCATTTGCAAAACAGGGGCAGCTATTTCGAAGGCGACCTGAGCGGCATTCAGGCGGCGGGACTTCCCTTCTGGTTTCAACATTTTTATAAGCCGGGAAAACGCATCGCCAAAAAATACCGATTGGGAGGTGAAGATGAATCAAATTATTAAACGCGCCCACCGTTGGAATATCGGGGTGATTGTAGGTGTGCCCGCATGGATACAAATTTTGTTGGAAAAAATTGTAGCCTATTATCAGGTGGACAATATTCATAAAATCTGGCCCAACCTTATGATATATGTGCATGGCGGAGTTTCCTTTGATCCGTATCGCAAAAGTTTTGAAAAATTATTAAGCCATCCCATTCACTATATTGAAACTTATCTGGCCTCGGAAGGATTTATTGCCTACCAAAAAGATCCGGGAAAAAAATCAATGAAGCTGGTACTCGACAATGGTATATTCTATGAATTTATTCCCTTCGATGAACATAATTTTCCTTCATCAGGTGAAGTAAATCCGAATGCGCAAGCAGTCATGATTGATGAAGTGGAGCCGGGAAAAGACTATGCCATTTTGCTGTCCACCTGCGCGGGAGCCTGGCGTTATCTGATCGGGGATGTGGTGCGTTTTACTTCCGTGAGCGAAGCGGAAATTCAAATTGTCGGGCGCACCAAACACTTTCTGAGTTTATGCGGAGAACATCTTTCGGTAGATAATATGAATAAAGCCATCGAATTAATTTCCAATGATCTGAATATTGAAATAAAAGAATTCACCGTGGCCGGCGTTCCCTTCGGAAGTCTTTTTGCCCATCATTGGTTTATAGGAACCGATAATCCGGTGGACAAAAAAATTCTTCGCGAAAAATTGGATCAACACCTCAAAGAAATCAACGACGACTATGCCGTGGAGCGAGGGGCTGCCCTAAAAGAAATCATGATAGATGTTTTGCCCGCGCAAACGTTTTACCAATACCTCGATAATATAGGGAAGACAGGAGGACAAAATAAATTTCCCCGCGTCATCAAAGGGCAACAAATGGAACATTGGTTACAGTTTGTTTCCGCCAACACATGAGTCCGTTTTTTATAGGGATCAAGTTTGGGCTGGCTCTCACTTTCCTGGTGGGTCCTGTTTTTCTTACCCTGCTTCAAAACAAGTATTGAACGCGGCTATAAAAAGGGCTGGCTGGTAGCACTCGGTATTTCTTTGAGCGACAGCTTTTTTGTATTGCTGTGCGTTTTGGGACTTACGCAATTTCTATCGGACGAGGCTATGAAAAAACCGGCAGGCTATGTGGGCGGTCTCTTGTTAATTTTATTCGGGCTTTATCATCTTATTTATAAAGCGAGACAAAAAACCAGAATCCGCCCGCAATCCATTGCCTCACGAAATTGGTATAACTATATTTTGAAAGGTTTTTTTATCAACTCTTTCAATCCCGCAGTGCCTCTTTTTTGGATGGGAACCATCAGCTATGCCACCTTGGAAATTGGCCACACTGCCACCGGTTTTTATATCTTTTTCCTTACTATGCTGTTAACTATACTCATAACTGATTTCATAAAAGCAGTATTGGCTCATCAGGTGCGCCGTCTTATTACGCCATCGTTTTTGAGCCTCATGAATGCGGTCTTAGGCATTGTTCTCATAATAGCGGGCGGGCGACTGATTTGGTATGCGTGAAGAATACAATTAACCACAGAGAACACAGAGAAAATCACACTGTCTCGTCCTGAAATAGGTTTAGTTTTTGGATGCCAATTGGAGATGAAGGATATTATTATCAATAAAAGAAAAGTTGTCGCCGGCAGCCGTTAGGGGACAAGGCTATCCGACCGAACTTGGAACTCACAAAAATTTATTAATTTTAATCCATGAAACAACGATTATACATAGAGACATCTGTTTTTGAGGGTTACTTTGACGAAGAGTTTGAAGCCTTTACAAAACCTCTATTTGACAGAATTTTAAGCGATGAGTTTGTTATTTTATTTTCGAATACTACTCAGGAAGAATTAAAAAATGCACCTGAAAAGGTACAAGAATTGGTCAAGACTCTCAAAAAGGAAGATACTGAGTTTCTTGAAAAAACAGATGAAGTACTCGAATTAGCTTCGTTGTATGTTGCTGAAAAAGTTATTGGACAAACCAGTTTTTCCGACTGTTTGCATATTGCTTTCGCGACCATTCACCACGCTGACTATTTGGTGAGTTGGAATTTTAAGCACATTGTGAATGTTAACCGAATCAGAGGTTACAATTCAATAAACGTCAGACAAGGCTATAAACAATTAGAAATTCGTTCACCAAGAGATTTAATGAATTATGGAATTATGAAAACTAAAAAGAAATTTGATGCGGTTTTGTTTATGCGTGAACAACGTAATAAATTGGACGAGAAGTTGTCGAAAATGACAAAAGAAGAAATCGTTGAATTTTTCCGTTTAAGACGCACACAGAACCAGAGCCAGAACCAGGTAAGGCCTAGTGTAGTGACAAATTAATTATGACACATAATGTTTAGAGAGCTTCTGATCGGCTTTCTGTCGTGTAAACGTCCACTGTATAGTGCGTTTTTGCTCGTTCCTTTCCGATGTCCATTTGTCTAGTTCTGCCGTTAACTTTTCTTGTGTGGCTATTCTTCTTCCGGTACATTGCCGATTCATGGTGTTGATTTCTATTTCCGCCATGTTTAGCCAACTGCCATGTTTGGGGGTATATATGAACCGTAGCTTTTTCATCAATTGCTCTGTTTTTTCCAAGCCGAAAGTTTCCAGCAGTGATCCCTCAAAGTGTGTATTAAGATTATCCATCACCAATTGAATATATTCGGCCTGTGGAAATTGTTTTTCTACCAAATCAAGAACAAAATTGGCAAAGTCAGGTTTTTTCCGCGTTGGAGTAACTTTTGTATAACGGAAACCTCCTTTAGGTTCTATCGCCATAAAGATATTGCAGGTTCCCATTCTTTTATACTCATAGTCGAATTTTTCCAAACTTCCCGGTCTTGCTCTTATTGGTTGACGACTGTCTTGGAGTAACTGCATGCTTTTTTCATCCATGCATACCACCGGATGGGCAGGGTCGTAATCTACTTTGTATAAATTTAAGAGATAGTACATCCGTTCCCGATATTCAGGGGTAATCACTTGGATACACCACATTTTCTTCAACCAAGGCTTACATTCGTTTTTTTTAAAGCCATTCGAACCGATTCCCTGTTTATCGTCTCAAAGCCAGGTTTTAATTTTAAAGTACTTGTTAGTAGACGTACGGTCCAGCGTTGCCTGCCTTCCGGACAGGGGCCGCAAGCCAAAGCGGCTAACTCCGCTTGGTGATCGGTGGTGTATTTAGCCGGCTGGCCGGGGCGCTCTTTTTCCTTAATGGCTTGCTCTATTCCTTCTTCTAAGTAACGTTTTTTTACACGCCCAATCGTCTCGGCAGAAACATCATAAAAATCCGCTATTTCGGCCACCTTTTTTCCCTTTATTCAATTGCAACAGTATGTTGATACGGTTATACATTCGCAGACTCATGTCTCCTGATCTCTTTTTTTTATTTAGATACTGGATATCTCTTTTGCTTAGTTTTATTGGTTTTGACATAGGGTATTGGTTTGGTAAACACAAAGGTAGTAATTACCGTCATAATTATGTTGTCACTACACTAGGGTGGAAGTCCCGAATGAGCGTTGTAATGCGTATCATTAGCCAAGAGCAAGGGTGTCCACCGTGAGGGTGGAATCTGAAGGAAGCTGGCGGCAAACACTTGAGCCTACGAACAGAAACTGTATACAGGAGGCGTGGGTACACGGACGATGTTGCTTTTGAAACAGAAGTCCCACATTACACGGAATGTGTATTCACGTAAATACAGAGGCTACCTGAGTGGAAAGATAGTAAACTTACCCTGAGAGGTCTTGCAGTAAGAGAAGCCAGAGCGACGAGCTCACAAGCAACGACGACTTATAGAGATATAGGTTCTGCAAGAAGTCAGCAGAGGTCATAGTAAGCCGGCAACGAGACACAGCCCAAAGTATTAGGGTACTGTGCATGGGCTCACAGGAGGACGGACGAGAAAGAAGTTATCGCGGGAAATTACTCAGAGATGCAAAGAAAGCAGGCACAAAACGCGTAAGAGAACTACTTATCTCGAGGATAGGCCGGAAGCCGAAAGCTACAAGGAAGAGGAGCCAGTTGAAGACTAAAGTAACCGCTATAAAGACTGACCAGATGCGCAAGCATTCATCTAACAAACCGCCGTGTACCGACCGGTACGCACGGTGGTGTGAGAGGACGGTGGGGGAAATAATCGCCTTACGCTCCTACTCGATTGAGAAAGAGACTTCAGTCTCATTTGATTCCGTTGCGTGTTTTGTCGCGTCCTGAAATAGCAGATGGGTTTATCTCAGAATTTTCATAGTCATTTATTTTTACGGGTAATGTGGGCTAAGATGCACCCTTATAAAGAGAATGAATTGAGATTATTTGAAAATATACTGCTGAAACGGGGGTAACTTGATGATAAATACATATTCATTAACATTTGCATTGCATTTTTATTAAAACTAAAAATACCTTTGATACAATTAATGTACCTTAATCAATAGTGAATACTAATTCAACAACCGATGGTGTAAGTTTAATTCAAAAATATTTTGAACTTTCGCCGCAGCAAATTCAGCAGTTCAGCGCCCTCGACGAATTGTATCGCGATTGGAACGCCAAGATAAATGTCATCTCCCCGCAAGGATATGGATAATCTTTATCTGCATCACATTTTATATTCCCTGAGCATCGCCAAAGTGGTTTCCTTTAACAGGGAGGCTAAAATTTTGGATGTGGGTACCGGCGGCGGATTTCCGGGCATTCCCCTCGCTATTCTTTTTCCGCAAACCACTTTCCATTTGGCGGACTCGGTCGGGAAGAAAATCAGGGTGGTTAATGAGGTGGTCTCGGCCTTGCAACTCGACAATGTGAAAGGAATGAATATTCGCGCCGAGCAAATAAAAGAGAAGTATGATTTTGTGGTGAGCCGCGCGGTTACCCAAATGAAGGAGTTTTACGGATGGGTTCATAATAAGTTTAAAGAGGAATCTACTCATTCGCTTGACAACGGGATTTTATATCTGAAGGGGGGCGATATTGAAGAAGAAATGAATGCCCTGAGAAGACCGTATGCGGTCTATGATTTACCCACATTTTTTGAAGAAAGTTTTTTTGAAACGAAGAAGATAATATTTATTCCCATGTAAAAATTTTATACTGCTAAATGAGAATTTTAATTGCAACTGACAAGTTTAAAGATGCATTACCGGCCAAGAAAGTTTGCCTCTATTTAAAAGAGGGAATTATGGAAACCTTTCCCGAGGCCAAATGCACCACCTTTCCCTTAGCCGACGGCGGGGAGGGGACGCTGGAAACCATAGCCAAAAATTTGGGAGGAAAACTCATTAGGGAAAAGGTATATAACCCCGTTTTTCGAATAGTCAATGCTCACTATTTGTGGGTGGAATCGCAGAAGCTGGCGGTAGTGGAAATGGCGAGGGCTTCGGGCTTGGAATTGCTTTCGCGCGGAGAACGGGGATTGCTGCGAAACCACTTCGATGGGTACCGGCCAACTCATTAGTGCAGCCATTAGTCGCGGAGCCATCCGGATTGTGCTCACCGTAGGCGGGAGCGCTACCAATGATGCGGGGATGGGAATGGCCAAGGCGCTGGGCTTTTCTTTTTTTGATAAAGAGAAAAAAGAGTTGATACCGGTCGGGAAAAATTTAATTCATGTACGCTACCTGTTTAAAGCCGCGCGCTCGTTGCGCAAAATTAAATTTGTGGTGGTAACTGATGTAACCAATCCGCTTTATGGTATGAACGGCGCCGCCTTTGTTTATGCCGGACAAAAGGGAGCCACGGATGAGGAGATTATCATGTTGGATAATGGATTAAAAAATATGGCAGGCATAGTCAAGACCTATTTGGGAAAGGACCTGAGTCGTGTAAAAGGCGGCGGGAGCAGGGCGGCGGAATGGGGGGCCGGAGCCTCGGCCTTTTTAAATGCGGAAATCAAGTCGGGAACCCATGGATACTGGAGGTTTGTGAAATGGAAAAAATTCTCAAAAATACCGATGTGCTGATCACGGGCGAAGGCAAAGTGGACAGCCAAACGTGGAGCGGAAAATTGATAGATGAGTTGAATCAACTCGCCTATAAACAGGGAGTGCCCTCTATCCTTGTATGCGGTACGATGGCTAATACCGCTGCCTTGGCCTTGCAAAAGAATATTCTCTACGCCACCTCTATAATAAATGCGCCAATGACTTTAGAGGAAGCCCTGAATAATTCAAAAACAATTGCTTCACCTACAGGGGCAACAATTAGGACGGCTGCTGAAAGGAATTACCCTTTGACTACTTCACCGAAAATTTGGCCGTGCCGATGATATAGTCTTTGGCATAGAGTTCCGCGATATAATCTCCGCTCGGATAGTCAGAACCCTTGTCAAATTGTAAAGCCACTAATTGCCTGGTGTTGTCGAATAAAATTTCCTGAGTGGCGGTGTAGAATTCTTCTTTGCCGTTCAGCATAAAAGTGCCGGAGCCTTTTTCCACATCAAAAATCACTTGTCCGTTTTTGCTGAGTACGCGCCAATATATTTTTTGCGCACCAATTTCGGTCACCTTATTATCGGCGAGGTTGAATTGAATTTTCAGTTTAGAGAGTTGGCGATTGCGAAAGGGGGGCGTTTTTTCTTTTCCCCGATTGTTGATAGACAGTACTGCAATGTTTTCGGCGCGAAGTTGAGCGGCGGTATTTACTTTAGCCTGTAGTTTTTGTTTGGTAGAAAGTAAAGTATTGATGGAGTCGCCCAAATTATTTTGGGTGGTCTTTAATTCGGTTACCTGTGTGAGGAGATTCTGATTGGCTACTTTGAGCCGGGCAATTTCTTCATCTTTTCGCGAGCAGCAACTCGCGATAGCCGTCAATCCGGCCATTCAATTCTTTCAGGGCTTTGGCACTGCGCGACTTACTTTTTTTCAGTTCGTTCAGCACTTCTTCGTGCGCCTGTTTCAAATCGGACACAATCTCCGCCCAGTTTTTTTATTTCTGCAATTTTGTTTTCGATGTCAGCCTTCACCGATTGCAGTTCCGATACGGTAGCATCGCGCTCAGAGGTGATCAGGGCTAGTTCCTGCCTCACTTGTTTTTTCTCGCCATAGTCGAAAAATATTTTTATCGCTTGAATAATAATAACAATCGAAAGCAGGGCGATGATGATCGATGTTTTGTTGTTTTTAGGTTGCTGCTCGCTCATAAAAAATAATTTTAATACAGAAGTTTGTTTATTGATTCCTAAATTGTTGTTGCCTCAAATATAAGGAGAAGTATTGAGAGAAATGTCAAAAAAAAATAATCCGGCGCAAAATAAATCAACCCGGGTGAGATAGCAGGGTGATTTTTTCATTGGTTTCCACACTTTTCGGTTTTTTTGGTGGGGTGAACAGGGTAGGGCATGAGCAGTTCGGAAGGTGGGATGGAGCGGGAAATGGGGGCTGTTAATGTTTTGTCAGTGGGGGAAATGGGGGTTTTTAATAATTTGAGTAAGGCAATGTTTTCCGGGTGAATTTTGGAATTTTTAAAGTCAGTTATTTTTTTAAAGTCAGTTATTTTTCAATAATGATCTTTTATCCCCATGGGGTCTCGCCTCGCCCCCTGTGGTAACGGAAACCCTGAGCCTTAACCTGACGATATGGAAAGGTAAATGCCAATTATGACTAGTTACAAAATTTGTGATTGAAAAATTATGCCCTTGATCTAAAGGCGGGGCAGCCTCTGAGACTGCGGCGATGAATAACTGACCTTGTCACAGAAAAAATGTCACCCTTTCAGGGTTCTCTGAATTAGATGGATGGTTTTTCTATAAGAATGTCACCCCTTTGGGGTTCCTTTTGGTCGGGAATTATTCTCTATAATAATACATAGAGATTGGGGTTCCCTTTATTGGGAAATGGTTTTTATTAAAAAGAAAAATGCTCTGTGCTGACAGAATGATAATGTGCTTCGCTCAAAAGAGGTTAATGATTTTTTGAATAACTAATCATGGGAAAATATTTGCTTCGTTCTTCTATGATAATCCATAGATTAACAGCAAAAAGAACTAAGGCGATGGCGATATTATCACGATCCTGCACTATGTGAAAAAGAAGGATGCATGTCATGACAGGAAAAATAACAATGGCTCCCAATGCCCGGCATTTTGGAATCATAAAAATCAGGCCTCCCGTTATTTCGATGATGGCTATTAGGGGAAGAATCCATCCCGTTTTCATAAAGACAGTCATCGTGTCTAGTGTGGAGGCCGGCAGGTTGCCGGGCATGGGCATGTAATTGAAAAATTTATTGAGACCTGAGTTGATAAACATAAGGCCAAAGAGGAGGGATACACCTGATATTATTTTATTTTTCATGGTAATAATATTTTAATCATAAAACAAATATATAAAAGTATATTTATTTAACAAAATAATAAATCGTCATATTTAATAATTTTAACCATATTTTCAACAAACATTAATATAAATTATGCGTCTAAAATATTTTTATAACCAAAGACACAAAGAGTTACAATCCGGTTTATGGCATTCCTTTGTATTCTTTGTATAATTCTCTTTGTGTTTTTTGTGATTGAATTTTGATATGTACTTTAGCCTAAAGTTGTCTTCATATTATATTATAAGTGATTCCTCCCTATCTTTGTTGTCTCTAACGCGAAATCACCATGCAAGAATGTATTTCTGTTTTTGATATGCTTAAAATCGGGGTGGGGCCTTCGAGTTCGCACACGCTGGGGCCTTGGCGGGCAGCCGAACAGTTTTTGCAGGAATTGAAAGACCAAAATTTATTAGCACAGGTATCGCAGGTGAGAGTGGATTTGTATGGCTCGCTTTCCCTGACAGGCAAAGGGCATTACACCGACTTAGCAGTTATGCTTGGGTTGAGCGGGGAAGATCCCGAGCGCATTCCGGTTCAAAATATTGATTCCATTATTCAGGTTGTTAAAGATTCGCATCAAATTAATTTAGCAGGACAATTTCCGATTGCCTTTCATGCGGAAACGGATATTGTTTTCAATAAAAACTTTTTGCCTTTCCATGCCAATGGTCTCATGTTTACGGCCAGGGGAGAGAGGGAGTATGTGTGCACCTTTTACTCAGTCGGGGGCGGCTTTGTGGTGAAAGAGGAGGGAGGGAATATCACCCAAAAAGAGGAAAATAAATGTGCCTTTCCGTTTCCCATAAAAACGGCGGCCGAATTGTTGCAATATACCATTGATCAAAAAAGATCGATTGCTGAAGTGGTGTTGGAAAATGAAAAGTCGGTGAGGAGCGAAGAAGAAATTCATGAGCAATTGCTGCGTATTTGGAATACTATGTTGGAATGTATGTATATAGGCTGTCACACGGAAGGTATATTGCCCGGAGGACTGCATGTGCGGCGCCGGGCCTTCGACTTGCATAAGCAGTTGATTGGTGCTGCCCAATATTCGAACCCGCAGGAATGGATGGAAGCGATTCGCGGGCAGGAGGTAAAATTTCGACAAATTTTGAAATGGGTTTCCTGCTTTGCCTTAGCGGTCAATGAAGTGAATGCAGCCTTGGGCCGCGTAGTGACTGCGCCTACCAACGGAAGTGCGGGCGTGATTCCGGCTGTGTTGATGTATTATCTGGTGATTGAAAATCATCAGGCCGGTGAAAAGCATATTAAACAATTTTTGATGGTGGCCGGAGAAATTGGAAGTATTTTCAAAAAAGGTTCTACCATTTCGGCTGCGATGGGAGGATGTCAGGCAGAGATAGGAGTTTCTTCGGCCATGGCTGCGGGCGCCTTGTGTGAATTGATGGGCGGAACTCCTGCGCAGGTACTGGTGGCGGCTGAAATAGCAATGGAGCATCATTTAGGAATGACCTGTGATCCGGTAGGAGGATTGGTACAAATTCCCTGCATTGAAAGAAATACAATGGGGGCAATTAAAGCCATCAACGCAGCAGAACTAGCCCTCGAAACGGATGTAAAAAACGCCAAAGTCCCACTCGATAAAGTGATTGATACCATGTGGCGAACAGCCAAAGATATGAATTCCAAATATAAAGAAACATCGGAGGGAGGGCTGGCAGTGACGGTGAATATAGCGGATTGTTAAGGGAAAAGTGAGGGGTGAAAAGTGAGAGGGGAATGTTGAAGTATAAAAAGTGAGAAGTGGAAAAAGGTGGTAATTCTTTCTCTATAATATTACATAGAGATCGGATTTTAACGAATAGTCAAAGCAAGCGAATCAAAGTCCGGCATTTAATCAAAGTTCAGATATTTTCCATGAAGCAGAGAGTCCCGTTGTTGAAGGCGAGACTGAAGTCTCTTTTTTCATTTGACAATCCTTAGAGACGCTTCGCTTAACTCTAAGGATAGACAGGGTTGTCTACCGCTGTAGGGTCCGAGGCCAGACCATGAAGGCAAAAGAGAATCACTAGAATTAGAAATTAGATATTGCCCACTTTTTCTCCCCATTCACAACTCTTTTTATATATGCATAATTCATCACCCATAATTCCATTCACACCTCTTTTTAGTCTCCTGTTCTTTGCTTAACTTAAACACCGCCGCAATGATTTAAAAAAAAATTTAGCTGAAGAAATCACAATTAACAAATAGATGTATCTTTGCAACACTTAATTAACTATTCCTTAAACATATTGTAATGAAGTTATTGACAGCGCTATTTTTGTGCTTACTTGTGTGTGAAGTCAACGCTCAAAAATATACCATCAGCGGCTATGTGCGCGATGCCGAATCCGGTGAGAATTTGATTGGGGCTACCACCTATAATTCGATTGATAAGTCAGGCACTCTGACTAATAATCACGGATATTACAGCATTACGCTGGCGGCGGATTCCGTGAAATTGAGCTATAGTTATGTGGGCTATCTGCCCCAAACCGTGGCCTTTATTCTCAAACGGGATACGGTAATAAATGCGACCCTGAAAGTGAGAACACTCGATGAAGTAGTGGTAAAAGCTACGCGCGCTACCCCCGATTTTGAAACCACCCGGATGAGTACCATGACTGTTTCGCAGCAAATGATAAAAGCGGTGCCGGCCCTGCTGGGGGAAGTAGATGTATTAAAAGTGTTGCAGCTAATGCCCGGCGTACAATCGGGGAGCGAAGGGAGTTCGGGGCTTTATGTGCGGGGAGGAGGCCCTGATCAGAATTTGATTTTACTGGACGGGGTTCCTGTTTATAATGCTACTCATTTATTCGGATTTTTTTCAATCTTCAATGCGGACGCGGTGAATAATGTGGAATTGATAAAAGGAGGTTTTCCGGCTCGCTATGGCGGACGACTTTCCTCTGTGATTGACATCAATATGAAGGAGGGCAGTATGAAAAAACTAAAAGGAGATGTGACGGTTGGGATAGTCGCTTCCAAAGGAACTATTGAAGGCCCGATTAAAAAAGATC
This sequence comes from Allolobophora icterica, assembly GCA_963556255.1. Classification (NCBI taxonomy): domain Eukaryota; kingdom Metazoa; phylum Annelida; class Clitellata; order Crassiclitellata; family Lumbricidae; genus Allolobophora; species Allolobophora icterica. The sequence goes on along the minus strand of CAUVYU010000284.1, from coordinate 8,519 downwards.
GTACCTCTTTTATTGTTTCTGCCCGGCGCACTTATATTGACTTATTAATGCTTCCGTTTCTTCCCAAGGAGGCCAAGTTCGGCTATTACTTTTATGATTTGAATTTTAAAGTAAATCATATCATTAATGACAGGAATCGTATTTTTTGGAGCAATTATTTGGGTAATGATAAAGCTTATGTCCGGACCAGTTATTCCGGTGATAGTACTTCGACAAATGCAAATTTCTATCTTCAATGGAATAATATTATTTCCTCTTTTCGATGGAATCATGTTTTTACCCCTAAATTATTCAGTAACTTAAATTTCACCTACAGCCGTTACCAATTTGAGACTTTCACAGGAGTCATCCATGTCCGTCCGGATAAAACAACGGATATGAGTGCCAGATACATTTCGGGAATCCGGGATTGGGCAGTCCGGTTGGATTTTGATTTTTTGCCAAACCCCAATCATTACATGCGCTATGGTGTTCACAATATCTTCCATCGCTTCACTCCCGGCGCACTCCACACTAACAACATGGATGTGGGAAATAATTTTACCGGTGGAAAAATAACGAATGCAGTTGAAGCCTCTGCCTATATGGAAGATGATTGGGCGATCAGCAGGCGGATTAAGGTAAATGCGGGCCTGCATGGCTCGGTCTTTTTCGTGGATAACGAGAAGTATCCCTCGCTGCAGCCGCGTTTGTCCATGCGCTATTTGATTAACGAAACAATGAGTGCCAAAGCCTCGTATGCCACCATGACACAATTCATGCACCTTTTAGCGAACTCCTCCATTGGATTGCCCACCGATTTGTGGGTACCCGCTACGCCGCGCATAAAACCGCAGGAGTCAAGGCAGGTGGCGGTGGGCCTTTCCAGGTTGTATAAGGAACAATATGAAGTCAGCCTGGAGGGCTATTACAAAAAAATGGATAATCTGATTGACTACCGCGAAGGGGCCAGTTTTTTTGATGAAACCAAAGACTGGCAGGACAATGTGGTTACCGGCGGGCAGGGAAAAAGTTATGGCCTGGAAGTTTTATTACAAAAAAAAGAAGGTCGGATGAAAGGATGGGTGGGCTATACTTTGTCGAAAACCACCCGGCAGTTTGAGCTACTCAATTTTGGAGAGGAGCATCCCTACAAATTCGATCGCCGCCATGATCTGAGTTTTACCGCCTCGTATGAATTGTCGAAAAATGTGGAAGCCGGTATGACTTTTGTCTATGGCACAGGCAATGCTATCACGCTTCCCAACTCTACGTATCAGATGTCGGCTCACATTCCGGGAAATTATACGCCTTATCCTACTCGCGAAACGGTGTCTCTTGATAAAGTAACTAACTATGGCTCCCGCAATTCATACCGGATGGCAGCCTATCACCGGATGGATTTAAGCCTCAGTTTTTTTAAGGATAAAAAACACGGGAGGCGAAAATGGACCTTGGCCGTTTACAATGCTTACAATCGAAAGAATCCTTTTTTTATTGGCTTGGGTTATCCTGACAATAAACCGCAGTTTGTCCAGCACTCACTATTCCCGATTATTCCCTCGTTTAGTTACAGTTTTCAATTCAAATAATATGAGATTGCTTTTCATTTTCCCGGCTATTATAATCTTCGGATGCAGCACCACCCCTCTCACCGTTGATGTGCCTAAAACAACAGCGCCTGTGGTGGATTGCGTTTTTAACCAGGACAGCGTATGGTCTTTAGGTCTTTCGTTGAACCAACACATTTTAAAATCATTTCGTTATCACACTGTCTTCCAATTAGAGCGAATTCCGGGTAACGAGATTAAAACGGTAACGATTAGAGATGAAAACAATGCATTGGTTGAATCACTTCAGGACAAAACCGAAGACGATGATGATCAATATTTTACAAGAGAGTATAAAGGAAAAACCAAGCCTGAGAGTAACAAAACTTATAAGTTGGAGATAGCAACCCATTCTTATGGTATGGTTACCGCCACCGGTTTTTTGCCGCCGGTAGTGCCTGTCACCTCAGCTAAAATAGAGAAATCCGTTTCGATTAAAGGCGACTCCACCAGGATAGTTACGGTTGAATTTTCAGACGATGGAAAAACGGCCAATTTCTATGAGATATACATTCGCGGAGATGATGATTCCATCCATGGAGCTCCGAAGAAGAAAAGGTCTTACAGCGTGATTCGTTTTAGCATAAGCGATCCGGCCTATAGCGAAAAGGTAACTATGAACAATTCGGTTGTTTTTGATGACACGCTATTCAATGGAAAGCAGGTGAAATTCAGTTTAGAAACTGAAGGCACTTCTCCTAAAATAGATCAGGTCATTTTGCGAAATATTACAGAAGACCTGTATAAATTCACTATCGGCAGGCAGACACAATACCGGAATGAAGATGAAGATAATCCATTTTCCGAACCTGTACTAATTAAAGGCAATATTCAAAAAGGCTATGGAATCTTCACCGGATTTGCAGCCTCTGTGTATCCGTTGTAAGAATTGAAAGCTGTACTCAGAGTGAAGCACCCGCGAAGGATTGAGCAATAAAGAAACTCCACTATCCTTAGATGTTAAGCGAAGCGGCTCTCAGGGATTGACAAATGAAGAAAGAGACTTCAGTCTCGATACTATAATTTAAAAGGATGTCAATTTCCTTCATGGCGCCTAAAGTCAGGTCGGTGTTTTATGTGATGATCGCTAAAGCCTTTCTCTCCCAACTCATAACTCTTATATATAATTTGCTATGACTAGTTACAGAGTTTTTTTTGCTGAAAAATAAAGTGCACGTGTCTTCACGGGGAGCAGTATTTTTGACAAGCAATAGGGCGTTGGTGAATCACAAATTCTACCTCCAGGGTCCGAGGCGAGACCCTGCGGAGACGAGAGGGGTACCTTCGCCGGGGGGCTAAGACGAGGACCTGGAGACAAAAGAGAGTCACTATAGGAATTAGACATTGCTCACTTTCTCCCCACATTCACAACTCTTTTATATATGTATAATTCATCACCCACAACTCCATTCACAACTCTTTTATATATATGTACAATTCATCACCCATAACTCCATTCACCACTCTTTTATATATATGTATAATTCATCACCCATAACTCCATTCACCACTCCTTTATTAATGGAAGCATCATTTAATACAGACTATTATTTTAAATGGCCTTGCTGTCATTGAGTTTTATGGAATGATAATATAGATTATATGTTGCTCCAATTAATATATATATGTATAATTCATCACCCATAACTCCATTCACCACTCTTTTATATATATGTATAATTCATCACCCACAACTCCATTCACCACTCTTTTATATATATGCATAATTCATCACCCACAACTCCATTCACCACTCTTTTTAGTTCCCTGTTCTTTGCTTAACTAAACACCGCCACAATGATTTTTTTAAAAAAATTTAGCTGAAGAATTCACAATTAATAAATAAATGTATCTTTGCGACACTTAATTAACTATTCCTTAAACATATTGTAATGAAGTTATTGACAGCGCTATTTTTGTGCTTACTTGTGTGTGAAGTCAACGCTCAAAAATATACCATCAGCGGCTATGTGCGCGATGCCGAATCCGGTGAGAATTTGATTGGGGCTACCACCTATAATTCGATTGATAAGTCAGGCACTCTGACTAATAATCACGGATATTACAGCATTACGCTGGCGGCGGATTCCGTGAAATTGAGCTATAGTTATGTGGGCTATCTGCCCCAAACCGTGGCCTTTATTCTCAAACGGGATACGGTAATAAATGCGACCCTGAAAGTGAGAACACTCGATGAAGTAGTGGTAAAAGCTACGCGCGCTACCCCCGATTTTGAAACCACCCGGATGAGTACAATGACTGTTTCGCAGCAAATGATAAAATCGGTGCCGGCCCTGCTGGGGGAAGTAGATGTATTAAAAGTGTTGCAGCTGATGCCCGGCGTACAATCGGGGAGCGAAGGGAGTTCGGGGCTTTATGTGCGCGGTGGAGGCCCTGATCAGAATTTGATTTTACTGGACGGGGTTCCTGTTTATAATGCTACTCATTTATTCGGATTTTTTTCAATCTTCAATGCGGACGCGGTGAATAATGTGGAATTGATAAAAGGAGGTTTTCCGGCTCGCTATGGCGGACGACTTTCGTCTGTGATTGACATCAATATGAAGGAGGGTAGTATGAAAAAACTAAAAGGAGATGTGACGGTTGGGATAGTCGCTTCCAAAGGAACTATTGAAGGCCCGATTAAAAAAGATCGTACCTCTTTTATTGTTTCTGCCCGGCGCACTTATATTGACTTATTAATGCTTCCGTTTCTTCCCAAGGAGGCCAAGTTCGGCTATTACTTTTATGATTTGAATTTTAAAGTAAATCATATCATTAATGACAGGAATCGTATTTTTTGGAGCAATTATTTGGGTAATGATAAAGCTTATGTCCGGACCAGTTATTCCGGTGATAGTACTTCGACAAATGCAAATTTCTATCTTCAATGGAATAATATTATTTCCTCTTTTCGATGGAATCATGTTTTTACCCCTAAATTATTCAGTAACTTAAATTTCACCTACAGCCGTTACCAATTTGAGACTTTCACAGAAGTCATCCATGTCCGTCCGGATAAAACAACGGATATGAGTGCCAGATACATTTCGGGAATCCGGGATTGGGCAGTCCGGTTGGATTTTGATTTTTTGCCAAACCCCAATCATTACATGCGCTATGGTGTTCACAGTATCTTCCATCGCTTCACTCCCGGCGCACTCCACACTAACAACATGGATGTGGGAAATAATTTTACCGGTGGAAAAATAACGAATGCAGTTGAATCCTCTGCCTATATGGAAGATGATTGGGCGATCAGCAGGCGGATTAAGGTAAATGCAGGTGTGCATGGTTCGGTCTTTTTCGTGAATAACGAGAAGTATCTCTCGCTGCAGCCGCGTTTGTCCATGCGCTATTTGATTAACAAAACAATGAGTGCCAAAGCCTCGTATGCCACCATGACACAATTCATGCACCTTTTAGCGAACTCCAGCATTGGATTGCCCACCGATTTGTGGGTACCCGCTACTCCGCGCGTAAAACCACAGACATCAAAGCAGGTGGCCGTGGGGCTTTCCAGGTTGTATAAGGAACAATATGAAGTCAGCCTGGAGGGCTATTACAAAAAAATGGATAATCTGATTGACTACCGCGAAGGGGCCAGTTTTTTTGATAATACCAAAGACTGGCAGGACAATGTGGCCACCGGCGGACAGGGGAAAAGTTATGGCCTGGAAGTTTTATTACAAAAAAAAGAAGGTCGGATGAAAGGATGGGTGGGCTATACCCTGTCGAAAACCACCCGGCAGTTTGAGAAACTCAATTTTGGAGAAGAGCATCCCTACAAATTCGATCGCCGCCATGATCTGAGTTTTACCGCCTCGTATGAATTGTCCAAAAATGTGGAAGCCGGTATAACCTTTGTCTATGGCACCGGCAATGCTATCACGCTTCCCAACTCCACGTATCAGATTTCGTCTTACATTCCGGGAAATTATATGCCTTTCGATCCTAGTAGTAAAATGCTGTCTTCTAATAAAATAACTAACTATGGCTCCCGCAATTCATACCGGATGGCAGCCTATCACCGGATGGATTTAAGCCTCAGTTTTTATAAGGATAAAAAACACGGGAGGCGAAGATGGACCCTGGCCGCTTACAATGCCTACAATCGAAAGAATCCTTTTTTTATTGGCTTGGATTATCAGGCGAATAAAGTGCAATTTGTCCAATACTCACTATTCCCGATTATTCCCTCGTTTAGTTACAGTTTTCAATTCAAATAATATGAAATTACTATTCATTTTCCCGGCTATTATAATCTTCGGATGCAACTCTACCCCTCTCATCGTTGAAGTGCCTAAAACAAAAGCGCCTGTAGTGGATGGCGTTTTTAATCCTGACAGCGTATGGACTGTACGTCTTTCGTTGAACCAACACATTTTAGCAACCTTGCGTTATTCCCTTGAAAAAGAGGAAATTCCTGATAATGAGATTAAAACGGTAACGATTAGAGATGAAAATAACGCATTGGTTGAAGCACTTCAGTACAAAACCACAGACCTTATTAATTATGAATATTCTACAAGAGGGTATAAAGGAAAAACCAAGCCTGAGAGTAACAAAACCTATAAGTTGGAGATAGTAACCAATTCTTATGGTACGGTTACCGCCACCGGTTTTTTGCCGCCGGTAGTGCCCATAACTTCAGCTAAAATAGAGAAAACTGTTTCGAGTGAAGGCGACCCCGTCAAGATGGTTACCGTTGAATTTTCAGACGATGGAAAAACGGCCAATTTCTATGAGATATACATTCTCTGTTATAGTGAAAACTTCACGAAGGGTCAAATACCGACAAAGTCCTATTATACGGTTGAATTCAGCGTAAGCGATCCGGCCTACAGCGAGAAGGTAAATAAGAACAATTCCCTTGTTTTTGACGACACGCTATTCAGTGGAAAGCAGGTCAAATTCAGTTTAGAAATTGGAGGCCGTTATCAAAATATAGATCGTGTCATTTTGCGAAACATCACAGAAGATCTGTATAAACTCACTATCGGCAGACAAGCACAATACAAAAATGGCGATGACGATGGTAATCTATTTGCCGAACCTGTACTAATTAAAGGCAATATTCAAAACGGATATGGAATCTTCACCGGATTTGCAGCCTCTGTGTATCCGTTGAAGAATTGAAAAACTATCCTTAGAGTGTAGCGAATCCCTGTGGTTTTGTTAAGGCTCGAATTGGTTTCGTTTGCCACAGGGTCCGAGGCGAGACCCTGTGGAGAAATAAGGCTCGAATGTTATAGTCTATGTCTACGGTATTTCTTTGCACTCTTTGCGTAATTTTCTTTGCGCTCTTTGCGGTTAACTTAACAGCGAGACCAAAGTCTCTTTTTTCATTTGGCAATCCTTAGAGACGCTTCGCTTAACTCTAAGGATAGTGAAGTCTCTTTCTTCACCGGACAATGCTTAATCAAAGAATAGTTTTCATCAATTCTTAAAACTCATACACAGAGGCCGCAAATCCGGCGAAAATTCCATATCCTTTTTGAATATTGCCTTTAATTAATAGTGGTTCGGCAAATGGATTTCCGTCGCTCTTGCGTTGCAGCCCCTGGTTGGAAGAGGCTTTATACAGGTCTTCGGTTATGTTTCGCAAAACGATTATTATGCCACCATCACTGCCTTCAACTTTTAAACTGAATTTCGCCTGCTTTCCATTGAATGGCGTGTCGTCAAAAATTAAAGATTTGTTATCATTTACCTTTGAACTATAGGTCGGATCGCTTACGCTAAATTTAGCTATTTGATAATTATTCCTCTTTAGCGGAGTGCCGTATGTACGATATTGGATCAGGAATATCTCATAAAAATTGGTCGTCTTTCCATCGTCTGAAAATTCAACCGTAATCAATCGGTCACTACCACTGCCCTTATCATTATCCGACTTAATCATCTCTATTTTAGCCGAGCTGACAGGCACTTTCGGCGGCGCATGGCCGGAAGAGGTAATCGTACCATAAGAATTAGTCTCTACCTCCAACTTGTAGGTTTTGTTAAACTCAGGCCTGGTTTGCCCTTTATACTCTCTTCTGACATCTTTCGCATTTTTATTGACTTTGTATTGAAGTGACTCAATCAATACATTATTTTCATCTCTAATCGTTACCGTTTTAATCTCATTATCAGGAATCTTCTCTGCCCGGTAATTTTTTAAAACGTGTTGGTTCAACGAAAGAGTAACGGACCAAAGGCTGTCCGGATTAAACACACCATCCACCACAATGGATGTTGTTTTGGAAATATCAATGGGGATCACAACTTTGCACCCTGCGAATATAATAGCCGGAAAAATGAAAAGTAATTTCATATTATTTGAATTGAAAACTGTAACTAAACGAGGGAAGAATCGGGAACATGGAAACCTGGAGAAATTCGTCTTTTTCATCTCTATTACTCCGGTAAATAAAAAATGGATTATTTCGGCTATAAGCATTATACACGGCCAGGGTCCATTTTCGTCTCCCGTGTTTTTTGTCCTTAGAAAAACTGAGGCTTAAATCCATCCGGTGATAGGGTTGCATCCGGTATGAATTGCGGGATTCATAGTTAATATACTCATTACCGGAGAGTGCATTTGTGCGATAGGAAGGTTTAATACGTCCCGGAAGGTAAGACGATAGTTCATACGTAGAGTTGGGAAGCGTCATCGCATTGCCGGTGCCATATACAAAGGTCATGCCGGCTTCCACATTGGGGGATATTTCATACGAGGCTGTAAAACTCGCATCATGCCGGCGATCGTATTTGTAGGGATACTCTTTTCCAAAATTGAGTAGCTCAAACTGCCGGGTGGTTTTCGACAAAGTATAGCCCGCCCATCCTTTCAGGCGACCTTCTTTTTTTTGTAATAAAATTTCCAGGCCATAACTTTTTCCCTGTCCGCCGAGGGCTATATTATCCTGCCAGTCTTTGGAGGCA
>CAUVYU010000283.1:0-15832 GCA_963556255.1 Allolobophora icterica | reverse complement strand
ATGACATTGGCAGCTGGGTGTTGCGAAGTTCCCAAACGTGCGTGTATCCATAGTCGCCAGTTGGAATGCGATGGACCTTGCAGATGTGTTCCGGATGTTCTCCGGTCTGACCCGTTGTCATCAGTTCGATGTTGTGACCGTAGCGAGGCGAATTCGGAACATTCTGCCTGTGAAGCACAGAGACGGAAAGAAAACAGTTATCAATCAGATGTCGTTGTTTCTGTGGCCAGTTCAGGGTGGGAATTGTCGGGGGTGGGGTTGGGGTTCAACCCCCTAGTCTTTCTTAAGACCCCAGTTAAGTCTTCATTGCACACCCCACGGGGGCGTTTCCAACCCCTCCGTTGTGCTATTGTTATTTGGCATTATTTGATTTTGAGTCTCTGACAAAGAGAAGACATTTCCATGGTGTATCATGTAAGCATTTTTAATTTTCTCAACCAAGGAATTGATTTTGATTCGAGTCTGACTTTCAAAACTGCTAGCGTTGAAATCGGCTGCTTTCAAATTTCGTTTACATCAGTTTGGAAACTAGGGGGCCTAAAAATAAAATGTTCAACCCCTTCCCAGTCTTTTTTCTACAATTCCCACACTGGGCCAGTTCTGACTGCCTGCATTGACATTTCATTCGCTGGCTTAACTCTGCAGATCCATACGCAGTGTCTTTGGCGACTGTTAGCCATGGGTCCATCACATGGATGAACATTGAAAAAGTATCGGGTAGCGATCACGAAAAAGGCGATGAACGTATACCGATTGGGGATCTGGGGAGCGTCGATAGCTTCCCCGGCAGGTCAGAGGAGTCTCGTAATCGTAATAGTAAAATACACATCTATAAAGCGCCACTTGAAAGGTAGGCGCATGACACCAGCTTATTCACAAGCGCTGCCTCAAGTCAGAGGGGTTGTCTAGATGAGTGAGAGAAAGTGAGAGACAGAAACAGAGAAACAGAGAAAAAGGGACAGAGAGACAGCGACAGATGAGTGAGCAGGAGGAGGAGGAGGCAGAGGCGCTCCTGTGGTGGGCTTCATTAGATCGAGAAAGATTGGACGATTGGAAGGTTTGAGAGATTGGGAGGAGCCTCTGAAGCCGTGAACGACTGCATACGGCCCACTTAGTGTACTGAAGACGCATACACAATATACATTTGATTGGAGCAGAGGTACTTACCTGCGACACCAGAGAACCAATGCAAGCAGAAGGAAGCCGCAGAAGGCACCGACGAAGACACCAATGATGACAGCGATTGCCAAACCTAAGCATCAAGACAATTTCACATTCACTCGCTGGAGGCGCCACCACAGCAGAGGAGGGCTTAATTGAGAACGATAGGACTGGTGCTGCATGATATTTGCAGTATAGCGGCTACAAGGTGCTTTCTATATTGCAGCTTATCCTACTGCATAATAGTAGCAGCCGCCGCAGTAGTAGTCTTAGTAATAGCAGTAGGCCTAGTACTAGTAGACTGGTAGCAGTAGTAGTGGTAGCAGTAAATATACAATATAACAATAATAAAATAATAAATATAATAATAAATATAATAATAAATATAATAATAGTAGTAAAAGAAGAAGTCAGCATCACTTAACTATAATACTGAAAGTAACATATACAACGTATCAAGATGCAAAGCAACTGACTAACAATGATTCAGAATTTACTGGACTTCACTGTGGGCCATTATGGACACCTGTACTTCAATTAGGTCGCCAGTAGACTATCAGACTATCTGTAAATTATAAAGATCCGATACGACTCTTTAAAACCCACAACTGCATGTATAACGTTAATTGAGACAATGCAAGGTGGTCTGGCCACATTCTCTTACCGTAGCTTGGAAATGTGGAATCGTCAACAACCTTGTCTCCGTACGGAGCACCTGGAGGAACATAATCTTAAGATTAGTTGTGAGGAATAAGTTCCTTAAGATTACATGGCAAAATACGCTGATACAGCGTACAGTGAATTGCAAAGTTACTCAACACTTCTATGCTCTTCTTTGATATACTACTGTACGCTATATTATTTCTCATATACTATTCTATCCTTTGCTATATTATTGTGTAGTGCTGTGTAGGGCACACATAGGCATTTGAGAGGGAGAGAGACAGAGACAGAGAGTGATCGACAGATAGCAACAGAGATACAGAATGAGATACAGAGACAGATAGAGACAGAGAAACAGAAAGAAAGGCAGGCAGGCGGCCAGACAGTCAGACAGACAGACACAGAGATAGAAAGACTGCATGAGAGCAGGGGCCCGGGAACCTATGGCGCCAAAGGCGCCGGTGCTCACACAAGTTTTGGCTCTGTGGCGCCAAGGCAGGCGCATGCTCACACAACTTTTTGGGCAGTGATACAATAAAAAATATCATTTGCGCCCTAAAATCTAATAGTGATTAAATAAAATATGAGCGCCTTTGTCACAATGAGCCAAAGCTCAAGCGTATACGAGAAACCTCAGACCCAGATTCACGAGCGCCGGCAAATGCCAGCTGTGACCCTAATTAGGGAAAGGTCAGTAAGCTAAGCGACTGCTAATAGAATTGCGGACACTGGAAACCTTACCTTCTGCAAGCTACAAGTTGGCTGTTGAAAGAGGATTTATCCTGTCCACGGTCAATTCAAAGGCGGCTTTGATGGGTGATACGCGCCCTAGGCCTATATCATCCTACAAGGCTTGGGAGAGAGTGCACGGTTGGAATTTGGGCATAGAGACAAGACACATGACAGATAATTATTAAGACAGCTGTAATATATATATATATATATATATATATATATATATATATATATTATATATATATACATATATTACAGCAAATGCAAAGGTGCAAATGGGTCAGGCAGGCAGTTAGACGGCTACGGTGGATGGTGCTTAGAATTGCAGCGACGAGAGAGGCAAGTGGAAGTCGGGTTAAGATTTGTGAAAGAGCAGTGTTTAAGTTTTGAGTGAGAGACCTGTACACAGATGGCAAGAGGTGAGGTTTGTTGATGAGTTCGCAAATCTGGCGGGAGTTTATTCCAAAGAGGCAGAACAGTTCTTTGGTTATGGAGCGATTTGCAAGGCAGGGAACAGTCATCGTGACCCTGCAACCTATCCAAACCAGTAGGCTAGCGATTGGCTACAGTATCTGGGTTATGGGTATACTCAAACATGAAGCCCAGTGTCAACAACCTTGACGCATGGCAGTCCTAGAGTGTTCATAAATGTGACAGCTTTCCCCAATTTTCAGCAAGCGTATCAAACTATCAAGCAGAGAATTGAATTGAAACTGAATGTGTGACTTACACTTGTCAAATAAGTAAGAGTAATTTAAAAAAAAATAATTTAACATGGTAAATTTAAAATAAGTAATTTTATTTTACAGTTTGTGATTTGAAATTACAAATTACATGGAAAATGTTATTCACTTACAAATTACCTTGACACAGAACAACAAATTACCAATTACAATATGTAATTCAAATTGCATAATTTCAATTACATCTATTGAATTAGGTCTACTGCCCATCCCTGCATATTGAGTATAATAAACTTTTCCAGTGTTTGGTAAAAATTAAAAAAATATTCTTTTACATCATATCGGATATAATGGATAATTTTATCCACCTTATATATATATGTGTGTGTGTGTGTGTGTGTGTGTGTGTGTGTGTGTGTGTGTGTGTGTGTGTGTGTGTGTGTGTGTGTGTGTGTGTGTGTGTGTGTGTGTGTGTGTGTGTGTGTGTGTGTGTGTGTGTGTGTGTGTGTGTGTGTGTGTGTGTGTGTGTGTGTGTGTGTGTGTGTGTGTGTGTGTGTGTGTGTGTGTGTGTGTGTGTGTGTGTGTGTGTGTGTGTGTGTGTGTGTGTGTGTGTGTGTGTGTGTGTGTGTGTGTGTGTGTGTGTGTGTGTGTGTGTGTGTGTGTGTGTGTGTGTGTGTGTGTGTGTGTGTGTGTGTGTGTGTGTGTGTGTGTGTGTGTGTGTGTGTGTGTGTGTGTGTGTGTGTGTGTGTGTGTGTGTGTGTGTGTGTGTGTGTGTGTGTGTGTGTGTGTGTGTGTGTGTGTGTGTGTGTGTGTGTGTGTGTGTGTGTGTGTGTGTGTGTGTGTGTGTGTGTGTGTGTGTGTGTGTGTGTGTGTGTGTGTGTGTGTGTGTGTGTGTGTGTGTGTGTGTGTGTGTGTGTGTGTGTGTGTGTGTGTGTGTGTGTGTGTGTGTGTGTGTGTGTGTGTGTGTGTGTGTGTGTGTGTGTGTGTGTGTGTGTGTGTGTGTGTGTGTGTGTGTGTGTGTGTGTGTGTGTGTGTGTGTGTGTGTGTGTGTGTGTGTGTGTGTGTGTGTGTGTGTGTGTGTGTGTGTGTGTGTGTGTGTGTGTGTGTGTGTGTGTGTGTGTGTGTGTGTGTGTGTGTGTGTGTGTGTGTGTGTGTGTGTTTGCCTTGCCTTGGTTGGCTCACACAACTTTTAAACACTTCCCGGGCCTCTGCATGAGAGAGGACTGAGCAAAGGCAGAAACCTGTGCTATGCGTAGGCGTGGCAGGGAATGCACTAGCGTGGTAGCCTAGGGAGTGGTCAAGCCACACAGGGTGTTGGTATGGTCATCCACGTGCACAATACGTAGACTAAACGACGAAACAGTATTTAAGTGTAACGTTGAGACTGTTAAAGGGTCGATCGGAGTTCGGAATTGGGAGTCTCTTCTATAGAAGGTCGTGCTGCTGGTAATTATCGAATAAGCAATTCTACTACATCCGAGTATTCGTTTCTAATGTTAGTTGACCACCCTGAATCTCTGGCGATTGACCCACGTTACAATCGTAAACTACACTATACAATATCATTACTATATTATACTAAACAAATTATATTACACTATTACTATATTATACCAGCTGAAAAGGCGCTATATAAACATTCAGGTAGATACAATGCAATGCTATGTTATACAGTACTCTATTGCACTACACTCTATTATACTATACTAGGCCTACCATATAACTACGTTGCGCTACTCTGCGTAAGATCTTATAAGGCACTGTATAAATGTTCAGATGCACACAAAACAATATATTACAATGTTACACTATCAATCAATCAATCAATCAATCAATCAATCAATCAATCAATCAATCAATCAATCAATCAATCAATCAATCAATCAATCATATCCTTTATTGAAGCAGTTTGAAAACAAAGCAGTATAACATGACAGTATCAGAATTTACATACTTTACTACACTCTAAAACTTTAACTATTTTATGCTATGCTATTCTATAGGCCTAATATTCTACGTTATGCTGTATTATGCAATTCTACACTAATCAATGCTATACTATACTACGCTACACCACACCACACCTTACCATACCATACCATACCATACCATACTGTACTATGCCATACCATATCATACCTGATACCATACCATACTATACCATACCATGCCATGCCATACTATACTATACCATACCATCAATCAATCATCAGTCAATAGTTGTTTATTTGCATCCAATGTATGATTGTACAGGCAAGTATACACAAAACGGAGGCCCTGAAGGGATCGATGATCCAGCTAGGTAGGGACACCGGAGCTTCATTTACGGAGTGATTGGAAAAAACAATGAGCAGCAATGAAACAATGAGCAGCCAATGAACAGCGAATAAGTAACAGGAACGGCATTTCAGCTTTTTCCAGGGGCAAAAAAGAGATGAAATTTTTTTTCGCATTCACGCGGGACAAATTTTTTTCACCATCTGGGGCGCCAGTATATACTGTGTTCCTCCACTCTTAAAAGTGGGGGTTGGTTCTTGTCCTCCTCGACCCCTCGGGATCGCTGCCCATGTTTGTACTTAGTATAAATTTGCAAAACTGTAAGCCAGTGCTGCAGGTGAGCCTTTGTTTCCTTTTTTTACCCCTTTCTTCTTTCTCTTTTTCTTTTTACATCTTTTTTTCTTTTCTACAACCAATTGGCTACCACGTCATCTTTAATTTATTTTCTTCTTTAGTTTTTTTTATCAAGTGGCAATTATTAGTGAGTAACGCTGTCAGACAATAGGGGCCTAATTAGTGAGCTAGGACGTAGATTGAGGCCAACAAATTCGACTAGATCCGTAGTCGGCTAATCTTTAGGCGACAGTATCCCGTGAACCGACGTGTTCGCATGTGCCCGATCCATGCGTGGATGAAGGACGAGGGTTGGACGGGAGGTGGCAGCAAACCGCCCATAAAACTAAACAGTCGACAGAAATCGATCAATCGATGGCCAGGACACATAAGCTTGTACAGCAGGGATAAGACCCGGATGGTCAAACAAGCCGCGCTTCGGCTAAACAAACTGAGGCGTACGACCAACACGTATACGAAATGCAGTAAATCCATGGACTTATATATAAGAGGTAAGAACAGCCGATCACGTATGATTGACGAGTGAGCGTAGCACAGTTGTAAGTGAGTAAGTGAGAACTCGTCTTTCAGTAGTTTGGAGAGTTACGTTGAGAAGCAGTAAATCGTACAAAAGTTGCCATGGAAATCTCATTCGTAGGTCATACTGCGGACAAAAAGGAGAGCAAAGAAGAGCGCTTAAGATAACCCGAAGAGCAGCTATTGGTACGAAGTAGTTGTAGAGCTATTGCATTCGATTATTCTCTGTCTTAGTCTCATCGTGTGAGAGTGGGTGGCAAATACTCTCTTCATGGGTGGCGATCCCGGGGGAGGGGTCGAGGGGGACAAGAAGCCCGCCTTTAACAGTGGGAGGAACCCCCGCCATTAACAGTGGGAAGGCGGTGTCCTTGCAGACGAGGTGCCATTTACGCGCTAAATGTTTTGACCACTTTTTTGACCAGATCAGTTCAAAACTCTTTTTTGACCGGATCAGTTCAAAAGTGTCCCCCTCCCCCGACCTGTCAAACAAGATCGCCGCCTCTATCTCTGTTATCATCTGATCTCCCCATTTATGGGGACGAGGATTGGAACCCCGCGATCTCTTGGGTGACAATTCAGCACGCTAAGAAATTATGAGTTCTATGAAGATGCTGAAATGCGAGTGAGTGAGTTGATGATGACCTGGAGCGTGGCATTCTGCTGTCTGTCCTATCCAGGCGGTGTCCTTGCAGACGAGGTGCCATGATTGACCGGATTCGTTGCACCGGACGGTGATGCGATCACCGGATCTCTCTACCCAGGAGTTGCGCGGAGGAAGAGGATCCGGGCATCCGAAAACTAAAACACAGTCACCATCACCGTCAAAGAATAACTTTCATTGGATGTAGCATTAGGTTTGATAAGGTACGATTAGATAAGGCAAGAAAAGATAAGGTAGAGTAGGGTAGTATACGATGAAATAGGTACAGTAAACTTAAAGTGCAATAAAATAAGGCATGATAGGTAAAGTAGATAAACGGTTCGATAAGGTTCGATAAGATAAGATAATACGGCAAAAGAAGGTATACAATAAGATAATATACGATTAGATAACGTAGGATAAAGCTAGGGTTACTTTACCTTAGTATACATACAAGTATGCAAGTATGTACAGTTAAGTCAGACGAGGTACTGCAAGATAAGATACATCACGGTTAAACGAGATAAGGTAGATAAAGTAAGGTGAGGGGTGCAAAGCATTAGGCCTGTTTATTACTCGCGCAGATAAGGTGCATAAGATAAGGAAAGATAAGATGCTGTAAAATACGACAATGCAAACGAGCAAACACCTGGTCTCTCCTCCTCTACAATGACCATCTTTACCTGCCGTGATTCTTAAGATCTGCGTTGGGTTTTTATAGGCTTACTGCACGCCGACATCTTGGCTACTATATTGAAACGTTACATTGACCCACGTCTCTTCTGACTGCTTCTCGCATTTTACGCTGCATGTCTGTAAAATTCGATATTCGTCCCACTGACCAGTCACCAATGGTTATCGTGCGAATTTCCAAAGACGATATCTTAAATTTATATACGACGCCGTTAGATCAGATGGAATTGTTGGGGAGTGGCTTGGGGATTCAACCCCCTAGTCTTTCTTAGAACCTCACAGTTAAGTCTTTATTGCACACTCCAAGGGGTCGTTCCAACCCCATCAGTTGTGCTATAGTGTGATTTAGCATTATTTGACTCTGGGTCTTTGACAAACAGAAGAAATTTCCAGTTTGCATCATGTATATGCATTTTTGAATTTTCTCAACAAAGAAATTGATTTTTATTCGAGTCTGCCTTGCAAAACTGCTGGTGTTGAAATCAGCTGCTTTCATATTTCGTTGACATCAGTTTGAAAATGCGGATAAAATGTTCTACCCGTCCCCGTCTTTTTTAAAAATAAAATTTCAACACTGCGTTAGATACCCCTCCCCAATGTATTAGCGCAATAGACCTTATCACGAAGCAATACCGGCTTAACCTTTCACTGGAAAGTCCCGGAAACAGGAAACTTTCTGCTCTGATGAGGGACACAATTACAGGGAATAATCGACACTGATGCGGACCTATACCGAGCCCAGAGGAGGGCAAATAGGTCTCGGCAGATAAAGGATGGGGCAGACAAACATCGGGCCGAACAAGCAAGGGTGACTTGGAAAAGGAAAAATGATGGAAAGCATAAATCTATCGTCTGAGAGAACAAAGATACGGAGACTCATGGCGACGCAGACATAGTCAGAGATACAGACAGAGACGGAGAGACAGGAACAGAAGGAGAGGCGGTGACAGAGAACGCGACTGGTGTCTTCCGATTAGTGAACCATATTTGAAGACAATTTCTCGCTTGGCCTCGTTTCCCATCACCATGCATCAATCAGTCGCTAACGAAACCACACTCAGTCACTCTATGACTGATTGCGTGTCTCCCTTTGTCTCTTTCTTATACCTAGCTCTCCATCTTTCTATCTGGCTCTGTCTGTCTGTCTGTCTGTGCGTCCGACCGTCCATCCGTCTATCTGTCTGTCTATCTTTCTATCTATCTACATAAATATATCTATCTATCTATCTAGCTATCTATCTATCTATCTATCTATCTATCTATCTATCTGTCTGTCTGTCTGTCTGTCTGTCTGTCTGTCTGTCTGTCTGTCTGTCTGTCTGTCTGTCTGTCTGTCTGTCTGTCTGTCTGTCTGTCTGTCTGTGCGTCCGACCGTCCATCCGTCTATCTGTCTGTCTATCTTTCTATCTATCTACATAAATATATCTATCTATCTATCTATCTATCTATCTATCTATCTATCTATCTATCTATCTATCTATCTATCTATCTGTCTGTCTGTCTGTCTGTCTGTCTGTCTGTCTGTCTGTCTGTCTGTCTGTCTGTCTGTCTGTCTGTCTGTCTGTCTGTCTGTGCGTCCGACCGTCCGTCCGTCTGCCTGTCTGTCTGTCTATATTTCTATCTATCTACATGTATCTATCTATCTATCTATCTATCTATCTATCTATCTATCTATCTATCTATCTATCTATCTATCTATCTATCTATCTATCTATCTATCTATCTGTCTGTCTGTCTGTCTGTCTGTCTGTCTGTCTGTATGTCTGTCTGTCTGTCTATCTATCTGTACGTCTGTCTGTCTATCTGTCTATCTGTCTGTCTGTCTGTCTGTCTGTCTGTCTGTCTGTCTGTCTGTCTGTCTGTCTGTCTGTCTGTCTGCCTGCCTGTCCGTCTGTCTATCTTGGTTCATACCTGACACTTCGAACACAGACCCTTGCCGAACAATTCCTAGAGACCGACTCAGCGACATGCAGGCATACCCACGCAGACATGAAATCGAGCAGACACGCACAAGGCCAAGTACAAAGAGACAGAGATTGACAGACAGACGGCTAAGTAAACAAATCGATTAGAGAAGTCAGGGTTTCTTGACACTCGTAAATCTGACCAGAGCCTTAAATTGCGCAGAGTGCGAAAGTGCATTAAGGCGCATTAAGCAGACATTTCAGTCCGAGACTCATAGACTTTGATTCCTATTTCATCTGGCGCTATATAAACGTGGCAGTCTCAACGTGGCGCCCCTAACGACGCCGGATTACCACCGCTGCGTCGCACGCACTCGAAACCTTTCTCAGAGCAATGCTTCAGCAAATTAAACTTAATTAAAGATACTATCCAATGATTAAACGAATAAAACTCAACCTATAACAGAATCTAAGGGATGCAATAATTAATCTAAACTTACACTATTACAAGAAGCTCAAACAATTCAAATTGAACTTAAAGTTTTATTAGTCTATAGGTGATTGTTCACTCTAGTTGTGGAAACATCCTTTGTATAGCACAATCTTATTTTCAGCATTTGAGAGGTTCCGGAATGGCTGAATATATATATACATATATACATACATATATACATATATATACACATATATATACATATATATACATATATATATACAATTATACATGTATATATAACATAGGCCTACATATATATGTATATGTATATATTTCTTCACGAAGTCTGCTCGTTATAAATATTCGTATGTCCGATTCTATGCTTCATAATTATAGTTAGGCTATTCTGGCTTGCGTCGGATTCTGTGCAGTTTTAGACACGATTTTCGAATAATTACTATCGTTGAAGTCCGGCAAATATTATGTATGTATCGGAACAGTTATGCAGCGCATTTTTAACCTCACCAAGCAGCTGAAACATTGCTATCGGACATGGCGATCTATAATAACTGGGTTGAACAAAGTCGGCCGATGTATTCCACGCGAGTTGTTTGTGCCTTATAACCCATTTGGACGATGTCAAATCCGGAGTTACATGCGACCGTTTTATTACACATTCGGTTCTACAGCAGCGAACGCGGCTTTTCAGATCGGTGCTATGCATCGACTCAATGTTGGAGGGGTTTTCATCGGTCAACCATCGCATGGCCATGGGAACATCATATGAGAGCAGCACAGCCCATGGGACTCTGGAGTGATCAACTAGGCCTACTAATCGCTCAGCTATACCAGCCCAGGAGAGCTCTATCATAGCAACCATGTACAGTGCGCGCGTCATTTGGGTTCGATACGGTTGCAGTTCCCAACTTTAGTGTAGGCCCTAACAGAAGCCAACTGCTTTGGACACAAAGTGTTAGGGCTTCGATGGTCGGATTCACTGTGTGTTCTACCCATTTTTTAGAACCCCAATATCATCTAGGCTAATGAAGACAGGTTTTAAATACGCTACACAAAAAAGTAGGTAATGCATCAGTAGCGCAATAGGCTATTACAATTTACGCAGCCGTAGTTCAAATATCTTAATAGCCATAGACCGTCGGTTGAGCCACATATAGCCTAGATCTGAGTTCAAATATCTTAATAGCCATAGACCGTCGGTTGAGCCACATATAGCCTAGATCTGAGTTCAAATATCTTAATAGCCATAGACCGTCGGTTGAGCCACATATAGCCTAGATCTGAGTTCAAATATCTTAATAGCCATAGACCGTCGGTTGAGCCACATATAGATCTGAGTTCAAATATCTTAATAGCCATAGACCGTCGGTTGAGCCACATATAGATCTGAGTTCAAATATCTTAATAGCCATAGACCGTCGGTTGAGCCACATATAGATCTGAGTTCAAATATCTTAATAGCCATAGACCGTCGGTTGAGCCACATATAGATCTGAGTTCAAATATCTTAATAGCCATAGACCGTCGGTTGAGCCACATATAGATCTGAGTTCAAATATCTTAATAGCCATAGACCGTCGGTTGAGCCACATATAGATCTGAGTTCAAATATCTTAATAGCCATAGACCGTCGGTTGAGCCACATATAGATCTGAGTTCAAATATCTTAATAGCCATAGACCGTCGGTTGAGCCACATATAGATCTGACAACTGATACTGCGCTTGGCTGAATAATTTCGTCTTCAACATGGCACGAAATGTTTAAATGTTCAGAAAGCCATGCGCTTATAATTAGGCAAAGTGGTAATTATGGAATTGCACATAATATCAATTACACGCGCTTTGGTTGTGAGAGACGTACACAGTGACTTAATACCAAAACGTTGCCGGATTGTTATAGGCTAACTTGTTCGCCTTTATCTGGGGATACATCATCCGTCGTCAATATCCTGTTCAAACCATTTAACTCTTATGCAACTACTATGGAATGTAAAGAATATCTTATATTGAATTAAACAGATAGCAAAGCTAAGAGACTAAGCTTGGCAGTGTCATGAGATTCGAAAAGAAACTTGACAACTTTAATGGTTTAACACCGTGGTATCGACGTCAGGATGTTGACCTTAGCCACAAACTTTGACGTCAATGATGTTGACCTTACCCACAAACTTTGACGTCAATGATGTTGACCTTACCCACAAACTTTGACGTCAGTGATGTTGACCTTACCCACAAACTTTGACGTCAGTGATGTTGACCTTACCCACAAACTTGATGATGAAGCTGACGGACAAATCGGTGAGGACTGTGTCCGAGAGTTCGATGGTCAGGGTGTTGGCCGTCGACGTATATACGAGCCTTTCGTGGGACTTCTCCGCACAGATGTTAACCCTCTCCGACTGCTTCTCCTCAGATACGGTGGCGTAGATATGACAGTAGTCCATCGCTTTCTTCCACTCGCCCACCTCCGGCTCCGGTTGGTACCGCGATACGGCTGAGAAGTCGAGCACCGACAGCTTGACCCGTTGACCTGGGCGGCCGTGAATGACCCAGGGACAGGCCGAGGTGCCGTGACCGTTCGTCTGGGCCAGGTGGCTGGCCAGGTAGCCTTCCACTTGTGTCAGACGAATTGAACCAGATTCAAGACAAGTCTTAGCGTCCTCGTCGCTTACTAGAAACAAAAAACACCATTCCAGACATCAGACCATGAAAACACGCTCCATCTATGGTCGAGTGATCGTTATCGTGACCGGTATCGTGATCGTTATCGTAACCGTTATCGTGACCGTTATCGTGACCGTTATCGTGACCATTATAGTTATTATCGTTGTCATCATATCAAACTTCATTAACGTACAATAGGGTCTGAGGAAAAAGCAAAGCAGCAGTTTTCATTAACGAAGCAAATACAGTAAGATACATTGAAACACTGAAAGCTGTGCTGGGGGTTTAACTTAACCCCCATGGTAATTTTTGGAATTAAGTGAAGGGGTTGAAATATGAATTCGATGGATTTAAACTTCCAACTCCAACCCCGACAATTCAATCCCTGGTTTTAGCCATATCTTGTGAAATCGCTATGTCTATGTTTCGCAATATGAGATAATATCTACCTATGTGATCTGAGACGATATGATGTAATGTGATTTACGTCTAAATAATAATAGCCTTAGATGTGTGTTTGAATGGTCTGTGGTCTATCGAGTACATTTGCAACTTTTAACGCCGGCGCCATCTCGTGAATAATATACGAACAGAGTGATGTCTTGCACTTGGTCAGAGAGAGAGAGAGAGAGAGAGAGAGAGAGAGAGAGAGAGAGAGAGAGGAGAGAGAGAGAGAGAGAGAGACGAGAGAGAGAGAGAGAGAGAGAGAGAGAGAGAGAGAGAGAGAGATGAGAGAGAGAGAGAGAGAGAGAGAGAGAGAGAGAGAGAGAGAGAGAGAGAGAGAGGGAGAGGGAGAGGGAGAGGGAGAGGGAGAGGGACACGGACACTGAAAGAGGCAAAAACAAGGACAGAAATAGACAGAACATCCAGACATCTGTGTTGTCCATCCAATAACAGCCTTAAACGCGTGGTCCGAAGGCCGTTTAGTACATCTGAAATTGGCGAAACACAAAGAGACCACCCTAACCTGCGCTATATCAAACAAGTAAGTAAGAGCCAGGTTGTTTCGTTAATTAAGTAAGTTTCGGTGACAGGTCAGAATCCGGGGCAGGTCAGAATCCGGGGCAGGTCAGAATCCGGGGCAGGTCAGAATCCAGGGCAGGTCAGAATCCGGGGCAGGTCAAGCAGAGAATACAGGATGCTGTGGTTCAAACTGTCGGTGATGGTGGTAACCGGATGATGCAGGGGTGGAACCTGAATAGGATAGCTTGAAACAGAGGCGGCGATCTTGTTTAACAGGTGGGTGTGGGGGCAATTTACAACTGGGTTATCATTTCGCGAAAATTGTTTATTTTGACCACCTTTTGTGCACGAAAAATACGTTAAAAAAGCAAGGGGTAGGCACTTAATTTGTAACGGCATGTAGACATATATTTTCATCACATTGTATAATCACATGCAAACTTAATTGATCTTTATTAGTAAGTAAAAAAGTGCGAAACAATATAAGCAGAATAATAACAGACAAATTTAACCTCATTAATTTTATTAGTTGTTGGTGGCAACGTGTTCAATGACGGCTTTCAAGGGCCGTTGACAGTTTTATGCTATTATAGGCAAGGACAAAAATGCCGCCCCCCACTCATAAATGCATTATGTAATTCATGTTATTTTTCAGGTATTTGCCGCCCTTGAAAAATGCCGCTCTAGGCAGCCGCCTACATCGCATATACCTAAAGCCGGCACTGAACGTGTTGACTTGTCAGCTCCCTGCTGTTAGTGGTCAAGTTTCCCCTTGATGGAAACGCTGCAGCATAGTGGGCAAGCAGAGGAGTTCTGAGTGGGAGGAGGGTACTGAGATAACCTAGGTCACGTGTCGCATCAGCTCACATAAAGAACGTGGCAGGGGACTCTTACGAGGCTACTTTCGCGCCTCCCTGCAGATGAATCAGGTAACAACATGAATCTGAAACACCGCCCTTCGACTTTCCGATAATTATTTATATAGCGCGTCACGTTAGGCGCAAGGTGGCGTTTTCAAAGGCTTCATCGTCGGGGGCCGAATTACAATAATGAACGGAGAAAAGATTGATTCAGAAACGCCAGATGATCCTCGTCCGGCCAAGATGGATGGAGTGCCGTCCTAATCGAATAAAAACGGCAACAGTCTCACAAAGAATGCATCGAGTTGCTCAAGACGCAAATAACGTTCAACGCACTCGGCGTCCACGTGAATGAACTGAACTGAGAGGAGAGAACAGGACAAGAGAAGACGAGAAAGGACAAAAAAGGACAAGAAAGGACATGAGAGGACAAGAAAGGACAAGATAGGACGAGAAAGGACGAGAAAGGACAAGACAGGACAAGAAAAAGACATGAGAGGACAAGAAAGGACACGAGAAGACAAGAAAGGACAAGAGAGGACAAGAAAGGACAAGAAATGACGAGAAAGGAAGGCC
The DNA here is from genome assembly GCA_963556255.1 of Allolobophora icterica. Classification (NCBI taxonomy): domain Eukaryota; kingdom Metazoa; phylum Annelida; class Clitellata; order Crassiclitellata; family Lumbricidae; genus Allolobophora; species Allolobophora icterica. The sequence goes on along the minus strand of CAUVYU010000283.1, from coordinate 688 downwards.
AAGAAAGGAGAGGCGTAGAGACGCTAGAGTGCAAGAGATGAAAGGTCAAAAGAGGAAGAGCAGAACATTAACAGACGAGTACTTTGGGGAAAAGAGTCTTAGAGGAAAAGTGGTTGTGAAGAGACAGCAGAAGAGGAAATGGCAGGAGAGGAAATGACATGAGAGGAAATGACAGGAGAGGAAATGGCAGCAGAGGAAATGACAGGAGAGGAAATCAGGAAACGGCAGGAGAGGAAATGGCAGGAGAGGAAATGGCAAGAGAGGAAATGGCAAGAGAGGAAATGACAGGAGAGGAAATGGCAAGAGAGTAAATGACAGGAGAGAAAATAAGGAAATGGCAGGAGAGGAAATGGCAGGAGAGGAAATGACCGAGCAGGAAAGAATGTGCGTGTGCAGAATAGAAAACTGAACAGAGGATTGAAAAGACTTGACAGCACGATAGGAGACAGAAAAAAGACTGCAGAGATTACAACAAAATACAAGAGGCGAAAGAACGGGAGGTGATCCAAGAGACGAGAGAAGAGGACAAGCGAGGAGAAGACAGAGACGTACACAAACAAAGAATAAAACAGTGGCTCTTTCCCATTATACATTCATAAAAACTGGAATCTGCGCTTGATACGGCTGCGTTTCTCACTCCAATGACTGTTACCCACAACTCGAGATTATTCTCTTCAGCAAGACCATC
>CAUVYU010000282.1:0-22082 GCA_963556255.1 Allolobophora icterica | reverse complement strand
GTTCGAAAGGATGGAGACAACCGAGGTTTTAGTAAATTCGATTTAGACGGAAGTTTGGATAATAAAACCTGGTTTAATTTAATCAAAGATGGTGAAATGAATCCCGGCACCAATGAAGAACAACCTTTTCCGGTAAATACCAGCCGGTGCCGGTATGTGAAATTAACCATGACCCGAAGTGCTGTCGAAGCCAACTACGCTTCGTTGGCTGAATTGGCCATCTATGAGTTGAAATGAGAGAGTGCTTTTTGATGACTGCAACAAGAGTACAGACAAATTTTAAATAGTGCGATTATGAAAAATATAGCCCCTTCGTTTTTCTGCATAGTCATTGCTGATCTGGTATTTTCTTTTTCTGCCTTAGCGCAATCACAGTATACGCCTTATGATGAGATTAGCGGAATTAATAAAACCTATAAGCCACCCTATCGGGATGATTATCCGGAATGGGGAAAAATGTTGTATCAATACCCCGTTAATTTTCAATATTATAAATGAGGCCTTTGAGCGCACCGAAACATTGGCTGAATCGGAGGGTTCGGAAAGCGCCATTAAAAAATATTTTTTGTTTTGGAGGAAGGTCATTATAAACCATGTGGACAGGAACGGAAATATTATTATTCCGGATGATAAAGAAAGTCAACAACGCAGGTATAAAAGCCAAATCAATTCACAAAAAAAAACGAAGTTCGGCGCGTGTACAGGGCGAAGGCAACTGGTCATTTGTGGGGCCTAAGATGACCGTTTCAAATAAGGGAATAGAAAATAAGCCCTTTGACGAAAAGAAAATATTTCAAGCCAATATTTACTGCTTTGATATCGCCTCCAAAAATCATAAGATATTGTATGCCGGCTCGGAAACAGGTTTTATATCCAAAAGCCTTGACGGGGGTGAAACATGGGCACTGCTCGGGGATTATAATTTTTTTGGTCCAATTGAGGCCATTGCCATTCATCCCGATAACAACAATATTGTTTATGCATCTTCTGCTGACGGGCAAATTCATAAGACTACCAATGGCGGAAATACCTGGACTCCGATTTTGTCAGAAACGGGTTATGGCTTAATACGCGGCACCCGAATTCGCATTAAAACCAATCCCACTGAGAAACTCGTGGTGGGCGCGAGCAGAGGGATATATATGATAGACCCGGATGGTACCTGGGAAAATATGTGGTGGGACGGAGTTGTTTATGATGTAATTCTTCACCCTCTTTCCCAGGCTACTATTTATGCCGTAGCAAAAGATAATGCCTCCAATAAATATTGTGTTATTTCTTCCACTAATGGAGGCGCAACCTTTACACGAATGGCAGGCTTCCCTGATAATATTACAGTGGACGGAGGAGCCGTGATGTCCATGAGTGCTGAAAACACAAATTACCTTTATGTATTGCTGCTGACGCCCAACAATACGCCCCTGCTATATACAGCCACGTATGATAACGGCCAATGGACATGGGCACTCACCAATACAGGCGGGAATGATAAAGAAAAATTCCAAATGAATAACGGGCAGGGATATTTCGATTTGTTTTTAGAATCTCATGTCAGCAATCACAACATTATTTATGCGGGAACAACTTCCTTGTTTGTTTCAAGAGACGGGGGAGCCAATTTTTCTGTGGTGGGAGGATATTGGGGGGACTTTCCGGTGCATCCCGATATTCAGTGGATGAAAAGTTTGGCGCCCGACAGCGTCTGGCTGGCTACTGACGGAGGAATGTCTTTGAGCACAGACAACTTCACAACCATCGAAAAATTTTACCCAAAAATTCAAGGCCTGATGGGAAGCGATTTTTGGGGCTTCGATCAGGGTTGGAATGAAGATTTGATTGTGGGTGGAAGGTTTCACAACGGGAATACAGCCATAGCTGACTACTATGAAGATAAAGCCATCCAATTAGGAGGGGCCGAATCGGCCACCGGCTGGGTAATTCACGGCAGAGAACGGCATGCCGCTTTTAATGATATTGGGGGAAAGGTATTGCCAAAATCCATCAGGCATCTGATGCCTAAAGAGGAATTTCTATTTGCCAAACATCCGAATATGGATCAATACGGCGGATACCCTGGCAATGTGGTGAGCCATCCCAATTATTTTAATACTATTTATGTGGGGGAAGGGAATTCACTTTGGCTGTCCACCACCTTTGGCGCTGAATTTTCCATGCTCTATACTTTTCCCGGTAAGGGTCAGGTATTTTCAGGTAAGTTTAACACATCCCAATATACTCTATCTTGATGTGGTCGGAAACGGATTATATAAAAGTGAGGACGGAGGTATTACCTGGGGGCATAAACCTTTGATCACTTCGAGTACTTATGGAGGTGACAAATGGAAGGGAAAGTTATTTTTTTGTATCTCTCCTTCTGATCCCAATATCCTGTATGCGGTCTGCAATTATGGGTATCCCGCTAAAGTATTTAAATCAACCAACGGGGGCGATACCTGGTCGGATTGGACAGCCGATTTGCCTGATGGAACATCCAAACAGGTGCTCATTCAGCCCGATGAAGATGGCCGTGACCTGGTGTATATTACGCTGACTTCAAGCACTGATAACGCCACTAATGCGGGCGTATATTATAGAAAGGCCAATAGCAATGAGTGGGTCAATTTTTCCAATAATATACCGATTGGTTTGGGAACAAGCTTTGCAAAACCTTTTTACCGGGATTCCAAAATTCGACTGGGAACAAATTGCGGAGCATGGGAATCTGTTATGGCGGTGGAATCTTTCAAACCGGTTGTCATACCCTGGGTGGAATCATCCGTGTGGGATTGTAAAGATGATACCCTTCATTTTGAAGACCACTCTATTTTGAATCACAAGGACGCTTCATGGAATTGGAGTATAACACCGGCTCCAACCTATATAGAGAATGCGAATAAAAGAAACCCGAAAGTAGTATTAGGTGCTGCCGGACCGTATTCGGTAACGCTTACCGTGGAGGTGAAAAATATACCCTATTCTAAAACTATGGATAATTTTGTGACAGCCAAAGTTTGTCCAAACTATGAAGACTGCAACAACCCCGGCCCCATTCCCCGAGCCGCCTGGAAAGCCACTGCCGACAGCGAAGAATTAAGCGGGGAAGGCGCTGTTAGCGGGCGGGCTTCTGCGGCCATTGACGGTCAACAGAGAACCTATTGGCATACCAAATGGGACAGTCCCTATCCTCATTATATTAAAATTGATATGGGCGAAAAATATCAATTGTCAAAGGTGTATTTGTATCCTCGAGCCTCTTCGAATAATGGCAAGATTAAAGATTACGAACTGTATTTTTCGGAAAATTCTTCTGAAGCCGGAAGTCTTATCGCAAGCGGGCCCCTTGATAAATCAGACAGCAGAAAAGGTCTGCTAATTGATAAGATTTCAGGCCGCTATTTAACCTTAAAAGCCTTAAGCAGTCACAATGCGGAACCCTTTGCCGCGCTGGCGGAAATAGAGATAACGGGATGCGCCACAACTAAGAAGGAACCCGACCCACCTAAACCTCCCCCCGATCCGCCTAAACCTCCTGACCCGCTTAAGCCTCCCGAAACTCCCACTGGCCTTAGTCCAAAATTGCCGGAAAATCTTTCAGCCTATCCCATTCCTGTGCAATCGGATCTTATCCTGGAGATACCATTCTCCAACCCAAACGAAGTGGTGCATTATTGCATTATTTCAATGGATGGAAAAACTATTCAAAAAGGGGAGGTGGTGATGGATCGGGCCAAGTGTAAATTTGATTTAGGAAATCTTTTGCCGGGCATCTATGTGATGAAAGTGACCAATGAACAGGGACAACAGGCTACGGTTAAAATTATCAAAAAGTAAGTTAAAAACCCCTTCCGATCTGAAAATACAATTAACCACAGAGGACACAGAGAAAAGACACAGAGAGCACGGAGAAATGCAGGGCTGCTACTCTGAAAATACAATTAACCACAGAGGACACAGAGAAAAGACACAGAGAGCACAGAGAAATGCAGGGCTGCTACTCTGAAAATACAATTAACCACAGAGGACACAGAGAAAAGACACAGAGAGCACAGAGAAATGCAGGGCTGCTACTCTGAAAATACAATTAACCACAGAGGACACAGAGAAAAGACACAGAGAGCACAGAGAAATGCAGGAGAATAGATATTCTTTGTTTCCCACGGGGTTTCGCCTTGAATCCTGTGGCAACAAAAAAATCGTCTGAATCACGGGGGGCATTAACCCCGCCATTTATGCTGGGGGTTGCCATCACAAGGAAACGGGGCTTTAGCCATGATTTCAAAATGGCAGGGGAAATTCTGAGAGGCACCCGATTATACGATAATCAAAAACGCAACGTTCAAATAATAAAACACGATGCATAAGAAAAAAATAAGGAAATGCACAAAAAAAAACCGTAGTTAATCAACAAACTTTAAATCGGTACGATTATGAAAAATATAGCCCATTCCTTTTTCTGTGTGGTTGTAGCTGATCTGGTATTTTCATTTTCCTCCTCAGCTCAATCACAATATACGCCTTATGATGAGATCAGCGGAATTAACAAAAGTTATAAGCCATCCTACCGGAATGATTATCCGGAATGGGGAAAAATGTTATATCAATACCCCGTTAATTTCCACGTTATAAATGATGCCTTTGAGCGCACCGAAACATTGGCTGAATCGGAGGGTTCGGAAAACCCCATTAAACGATATTTTTTGCTTTGGAGAAAGGTCATTATAAACCATCTGGACCAGAACGGCAATATTATTATTCCGGACAATAAAGAAAGCCACCGGCGCCGGTATCAAAACCAGATCAATTCACAGAAATCACGAAGTTCGGCACGTGTGCAGAGCGAAGGCAACTGGTCATTTTTGGGGCCTGAGACCACACTTACAAACAGGAGAAGCGCCACCAAGACTTTTGACGACAAGGAAATATGGCAAACCAATATATACTGCTTCGACATCGCCTCTAAAAATCATAAAACCTTGTATGCCGGAACAGAAACTGGTTTCATATGCAAAAGCATAGACAGTGGGGAAACATGGACATTGTTCAGGGATTATAATTTTTTTGGTCCCATTGAGGCCATTGCCATTCACCCCCACCCAAAACAATATTATTTATGCAGCCTCTGGCGAGCAATTGCATAAATCAACTGACAGCGGGGATACCTGGACGCCGCTCTTTTCAGCAGGTGATGCGAAAATAACCGGCAACCGAATTCGCATTAATACCAATCCCGCCAACCAACTCATTGTGGCGGCGGCGGAAGGGCTGTTTGTGAAAAATGAAAATGGTGCCTGGGACAATAAATGGAGCGGAGTGATCTATGATGCGATCATTCACCCCGCCACTCCGTCTAAGATTTTTGCAGTGGGAATAAATGGGGAGAACAAGTTCTTTGTTATTTCTTCTACCGATTCGGGCCAAACATTTGCGCTAATGGAGGGCTTCCCGTCAGATATTGCGGACTATGACGGGGCCGTGATGTCCATGAGTGCGGAGAATACCAATTTCCTTTATGTATTGCTCCTGACTCCCGATGCCCCGCGCCTGTATACTGCGACCTGGAAGGATAACAAGTGGACTTGGGCATTGACCAATACAGGCGGAGGGAATAATCCGAAATTCCGAATGGATAACGGGCAGGGATATTTCGATTTGGTTTTAGAATCGCATGTCAGCAATCACAATATTATTTATGCGGGAACCACTACCTTGTATGTTTCAAGAGACGGAGGGGAAAATTTTTCTGCTGTGGGAGGTTATACGGGGAATTTTCCGGTGCATCCCGATATTCAATGGATAAAAACGGTTGCGCCCCGATACGGTCTGGCTGGCTACCGATGGCGGAATGTCTATAAGCACGGACAATTTTACAACGGTCGAAAAATTTCAACCAAAAATTCAAGACCTCATGGGAAGCGATTTGTGGGGATTCGATCAGGGTTGGAATGAAGACCTCATTGTAGGGGGAAGATATCACAATGGAAATATGGCCTTAGCCGAATATTATGAAAACAATTCCATTTACGTGGGAGGAGCGGAGGCGGCCACTGGTTGGGTAATTCACGGCAGAGAAAGACATGTGGCCTTTGCCGATGTCGGGCCAAAGGTATTGCCAAAGTCAGTCAGTAGTCCGATGCCTGAAAAGGGATTTGAATTTACCAAACATCCCAATATGGATTTCTATGGCGGACGCCCGAGTAATCTGGTGAGCCATCCCAATTATTATAATACTATTTATGTGGGATCAGGGAATGCACTTTGGCTGTCCACCACCTTTGGCGCTGAATTTTCTATGCTCTATACTTTTCCCGAAAAGGTCAGGTATTTTCAGGTAAGTATGACACAGCCGAATATACTCTATCTTGATGTATTCAAAACCGGATTGTATAAGAGTGAGGACGGAGGCGTGACATGGGTTGAAAAACCTTCTATCACTTCGAGCACTTATGGAGGTGAAGACTGGAAGGGAAATTTATTTTTTTGTATCTCTCCTTCTGATCCCAATATCCTGTATGCGGTCTGCAATTTCGGGTATCCCGCTAAAGTATTTAAATCAACAGACGGGGGCGACACTTGGTCGGATTGGACAGCCAATTTGCCCAACGGGAAATCCAAACATGTACTTATTCAATCCGATGAAAATGGTCATGACCTGGTGTATATTACGCTGACTTCAAACAGTGATGACGCCACTCATGCAGGCGTATATTATAGAAAGAGTAACACCAATGATTGGGTCAATTTTTCCAATAATATACCACTTGGTTTGGAAATAAGTTTTGCCAAACCTTTTTACCGCGATTCCAAAATCCGGTTGGGAACAAACTGCGGTGTTTGGGAATCGGCTATGGCGGTGGAAACTTTTAAGCCGGTTATCATACCGTGGGTGGAATCATCGGAGTGGGACTGTAAGGATGATACCCTTCGTTTTGAAGATCACTCTATTTTAAATCACAAGGATGCTTCATGGAATTGGAGTATAACTCCAGCTCCCACATATATAGAGAATGCGAATAAAAGAAATCCCAAAGTAGTATTAGGTAATGCCGGAGCATATTCGGTAACGCTTACCGTCACGGTGAAAGATTTATCCCATTCTAAAACTATGGAGAAATTTGTTACAGCCAAACCCTGCCCAAACTATGAGGACTGCAGCTATCCCGGCCCCATTCCCCGAGCCGTCTGGAAAGCCACTGCGGACAGCGAAGAATTAAGTGCAGAAGGTGCTGTTAACGGGCGGGCCTCCGCGGCCATTGACGGCAATCCGGATACCTATTGGCATACTCAATGGCAGGGCCAATCACCTCCCTATCCTCATCATCTTAAAATTGATATGGGCGAAAAGTATCAACTGTCGAAGGTGGATTTCTATCCTCGAAAAAATTCGGGTGGCGGCAGGATTAAAGACTATGAACTCTATTTTTCGGAAAATTCTTCTGAAGACGGAAGTCTTGTCGCCAGGGGCTCCTTCGTTCAATCCAACAGCAAAAATAGTGTGGCGATTGATAAGGTATCAGGCCGCTACTTAACCTTAAAAGCCTTAAACAGTCACAAGGCGGAAGCCTTTGCGGCCCTGGCGGAAATAGAGATAGTGGGCTGCCCGGTATCTAAGCTCCCCACCGGCCTTAGTCCAAAATTGCCGGAGAATCTTTCCGCTTATCCAATTCCTGTGCAATCGGATCTTACCTTGGAGATACCGTTCTCCAACCCAAATGAAGAGGTACATTATCGCATTATTTCAATGGATGGGAAAACTATTCAAAAAGGGGAGGTTGTGATGAATCGCGCCAAGTGTAAATTTGATTTAGGAAATCTTTTGCCGGGCATATATGTGATGAAAGTAACCAATGAACAGGGACAACAGGCCACAGTTAAATTCATCAAAAAGTAATTTGGGTTGGCTGAATAACACGATATTATCGGGCAGCCGGCTGCTGTGATTTCATGCAGCGTGGGTGCATCTCAATATCTTTTTGCCACAGAGGCTGCAAAGAGTTATAGTCCACCCTTTGGCATTTCTTTGTGTAATTCTCTCTGTGCACTTTGTGGTTAAATTCTGAGATGTATCCTTTAGTGTTTGTAAAAAAAAATCTTTGTCAATATATTGTGCCGATAAATACTATGATACATATACCTCAGTAGTTTATTTATCTCAGTTTGAGAAGGAGCATCCTTGTCGAGAATTTCTCTTTGTAGGAGAAAAAGTTAACTACTTTATTAATAAAATAAAAATTATATGAAACAAATAAGTGAAAATTTAACATTAGGAAGCCATAATTGGGAAACCAGTCCCGAAGAGGGTTCAATGCCATATCAGTTAAAGGATTTTATCGCAAAAATTATTGATCCGATGGGGCTAAAATTGGATGATAAGCCAATAAGAGATGCTGAGAACTTAGAATACGGAGGAGTTGCTTTGTCGATTGGAGGAAAAAATATTCTATTTCGTGTTGCTAAAACAACTCCCACTAAAGCAGGACAATTTGTTGCTCTTTATAAGCGGTCAGTGACTTCCGGCAAAATAATTCCAATAGATGTCAGTGATAATTATGACTATGTGTTTATTGCCTCATTTAATAAACATTATCACGGAGTATTTGTCTTTAGTAAGGATATCCTAATTAAGAAGGGTGTATATCCAAAAGAGAAAAAAGGCGGAAAACTATCCTTTCGGATATATGCGCCATGGGTAAATACTATAGCACCACAAGCAAAGCAAACTCAGAACTGGCAGTGTAAGTATTTTCTGTCTCTTGATGTAGGCAAAAACGGTGAACAACCTGATTTCATTCAGATGTCTCTTGATTTCAATCCAGACAGAAATATAATCCTTAAACAATTTGAAAAATTATTTTTATAATCAGACATTAATATGATAAAGCTAAAACCAACATTATTTCTTATTCCCTTTGCTGGTTGGAAATGTGTCATCTTTTAGTACTGTAATTCCATATCTCGACCTATTCAAATGTATTCCTTATTGCCGGAGAATCTTTCAGCCTGTCCCATTCCTGTGCAATCAGATATTAGGCCACAGTTAAATTCATCAAAAAGTAATTTGGAAAGTTCTTCCGAAAATACATTTAACCACAGAGGACACAGAGAAAATTACACAGAGAGAACAAAGAAATGCAGGAGAACAGATATTCTTTGTCTCCACCTTTAGACAGGTGAGGAAGATAAGAGATGGGTGCATCTTATTTTTTTACTACAAATTTTTTCACAAAGCTCACAAAGAGTGGTAGCCTGGTCTCCTGCATTTCTTTGCGTTCTTTGCGGTTAAATTCCGCGATGCAGCCCCTCCAACTATGATTATTTTTTCTATTTAGAAAAACGTTATATTTGGACTTGCGACAAACACCGGTGCAATAGAGTACATAAAATATAATGTGTTTCCGCAAAATGTGAGTCGCCGAAAAAACCGCAATTATATTTTTATTTTAGTTTAAAATTTTACAAAAAAAATATTTTTAACATGAATGATTCAACGAATGAAACAGATGGCATGAGTGCCCATTCTCAAGGCAGGCAAATGGAGGGTATAAATTTCAAAGAGTGCTCTGTCAAAACTATTCTCACCTTTTTTGTTTTGCTCTTTTTTTCCGTCTGTCCTGCTTTAGCCCAAACAAATGAACCTGCCCCGGCCACCTGCATTTGGTTTGATCGTCCCGGCAAGTCGTTTCACGAAGCAACGGTGCAGGGCAACGGACGCCTTGGGGCAATGGATTTAGGAGGTATCGACAAGGAGCGCATAGTACTCAATGAAAACACGATGTGGTCAGGAGGATATTATGAGGCCAACAAATACGATGCTTATAAGTGTCTGCCTGAGGTGCGTGAAAAATTCTTTGCAGGAGATTTCGAAGGGGCAGATAAAACTTTATCGCTCAATTTTTCCTACGCCAAGGGTGTAAAAGGGTGGGGGGATGATCAGCAATTTGGCTGCTACCAGACATTGGGTGATCTGACGCTCGACTTTGGCGGTTCAGACGCTGCGGAGGGTTATGTGCGAAAACTTGACCTAATGACAGGAATAGTGCGCACAGAATTTACTGCCGGCGGTGTACATTTTATCCGGGAATTAGTTGTTTCGAAACCTGACGAGGTGATTGCCCTTCACATCAGGGCCGACAAGATTTTTTCCTGTACCATAAGTTTGTCGCGCAAAGAAATCACAAACGGTACGCCGCCGCCTTTTAGAGTGGAAGGCCTGAGGCAGGTGATGGAGGGGCAACTGCCATTCCGAAAACCGGGTGGAGAAATGGGACAGGGGGTGCGCTATATTGCCCTGCTCAGTGCCAAACTTCCTGCTAAGCGAGGGACCATGACAACCACTTCTGATGGCATTAAAATCAGAGATGCTGACCAAGTTGTTGTATACGTCTCAGCCTCTACCGACCTGCGCAATTCGGGCTATTTGAAACAGGCCTATACGCGATTGGAAGCGGCTGAAAAACGCCCCTTCAAAGATATTCTTAGCGATGCTTCCCGTCACCATACTTCCTTTATGGGACGCTGTAAATTGACGTTGCCGTCCGGTACGAATTCAGCTTTGCCCACCTCAGAGCGTGTGAAGCGGGTACTTGAAAATGCTGATCCTGCGTTGGAGGCCTTGTACTTCCAGTTTGGCCGCCACCTTACTGTCTCGGGTTCGCAGCCTGATTCCAACCTGCCGAGCAATCTTCAGGGTATCTGGGCTGAGGAACTCCACACACCCTGGAACGGCGACTTTCATAGTAACATCAATCTGCAGATGAATTACTGGCCGGCAGAGCCAACCGCACTTTCCGATTGTCATTTGCCTCTGATGCGCTTTATCGCCGAGACAGCCAAAGAAGGAGCCAAAACAGCCAAAGCCTATTATGATGCGCCAGGATGGATGGCCAATCACACACAAAATCCGTGGTATGAAACTGCCCCTTCCTACCTGTCTGCCTGCGTAGGGCCTGTCTGCGGAGCCTGGCTGGCGCAGCACCTGTGGATGCACTATGATTTCACACGCGACAAGGAATTCCTTCGCAAGAATTATCCGCTATTGCGAGGGGCAGCCGAGTTTATGCTGGCGGCTTTGGTCGAAGATCCAAAGACAAAAGAACTAGTTACCTGCCCTTCGAACTCTCCCGAAAATGCCTACTTCTACAAGCGCCCCGATGGGACTAAAGGCACTACCCCTTTCTGCACAGGTTCAACCTTCGACCTGCAGATCACTCGCGACCTTTTCCAAAACGTGGCGGTTGCTGCACGAATACTTGGTGTGGACTCCGATTTTGCCGCTAAACTAGATATTGCCACGGGACGGCTGGCTCCCACTCGGCTTGGTTCGGATGGCCGCATTATGGAATGGCAGGAGGAGTTTGAAGAGTCGGAGGTGCATCACCGCCACACCTCGCACTTGTGGGGCCTTCATCCGGGATCGGAGATTTCAGCGGCAACACCCCAATTGTTGGAAGGAGCTAAAAAATCGTTGGAAGTCCGTGGCGATATTTCCACCGGTTGGAGCATGGCCTGGAAGGCGAATATGTGGGCGCGTCTGCGCGAGGGTGATCATGCCGAACGACTGTTGGCCAACCTTATCGGACGCGGTGACCCCAACTTGCTATGCTCGCATCCGCCTTTCCAGATCGATGGCAATTTTGGAGGAACAGCAGCAGTAGCCGAGATGCTCTTGCAAAGTCAGGAGATCACAGGGGAGGGCGAAGTAGTCATTGATCTTCTGCCCGCGCTGCCTAAGACGTGGTCAGAAGGTAAAGTATCGGGACTGCATACACGCGGTGATTTTACTGTTGATTTGGAATGGAAGGCGGGAAAGGTTGAGAAAGCAACCATCTTCTCCGGCCACGGTGTAAAGGCGCAGGTGCGAATGAATGGTAAGATAAAGCCTGTTAGTATTAAGGCCGGGGGGAGAGTGGTGTTGACTCAATGAAATCGGAAAAGGCTAATTGGTTTATGCAAGAAATTGTGGTCGTCTAAATTTTTTACTTGTATATATTATTAATGGGGTCATCATTTGGTAAGGATAAAATTTTTGAAAACCCTTGCTGCTATTGAGTTTTATGGAATGATAATCCCTACTATATGTTGCTCCCATTAATAAGTATAAAAAATGATGTGTTATATATTGAAGTGTTTAGCGGCTATAAGAACAGGTATCTCAACTTTGCCAATACCCAATTGTTTGAAATTATGCGATTGTAATTCCAATTTCCATACAAAGTAATATTCATCAGGCTGTGCAGAGAGACAAATCATCAGCACTCAATTTTTATTTAAGCAATAATAATTTCCTGATTCTGTTAGTCAGCCCGGGCATTTCTGATGGTTTTGGTAAATCTCCATCCAACAAATTTCCTTCTTTACCAAAAAGAAAATACCGGGGTATGCCGGTACTATTCCCCATCAATTTTGTAATGGAAGCATTAATTGAGTCCGCAGCAAAACAGTGGTAACCATTCAACTCATATTTTTTTATATTCTTAGCCCAATTTGCTCCGGCAGAAGACTTATCAACAGAAATATAAAGTAGTTCAATATTATTGTTTTTACAAAACTTGTATAAAGAATCGGCATGTTGAAACTCTTTTATACAAGGCCCGCACCAAGTGGCCCAAACATCTACAAAAACAAATTGATTAGGAAACTTTTGTCGTAAAAATTCTTGTAAACTTTTATATGGCTTTGCCTCTGTAATAGTGAGTTTATTTTCCTTTTTATCAAAGTGCCCGAATGAATAGGGGGATATTTTTTCTTCACGGACATCCTTAGCAAAATATCGTTGGATTACCGGAATATACGGACTCTCGGGGAAATGTTTTTTTAATAAATTGAAATTGGCTGAATCTGCAGAACCATCCTCTGCTTTAAAGTACTTGTTAAACAATAAATGGTTGGTCATTATTCGTTGTTGCATTTCAACCGGTGCATAAACCAAATAGTTGTCTTCCTTTTTACTCCACAATCCTATATCTTGTTTAGTACCTTTTAAAACTCCTTTATCTATCAGTTTGCATTTATCTTCTACTATTAATGAACGATTATTACCATCAGTGATATTGTATTTTGAATCAAACGGATCGTATTGAGTGAAGAAATGTTGTGCAAGCAGCAGCAGGGAAGAGTCATTCAAATTTAATTTGATATCCGGACGGCGATTTTGTGTAAGTGTACTTACCGGGTGTAGGAGGGTTGCCGCACATTCCGTTTGCACAGCCTTGTGTCTCCGCGGGGTCTCGCCTCGGACCCCGCGGCGGTAAAACCCTTTCCTTTTCTAACAAACCGCCGTGTACCAGACCGGTACGCACGGTGGTGTGAGGGGACAGTGGGGGAAATAATCCCCCATTTCCTACTCAATCGTGCCAAGTACCTCGGCTTTAGCCCTGACTAGAAAAAGCACAGGGCTAATAGCATATACAGGGGGGGACTGTATTCTATCCTCGAAATCATGGCTAAAGGCCGCGTTCTTTTGTGACGCCCCCCACCATAAATGGTGGGGTTAAGACACCCACTACTTTTTTTTCCGGCCTCAATTAAAGATTATAAACAGGCTCTAAGAGTTATAGTCCGGCCGGCCTCCGGTATTTTTCTTTGCGCCCTTTGCGGTTACCTGCCTTATTTGTTAGCTAGTCAGAAGTCTATGGACACTACAAAAGGGAAAAAATAAATCCGCTTTATTTGCATCCAATCGCGGTTTTTTGAAAAAGTTACAGATGAACTTATGTTCATAATGATTCTAAATTCGTCAAAAGAAAATGGCTTAACACCTGAGTAGCAGAGGTTTTTTGATAAAAAAATCATATAACTACCTGTTAATAATTGATTTATGTTTTGACAGGTCTCTTTATTGTTAACTTTAGTTTAAAATATTGTTATTGTTCTCTTTTAATAAGGTTACGTTTTTTTTGAAAATGGAATAGAGGGGTGAAAGATTGGCTTCAAAGCGCGAAAAAAGGTTTGCCCAAATAATGAAAGAGAGAAAGGGGAATAGTATAAACGATTGCCCCTTGGGTGACGGGAGCTTCTCGCCTGGATGTGGATGGCCGAAAAGAACTATAAAAAAAAGATACGAAAGATGATATAGAACTGTACATAAAAAATAGTGAACAATGAACCGTAAATCTCACGAGGGTGTTCGAAGAAGAGTGGGCAGAGGATTAATCTCCCGGCTTATTTCAATAAGAATGAAATATGCTCTTTCTTTTTTTCTTCTCACCCTTAGCGGAGAAAACTGGGCCCAGCTCAGGGTTAATAATTGTTCATTTGGGGGGCCTAATGGTGAGTGGATAAGCACCAGTATATTCTATCCATTTATGGACGGTCCCGGCACTTATACCAGTAACAGAGGTCCTATTGAACATCTGGAAGAAAGGTCGGTATTTGAGATTACCGGTACCGGTCCCGGAAACCACTATATTATCGATGCATCTATTTATCAGAGATCGTTTCACTCGGGTGTTCTAACCCTCTTGGCACGGGGAGACAATTGGGGCGGACAAAATGCCGGGCTGATACTAAAAGGAGTATCCTCCAATGGCTATAGGGGAGCAACCATAATCAAAGGCGGATTTATTGCCTGTAATAAGCCGGTGGATGTGGTAGCCATTCAGGGAGACATTAAACTTGTAACCACCACCTCCGGTTTAGAAGCGGGTTTATGGTTTGGGGCCAACGGACAGCTAAGTGGAGATGGTGTGCTTATATTTGAAACATCGAATGCCAATGCGATTGTTAGTCTCAATGGCACAACCCAGCGATTGTGGGGTATAAATGCCGGCGGTGTAAATGCCATCTTTGAAAATATTGAACCGGAAAACCCCACCAACATTAGCGGCATTCCTCAAAACAGAAGGAAAGCCACGCTAATTCTGACAGGCACAACGGGCAGATATACTATTGGAAAAGATGCCGCATTTCGAGCGGGGGGGCCGGCCGGCTATAATGAGGGACTGGATGTTTTGGTGCGGGGAACCTCCCAGGTAATTCAAGACCCTGCTGCTAATATAAACAACGTGAACTTCATCGGTCAGCCGGGAGGTAGTTTAGAGTTAAATACCAGCACCGCACAAGTTTTCACGACAGATGCAAGCATAGGCTTCACCGGCACCGGCAGAATTGTAAAAACCGGCCCCGGAGAACTTCAGGCGCACAAATTCAGATCCGGCGGGGATGTTCAGGTGAGGGCAGGAAATTTAATCCTTAAGGGTACCAGCAGGCTGGGAGACGGCCTGCCCTATATGGGTATTGCTTCGATAGCATCCGGAACAATATTGGATCACAATAACAATGAGACAACAGATTTCCGCGGCGATATTACCGGAGCAGGCCTCCTGCGCTGCACGGGAAGTGGAACAGTCCTCATTAGCGGCAATAAAAAAACCTTTACCGGTAATGTGCTTGTAACAGGAAGTGAATTCTTTGGCGGAAACGGGGATATTAGCAATGCCGTTTTTAATCTTACCGCCGGCGGAAAAATGGGTGGGGGAGAAGGACAAGACGCCAGAGGAGGAAATCTCATCGTGGGCAATTTGACTTTGGAATCGAAGACTTCCGTACTTGTGGTGACTTCAATGTCAGCAACAGATAATACTCCGAGTCTGGTTGAGGCGAAAGTAAGAGGAACAGGCGATCCGGGGAGTGTAACCATACGCGAGGGGAATTTCACGATAGATCTGGTAGCGACTCGTCTGGTGAGCGGCTACGTATTGAAATGTACCAACGGGCGTAACAACCCACAACCACCATTCCCCACTCTTAGAACCAACAATACCGGAAAAAGGCCCTACTTTAGATGGGACGATCAGGGTTTATACATGGCCATTGGCGGGGGATTAATTTGCGACAACTGTACCTTTCGTATATCCGGAATAAGCATGACCGGAACAATAGCGAAACCCGGAGTCATTCTTGGTGCACCGGGGACGTATGGAGACATGATTATCCTCAATGGAAACGGGCCTTGCAATTTTACCGTCATGGGCACGGGCAATTATACCCTTTCCGGTCCAATTCGAGGTACAGGCCCGGTGACCTACAGAGCACCTGATATAGGTTCGGCAAGCACTACTGCAGGTATTACGTTGAGAGGAGTCAATAACAATGTTTATGAGGGAGTAACAACCATTGACGGCGGCTATATTATTTGTAGTAAAAGGAATGCGGTGGCTATTCCAAACGGTATTCGGGCATCGGCGCCGAGTGGCGTACAGACTGAAATTTGGTGTCAGTCCGATAATCAATTTGGAACAGGAACAGTAATAGATTTCAGAGATGCGCAGAGCTATTCCTATCTTCACCTGAATGGCACTACCCAAACCGTAGCCGGCCTTAAGGCCAACAATGGCATTGCGGTGGTGCAAAGTAATGAGAGCGGCTATTTTCCGGTCGGCATGACGGATGAGCAACTAAGCAGCAGCCCTGCGGTATTAAATATAGCGGCGGCGGCCAACAATACCTGCACCTTTGGGGGAGGAGCCTATATTCGCAAGGGGGGAGGAAAATCTCTGTCCTTCACCGTGAATGTTACCGGCGGTACTCAGGTTATACAGGACCCTACAGGGAATATTAATAACGTGACCTTAGCATCTGCCCAAGGCGCCACACTGGAGTTTAACAGCAGCACCGGCAATACCTATTTATTTGGCACCGGCGTCACCTTCCAGGGTGCAGGCCTTATCAAAAAAACAGGGGAAGGAGCTATTGGAACCAATAACAGCACGGTTTTAAAAACAGAACCGGGTCAAATTTTGGCGGCTGACGGAGTTTTTCGGAACGATATGACGTTCAACGTGTATAGCGGCAATACGGCCATTTTGCAGGTGGATGCTCCAAATGGCAGCAACCATAATCCCACCTTTGATCTGTGGGGAAACAACTCTGTTTTTGGCGGGTTAAGAGGTGGCGGATGGGTGCAAAACAATTGGGGAGTCTCCGGATCACCACAAGGTGGTTATAATAACCTTACTTTAGGAGAAAACAGCCTACAGAATTACTCTGTTTTTGAGGGGATAATACGAGACAATTCTACTAATGGTCCGGTAAGTGGCGGCGACTTCGGCACGGGTGGAATAGCTCTCCGTAAAGTGGGAACCGGCACCCAGGTGTTGAAAGGAGACAATCGCTATACGGGTAGTACTACAGTTTCTTCGGGAACTCTGCAGCTTCAGGGAAATGGTCAGTTGGGCAATGCAACCACAGCGGGAACCTATAACGGAGCGATTGAGATTTCCAATGCCACAGGAACTCAGGCCATTTTTGAACACAAGGGCGATAAAACCCAAGTGTTCAACGGCAATATTACCAGTACCGGCTCCGGAAGTTCAGGACTGTTTCTTCAATCAGGAACCGGTGAAACAATTATCAACGGTACTTCTGTTAAAGACTTTACAGGAGATATAAATATTACCGCCGGTTTCCTGGGAGGTTCGGGCAATCTAAGCAAGGCCGGCAACCTGTATGTGGGAGCGAGTGGGAGTATAGGCGGAGGCTATGGACTGGATGATCAGGGGGCCACGCTAACCATCGCCAGTTTGAATTTCCTTGCGCCTGCCTCTAAACTTATAGTTGCATCCGCTTCCGCAACGGATGCCACCCCCAGCTTATTGGATGTGAGGAATGGAAGTGGTCAGGCCACAATAAACGCTGCCAATCGTTTCACGGTAGATCTGGTAGCTGACAACCTGAAGAGCGGCTATCTTATTAAATGCACTAACGGGGTTAGCGGCGGTTTTTTACTCCCTACACTTGGAAGAAACAATACCGGAAAAAAGCCCACCTTTAGATGGGATGATCAGGGGTTATACATGGGCCTTGGGGAGGGGCTGACTTGCGACAACTGTAGCTTCGTGTCGGGTACTGCAACCATAACCGGAACAACCGCGAGCCCTGCAGTCATTCTTGCTTTCCCGGGGACATTCCCGGGTAATATTACCTTAAACGGGACTTGCAATTTTACCGCCAAAGGCACGGGAGATTATCGCCTTTCCGGTGTAATTAGCGGCAACGGTCCGCTTATATACAATGCACCTGATGCAGGGTCGGAAGGGCATAGTGCAGGTATTACCTTAGAAGGCGACAATGCCAATACCTATACAGGGCAAACCACCCTTACCGGTGGCTATGTCATTTGTAACAAACCGAATGGGGTGGCGGCCATTCCGGCACTTCCACAGCCGGGTACGACTATTAAAATATCGGCAACGTCTGCCGGTGTCTCGGCTCATCTATGGTGTCAAAAAGATAATCAGCTGGGAACCGGGGCCATTATAGATTTCAGTGATGCGCAGACCTATTCCTATAGTCACCTGAATGGCACTACCCAAACCGTAGCCGGTCTTCAGTCCAATAATGGCCATGCAGTGGTGGAGAATAATTGGGACAATACCTTTCTTCCGGTCGGCCTGACGGCTGGGCAATTAAGCACTAGTCCGGCAACATTAAATATAGCGGCAGGTTCAACCACTTACACCTTTGGAGAAGGGGGTTATATTCGCAATGGGACATCAGGTTCTCCGGCCTTAACCGTGAATGTTACCGTTGGCAGGCAGATTATTCAAAACCCTACAGGTCATATTAGTAATGTGACCCTGGCCTCCGCCCAAGGCGCCACGCTGGAGTTTAACAGCAGCACCGGCAATACCTATTTATTTGGCACCGGCGTCACCTTCCAGGGTGCAGGCCTTATCAAAAAAACAGGGGAAGGAGCTATTGGAACCAATAACAGCACGGTTTTAAAAACAGAACCGGGTCAAATTTTGGCGGCTGACGGAGTTTTTCGGAACGATATGATGTTCAACGTGTATAGCGGCAATACGGCCATTTTGCAGGTGGATGCTCCAAATGGCAGCAACCATAATCCCACCTTTGATCTATGGGGAAACAACTCTGTTTTTGGCGGGTTAAGAGGTGGCGGATGGGTGCAAAACAATTGGGGAGTCTCCGGATCACCACAAGGTGGTTATAATGACCTTACCTTAGGAGAAAACAGCCTACAGAATTACTCTGTTTTTGAGGGGGTACTACGAGACAATTCTACTAATGGTCCGGTAAGTGCCGGCGACTTCGGCACGGGTGGAATAGCTCTCCGTAAAGTGGGAACCGGCACCCAGGTGTTGAAAGGGGACAATCGCTACACGGGTAGTACTACAGTTTCTTCGGGAACCCTGCAGCTTCAGGGAAATGGTCAGTTGGGAAATGCAACCACAGCGGGAATCTATAACGGAGTGCTTGAAATTTCCAATTCGGCAGGAACTCAAGCCATTTTTGAACACAAGGGGGATAAAACCCAAGTGTTCAACGGCAATATTAGCAGTACCGGTACGGGCACTTTAGGCACCTACCTTCAATCGGGAAGCGGCCAAACAATTATTGAGGGGGCTAAAAGCTTCGCCGGCAATGTAAGTGTTACCGCTGGATTTTTAGGAGGCTCGGGCGACATCAGCAATGCCAACCGTGTGACGCTGGAAGAGGGTGGAAATATTGGTGGAGGCAATGGTGAGATGACTGGAGGTGCTACATTCACAGTCTCTAATTTGACTTTCGCGGAGGGTTCAAGACTTAAAGTCACCTCAAGGGCTGACAACACCCCGGCCTTGGTAGATGTGAGGACCATGGGAACCTCCACTACGGGATCGGGATCAGTGACTGCCGGCAATGGGTTTACGGTAGATGTACTGGGAGGTACTGACCTGGTGAGCGGCTACATTATGTACTGCACCGGCGGAACGAGCCTTCCGGTCCCTACTCTTGGAAAGAACAACACCGAAAAACAGGTCTGCTTTAAATGGGATAATACCGGTTTATGGATGCAATTTGATCTTGGAAATATTACCCTGACATCGACTTCGATTTGCCTTGCAGTAAATCCTGTTAACCTTGTAGTCACTGTCACAGCAGCCTATAGCGCCCCACACGACTATCCTTCATCAGGAACAACAGTTGATTTTTCGCTTTCAGATCCTTCTGTAAAAAGCGGTGACATGACGATTACGAGGGTGCTGAGTAATCTCACAATAACAGCCGCCTTCAATGGGGTGAACCAAACAACCAGCGACAAATTCTATACGATTACCTATAATGATCACCATAATTGCCCCGTAAGGATTGTCGCAACCATTAACCCTCAGCCCGTGTTGAGAATAAGTTCGGGAAACAATTCCGCCTGCAAGGGAACACCGGTAGTATTGCAGGCGACCGGCGCAGGACGGCTGACTATTCTCTCTGCCGATATAAACACTCCTGTGGTGAGTATTACTTCATCCGTTGGATTAGCCACGGCCGGTACCACACCTCTCGGCAATGTTAAATTTTTTGCGACCGATGGGAACGGCTGCAGGTCTAAATACCTTTCCGTTTCGGTGAAGGACCTTCCGGTGATGAATACCATTCTCAACCAGTCTGTTTGCAACGCTGCTCAGGTTCCAGACTACACCCCTTCCTCTCCGGGAGCGGGAGAAACAAAGCCCACCCATTATCAATGGAAAGTGACAGCCAATGCGGTGAACCACGACAATGTGGGACTGAGTGACTACACGCTCGATTGGAGTAAGCCGGCCATTAGCGGATTCAAAGCAGGGAATACTACGACCGGTATTCTCAAGTGCGATGTAACAGTGTCCGCCTACAATTCAGAAACCGGTTGTACATCATCGGCCCCCCAAATATATACCATCACCGTTAATCCCGGTCCGGTAATTGCAAATGCTATTGATCTTTCCCAACTTTGCTCCGGCGTGAACTATGCCAATGCCCTTTCAGGTGGCGAAGGCAGTTGGTCCGTCTATAAAACCGGTACTACAGAGGCCGGTCTTTCCAAGGTTACCGCTTCCACTACTCAGGGCAGCAGCCTTCAGGCGGGCACAGTTTCCGTATTGACAGTGGAAGACCTGGTGCTTACATCTAACACTACTTCCTGCAAAAGCAATGTTACCCTCACCATTAATCCCAATCCGGTAATTTCTGCGAATGGTATTAATCTTTCCCAACTTTGCTCCGGGGTGAACTATGCCGATGCCCTTTCAGGTGGCGAAGGCAGTTGGTCGGTCTATAAAACCGGCACTACAGAGGCCGGTCTTTCCAAGGTTACCGCTTCCACTACTCCGGGCAGCAACCTTCAGGCGGGGTCTGTCTCCGTATTGACGGTAGAAGACGTAGTGCTTACGAATGCTGCTTCCTGCAAAAGCAATGTGCTTACCCTCACCATTAACCCCAATCCGGTAATTTCTGCGAATGGTATTAATGTTTCCCAACTTTGCTCCGGGGTGAGCTATTCCAACGCTCTTTCCGGCGGCGAAGGCAGTTGGTCGGTCTATAAAACCGGTACTACAGAGGTCGGTCTTTCCGGTGTTTCCGGTTCCGCTACCCCCGGTCGTGCCAACCTTCAGGCGGGGTCTGTCTCCGTATTGACGGTAGAAGACGTAGTGCTTACGAATGCTGCTTCCTGCAAAAGTAATGCGCTTACCCTCACCATTAATCCCAATCCGGTAATTTCTGCGAATGGTATTAATGTTTCCCAACTTTGCTCCGGGGTGAGCTATTCCAACGCTCTTTCCGGCGGCGAAGGCAGTTGGTCGGTCTATAAAACCGGCACTACAGAGGCCGGTCTTTCCAAGGTTACCAGTTCCACTACTCCGGGCAGCAACCTTCAGGCGGGGTCTGTCTCCGTATTGACGGTAGAAGACGTAGTGCTTACGAATGCTGCTTCCTGCAAAAGCAATGTGCTTACCCTCACCATTAACCCCAATCCGGTAATTTCTGCGAATGGTATTAATGTTTCCCAACTTTGCTCCGGGGTGAGCTATTCCAACGCTCTTTCCGGCGGCGAAGGCAGTTGGTCGGTCTATAAAACCGGTACTACAGAGGTCGGTCTTTCCGGTGTTTCCTGTTCCGCTACCCCCGGTCGTGCCAACCTTCAGGCGGGGTCTGTCTCCGTATTGACGGTAGAAGACGTAGTGCTTACGAATGCTGCTTCCTGCAAAAGTAATGCGCTTACCCTCACCATTAATCCCAATCCGGTAATTTCTGCGAATGGTATTAATGTTTCCCAACTTTGCTCCGGCGTGAACTATGCCGACGCCCTTTCAGGTGGCGAAGGCAGT
>CAUVYU010000281.1:0-14022 GCA_963556255.1 Allolobophora icterica | reverse complement strand
TGTGGTTAATCTGATCTCCTTTAACCTCCTCTGCCTCAACTCCACCACAAAAGAATTCATCGTCGTTGGCCACCCAGATCAGATCAAGACAATCTCAAATCCTTCGAGACACCTTTTCCACCAACTCCTCATCTCTCACTTTCTCTTCCAACTTGCCTGTGCGTAATCTTGGCATTACCTATGATCAACATCTCTCCTTTGCTAATCACTTCGCTTACCTGACGCGCAACCGCCTCATGCATAGTTGTGATCGCCGCATTCGACCTTAAAAACTGCTTCCACTATAACTGCCTCCTATGTACACTTCAAACTTGATTACTGTCATTCCCGTTTCTTCAACTTCGAATCTACCCAAATTAAGCGTCTGCAACTCATCCAAAACTCATTCGCCCGAGCTGTCACCAGGACACCCAAGCATCATCATATCACTCCCGTTCTCAAATCACTACACTGGCTCAAAACTCCTCAGCGCTAACTGGTAACCCATCCGAGTTTCCATTCAAAGAATTTTTGTCACACATATAAAGGCTCAAGTACGAGTTCAAGTACTTTGGCCTCAAGTACAAGTACTAGTACTCAAAAATCGAGTTGTACTTAAGTACAAGTACCAAGTACAACATACAGTACGTGGGCCAGGGCTGAAACGCAAACATAACAACAGGAACTGACGCTTCCTGTGCGAATCCACGTCACTGGCAAAACAAGAGTTGGCCTAATTGTAAATATAAGACGTCATAGACGACGAATCATAATAAACAATTATCCAAATGAACTGAAGGCGAGGATCCGATTGGACCAGAGATTCAAACACAGGTCTGCTGTAACAGGCCGACTAGACATTTCTTGTTAAATATATCTCTACATCTTGTCGGCTCTTATATTCACTAGAGTATTTGCCCGTCATATTATGACGGCAGTGTAGGCCTATATAATTATGTCGTTGGTTAAAATGCTCTGATCGCCGTCGTCAAGGCGGCAGTACTGACGTCACAAACGGTTTCTGTTTCAAAATAGATTCCAGAGCGTCCTCCGACAGACACACGCTCTATGGATATTATATGTATGGATTGTAGGGAGAGGGGAGGGGGATAGAGAAATGGTAACACTCATGGCCAGGAGAGCATCAGATCGCGGTTCGATACCCGTAACCCCCCTCTAGGGCGGCGACTTGTATGGCTTTCAAACCGTGTGTTTAATTAAGATCTTGATTGTACTGTCGCGTTTCAATGTAATCTTACTGCGTACTTGTCAGTTTGAATTAATAAAGATTATTATTGTTATTATTATTATTATTATTATTATTATTATTATTATTATTATTATTATTATTATTATTATTATTATTATTATTATTATTATTATTATTATTATTATTATTATTATTATTATTATTATTGTATACAATACAATATTATTACTTTTATTAACATGGCTACAAGATACAGACAAAGGGCTCTAATATGTTCGTATAGGCCAGGTGTGGCGAACCTTTTTAAGGTGCGTGCCAAAATGCTGCTAAATCATTTTTAAAAATACCGTTGCGTGCCCCTCGGAAATTTGCAAAGTATATAATTATTTTTCTCATAGTTTTAGTTAACAATGCGTTGCAAAAAATGACTCAAAGACGTTAGGCCCTATATCAAAGATCGTTTTGAATGATGTTAATTAAAATTAAGCTCTTCAACAAAGAAAATATGGGTTCGTACAGGGATTTTGTATTTCTAAGTTTGAATTTTGGGGAACGCTCTGAATTGCGCGTGCCCTACGAATTTCAACGCGTGCCACTTTGGGCACGCGTGCCATAGCCTAGGTTCGCCATCCCTGGTATAGGCTTACGATGGAGATCCATGAATAGTAGGCTTATGAAAGATAGTTTTCAAAGACATATGAAATTGAACTAATCGTAGAATCTTGGTGTTGAAGATTTTCTTAAACCTTACCGTTGGTTCGAGTTTGCTGATAATATTCCTTCTAAACTGGAACAGAGCAAAGCAACAAAAAACGTGTTATAACAGCGGCCGCTGTGTGAAATAACAATGTTGTATTTTCAGTCGTTTACACTGAAACTGCGCTCTGCCGAGACTTCGTTCTATCTGTTTCAACACGCTTATATCATGAAATGATGCTTGATAGGCCTCCGATTGCGGATAACGTCTACTTCAGGGCGGATACAGAGCACCCACGTGGCTTTGGATGGACCCGCCATTCTGCAATGGCTCTAAGTTCTCATACACTACAAGTCCGACTAGTTACATTGGTTAGGACTACGCGAAGGCGTCTCTGGGTGTGAGGAAGCCGGTTCACATATATATCGATGGTGACCCATTTCAGAGATTTCAATCTCGGGTTAGCACGTTTCCTACCCGGGGCCTTAAATGATGTGGCAACCATTCAAACGGGCAGCGGTGGTAATGTAAGAGTTCCAATCCGATCAGTTACTGAAACAATGAGCAGGGGCGAGGCCATACGGTCGCTAAACGTCTACACCCATACACACACACACACACACACACACACACACACACACACGCACGCACGCACGCACGCACGCACGCACGCACGCACGCACGCACGCACGCACGCACGCACGCACGCACGCACGCACGCACGCACGCACGCACGCACGCACGCACGCACGCACGCACGCACGCACGCACGCACGCACGCACGCACGCACGCACGCACGCACGCACGCACGCACGCACGCACGCACGCACGCACGCACGCACGCACGCACGCACGCACGCACGCACGCACGCACGCACGCACGCACGCACGCACGCACACACACACACTGGCTTGAAAGGATCCAATGAGAACGGGGTATATATTTATTGCAGTGGTTCTAACACAGACTACACGTCTTCTGAACCATTTAAAACCCTTGTTATGTTATGGTCCCCGATGTTGCCCTTGCACGTTGGCGTACAATCGATTATCCTTTTGTACGTCACTACTATGTACAGCATACGACAAAGCAAAATGGTTTCTAAGTGGTTCAGAAGACAGATCTTCTACGCCAGAGTCGCTGCAAATTACAGGGAATGCTCGCTAGCCAATTCTGCCTAGCTTAAAACAATGACAGTGTTCGCAAATTATGACTATCTTCGGCGTCGCGAAGTTAGAGGAATAGATTGAGTAGAGAGTACATAAAACAATCTACTAAATGAGGCGTCAGTTTAAAGCACTCCGAATAAACAATAGGAACCAAAATAATGAACTGTATAGCTAGCAATATATAAAAATATAATTATGTATGATTACGTTATGTATTTATGTTTAACGCAGTTTACAAGCTTCTCAAACGTAGTAGCTCTGGGTGATTAGCCATTCATCCGTTGCGTGACTCTGTAAACCTACTTTGTTTCACATGTTGTATAACTTCTAATAGGAACAATTTTGCCATCAACTGCAAAGTGCCGGCTATAATTATCAGCGAGAGCCCTGGCTGGCTGCAGCCTGTTCTAAGGTCCTCAGATTAAACGAAATCGTCAAGTGAAGCCAGTCAGGGCCAGATGGGCGCCGCTAGGTCTGACAACAGAGCGTAGGAAATTAAACTTAACTAAGAGTAGTTACCACAGCAACAGCGGAAGCAGGAAACTGTTGAACACGCAAAGAGACGTTTCTGATCATATAGACAAAGGCTACGAGTTGATTCGCATGGCACACGTGCACGATTAGACAGTAACACCTGACGATGACTGATGAGGAGTGGCGAAAGGAACGCTGCAGGGTCTTGGACGATCTTCGGAGAATGACACAACTGTGTACATTGGTAGGGGGAGGGTGTACCGCAGTCGAAATACATTGGTAGGGGGAGGGTGTACCGCAGTCGTAATACATTGGTAGGGGGAGGGTGTACCGCAGTCGTAATACATTGGTAGGGGGAGGGTGTACCGCAGTCGTAATACATTGGTAGGGGAGGTGTACCGCAGTCGTAATACATTGGTAAGGGGAGGGTGTACCGCAGTCGTAATACATTGGTAGGGGGAGGGTGTACCGCAGTCGTAATACATTGGTAGGGGGAGGGTGTACCGCAGTCGTAATGCATTGGTAGGGGGAGGGTGTACCGCAGTCGTAATACATTTGTAGAGGGAGGGTGTACCGCAGTCGTAATGCATTGGTAGGGGGAGGGTGTACCGCAGTCGTAATACATTGGTTGGGGGAGGGTGTGCCGCAGTCGTAATACATTGGTTGGGGGAGGGTGTACCGCAGTCGTTATACATTGGTAGGGGGAGGGTGTGCCGCAGTCGTAATACATTGGTAGGGGGAGGGTGTGCCGCAGTCGTAATACATTGGTAGGGGGAGGGTGTGCCGCAGTCGTAATACATTGGTAGGGGGAGGGTGTACCGCAGTCGTAATACATTGGTAGGGGGAGGATGTACCGCAGTCGTAATCGTCCTTCATTCGTCTGTTCGTTCGTCCTTCCGTCCATCATTCAGATATGTTCGTCTCTTCTTCAGTTCATTCATTCGTTCGTTCCTTCATTCATTTGTTCTCTCGTTCATTCATTCACTCGTTCGTTCACGTCTGCCCTGCATGCATCCATTCATTTCATCGACGCAATTTGCATTAGACAGAAGTTACTAATTACAATTACAATACCAGTACTGTCGTCGTTACAATCACAATTACAGTCACAATCCATCCAACTATCCATCCATCCATTCGGATTTTCAATTATTCTTACATTAATTTATTTTCGCATAGAACCTTCACGAATGTCCACTCAGATGCGCTCCTTGCCCAGACTTTACGAAGCAGTTCCAAGGCGCTGATAAAAAAGAGTATGCAGTAGGCCTATCCCGCTAGCCAGAAGAAGATGCAGGTAAGATGCAGTAAGTATAGTATGTGCATAAACTGGTAATTGAATTTGAATGACGGTCTAATGTCTTTGGTTGTACACTGGGACCTCCATATAACGCTACCTTTGGGAGACATAACAAGACTTTATGCATAGCGAATATAATAACGAGTCCTTACTTTTCGCTGACAATTCTGCAAAGGACAAACAACAAAACGGCGTAAATGCATTGAATTAGTATTTGCAGTTACTTCATAGTAACTTATGTAATTCTTTAAATATTTTTTAATTATAAACTAAACAACACAATTTTTGTTCCTGGGTAGTAGTAAGTTTTATTTCCAACTTGCTTATGCCTCAAGGCATAGAAACTGCTGCTATTCCTTTCAAATTTTGCTTTTGTGACCACGGCAATCATATTTTTAAATGTAGGCCTACTTATTTCAAATGATAAAAACGGGCGAATTTACGTCTTTTCGTGCACATGAAGTCAGAAAAAACAGCATGTGAATCAATATTAACATGTAGCCTGTTTACACTATAGTTATACAAAATGGTCATAAAAGATTTAGAAGTATTTTTCTTAGAGATTTACGATTATACTGTTAATCGCTTTCACGAATCAGCCCCAAATGGAGTCTTCCATTATGTCCTCGACTGTCCTTGGTAGCAACGTTCAAAGCCCAGTATATCCTGGTGGAAGCGCTCATCTTGCTTCTCCGAGTACGCTACCATGTTAAAGCCGCTGTATTTATACTGCTATTTATATTTCTGGAAAGTTCTAGAAGTTCTCGAACGTTCTAGAATATTCTCGAAAGTTCTAGCAGTTACTTCAACTTTACTCAGCACTGAATTCATTTTGAATGTTCTGGAAAATAGCTAAATTTCAGAATATCACTGTCCTGGTCAAAAAGCAAAGTTTGTGGGTAATAATAGCCATTTTCTACACTTTTGAGGCATAATTAATTAGAAAATAATACTACCCAGGAACAAAAAAATAAATAAAACATTTGTTACACGGTGTTTTGAACTATGGAGACAATGTAATTGATCATTGGCTGACACAACCTGACATAAATGAACAGAAGTGAATGCAAAATAACAGCGTTTAGCACCTTTAAAGATTACGCTCACAACAGATTTGTCTTTGTTTATCAAACATAACTGATTCCTTATCAGGGCAGTGATTAGCAACGACAATGAGACAACCAAGGCTGCCAACTTTTGAATTTGCCAGTACGGGACGCCCGCATTGTAACTCGATATGCCATTACCAATCTACTCTGTACACATCACTGCTGAGTACAAATTGTCGTTAAAAATTACAGACAAACCATCAAAAGATAAATGGCCTATATACAGCCTTGTTGTCTTCGAGTGCACTCGAGTTCGTGTTTAAGTCTTGGTCTTGAGGTTCAAAGTCTTGGTCTTGAGGTTCAAAGTCTTGGCCTTGGTCTAAGACCAAGACCAAGACTCGACTGTCAATATGAACAGTCATTTAACAAAGGCAAGAATTTAAAAAATTTATCAACAAATAACCAATACAGTTGCTTTAGTATTTGCACGGTATGAATGAGGCTTTACTGTTAGTTTGGACAATTTATTTCGACTTCCGGTTATTTACTTCCGGTTTTGCAAGCTTCATTATTTCTGTTGTGTTCAATCTTTTGTTCAAAAACATGGCGGAATGTTATGAGGTTCCACAGTGCACGTCCAGGTCAGAAAATTCTGAGCGAATTGGTTTTTATAAAATGCAACAGGGATTTGGATTAACATTTCGCATGAAGGACTTTTGTATATACGAATTCGGAAATCTCTGCAGTCTACACTTGGGAGTTGTTTTGCTTGAATAAAATAAAAGACTCATGTTTTCATTAAAATAACGAGTAGTCCGACTTGGCAATTTTTAGTAAGGAATAGAAGTCTCGATATGATTGTGATTTTGGGGTCTTGGTCTCGGTCTTGGTCTTGAGGTTCAAAGTCTTGGTCTTGGTCTTGAGGTTCAAGGCCTTGGTCTTGGTCTTGAGGTTCAAAGTCTTGGTCTTGAGGTTCACAGTCTTGGTCTTGGTCTTGAGGTTCAAAGTCTTGACTTTGGTCTTAGTCTTGAGGTTCACAGTCTTGGTTTTGGTCTTGAGGTTCAAAGTCTTGGCTTTGGTCTTAGTCTTGAGGTTCACAGTCGTGGTCTTGGTCTTGAGGTTCACAGGCTTGGTCTTGGGGTTTAAGGTCTTGACAACAAGACTGCCAATACCACACAGAACAATCACCTTCAAGAGCAAAACGTTTATTAAATTCCAGTAACCTACCAGGCTTATGGGACAAGCAGGAGCGAATTTATAGGCCCTATATTGCTGTTCGAGTTTAGTGTGCGAAAACAAGAACATTTGGCGAAGTGTACATTTACAGCCGCCTAATTTACACGCAGTTCCGGAACAATTTGGGATCTATCCGGGACACTGGACGCTCAAGGTTGATTCCGGGACTGTCCAGGCGAATCCGGGAGAGTTGGCAGCCCCAGAGACAACAGTAATCAATTAATATAGCAGTTGCTTTTCCGATAGCTCATCAATAATTACTGTATACGCTTGCCATGTCATTTGTTGCCATGACTACCTAGGCCAAACAAGAATGTTCCAAGAGAGTGAGAGCCCTTCTTCGCCACAAACGTTGCTCAAATGTACCCTAGGCTACACCGTGTTACGGCAAAGAACCACATTCTAAAATGTAGTCAGTAAGTATTATAATTAGAGACTTAATATAGCGCCTTTAAACTTGTCAAAGAAATGCGTCTGTTACGACTAACTTACCCTCGGATGTAACTGAAATGAAAACGACGAATAATATTATAAAATTTGATTAACGCCAGAAATAAACTAAAAGTAATAGGCCTATATCACAGTCGCTAGCTAGCGTGTTGTTTTCTTTGAAGATATATCAGATTAGAAATAAGATATACGCGGGGTTTAACACGGTTGTTCTACTACAAAATCTGAACAATACGGAGGCTCTGACGAATGTAATTTCTTTACCTTCATACGGAATCGTAGCATCTTCCAAGGATCTCTTGAAACCACCCCATACAGTATATGTATGTACGTATATATATATATATATATATATATATATATATATATATATATATATATATATATATATATATACACACATATATATGTGTGCGTATGTATGTATGTATGTATAGAAATAAGTAAGTATGCATGTATGTATGTATGCATGCACGCATGCATGTATGGCATACACACATGCATGCAAACATACATACATAAATGCTTTGTGTGCATGTGTGTATGTATGCATGTGTGTATGTATGCATGTATGCAATTACACATGCATTTATGAATTATTGCATGCATGCTTGTTTGTATGTATGCGCACTGGCCTAAATTGGTCCAAAATGTTGGGGGAGGGCATTTGGTTATTCATTCTACACTTGTTGCATTGAGTGTACAGGCCATCTCAATTATTGGGGGGCACGTGCCCCGCCCCCCCCCACTCCCAGAGTCTACATCTATGTGTATGCGTGTGCATGTTTGCAAATATATTATGAATGTTTGTAAGTAAGCATCGGTTGATGCTTTTACAATGTACATTAAACATCGACGCGATAGAAGTTACTAATTAAAGATGCGTCCTGATTATTCCATGCACAGAGCTTTAGGCTGTTTATGGGTGTACAAGTCTAGGTATGTCGTTATTATAATCTACATGACATTTAAGAAATCTAACTCACCTGGCACATCTGCAGTGATGAAACCCCCATTATGCAACAACAAAAAACAAGGACATATATTAACGCACGCCCTTAATAGTATCTGTGGAGGGAGGCTTAAGGTCGGCTATCTATGCTTCTTATTGCTTGGACATAGAAATACGAACAGTTTCAGAAACAAGCTTTCATTTAGTAGCTCTAGGCGGATTTGTATATATCACAAAAAAATGTCACGTCTGGTATTATTTCAGAGAACTCGGGGGACGTATTTCGTATTTCAATTGTCTTGTAGATTGTATTGCATAAGCTTAAAGGCAGAACACTTTTATTAGACAATGATACATGCACTGCAAAGGTCATATTAGTTCTAATCAGGCATTGTCGTGTACGTAGCATCACATTGCCAATTGTATGAGCTGCCATTGTATGAGCTGCCATTGTATCAGGTGCCATTTCTATGAGGTGCTTGAGGTGCGATCTATGTGAGGTATATGAGGTGCCATTTCTATGATGTGCCAATTATAAGAGGTGTCATCTGTATGGTGTAAATAATAGTAGTAGTAGTAGTAGTAGTAGTAGTAGTAGTAGTAGTAGTAGTAGTAGTAGTAGTAGTAGTAGTAGTAGTAGTAGTAATAATAATAATAATAATAATAATAATAATAATAATAATAATAATAATAATAATAATAATAATAATAATAATAATAATAATAATAATAATAATAATAATAATGATAATAATAATAATAATAATAATAATAATAATAATAATGACAATTTATATGGCACCGTAATGCGGCCACACCGCTAGAGGGGGCCTTAAAACTACTAGTGGGGGGATCCTTGGCATCTCATAAAAATGGCACCCATAAGATGCCATTTGTATGAGGTTCAGTTTGTATGAGGTGTACAAGTTGCCATTTATAAGAGGTGCCATTTGTCTGAGGTGCCATTTGTATGAGGTGTATAAAGTGCCATTTGTATGAGGTGTCATTTGTGTTAGGTGCCATTTTTTATGAGGTATACGAGATGCCATTTATACGAGGTGTCATTTGTATCATGAGGTGTATAAGGTGCCATTTGTATGAGGTGTCATTTTTACGAGATGTCATTGTATCATGAGGTGTATGAGATGCAAGAGTACATCGCCGATTATTGTCGTTGTTTGAACTTGCTTCAAGCCAAAATAACTCTGTCAGGTCGCAAAAATATTTAAGCAAGATACAAGAAGACTAAGAGAAACTTACCGCCTTTGAAGAAGCAGAAGCAGGTGAACGAAAGACGAGGACGAGGCATAGCACAACAGAACACCACATAATTGTAGAATATATTGAAGAAAATAAAACGTTACCTATCTCAAGTTTAATTAGCAATCATAAGCTCGTCATTATTTCTTTCATCAAGTTTCAGCAGCCAGCTTATTCACAGGCGTAATTTTTTGGGGGTGGGGGTGCGATGGGATACTTGTACCCCACTACTTTTCATAGCCAGAAGAAAAAGTGTCTATTATTATTTTCTCGGAGGAAGGCCTTCGCTTGAGACCTCAGAGGTCAAAAACAATTACAGAGAATCCTCATCATTAGCGAGATCACCATCATCACCATTATTATTATTATCATTATCATTATTATTATTATTATTATTATTATTATTATTATTATTATTATTATTATTATTATTATTATTATTATTATTATTATTATTATTATTATTATTATTAATTTTTTTTCGCCCAAGGCAGGCAAGATCCCTCAGGCTCTAAGATATTAAAAGCTAATTGAAAGGTTAAGCTTGGAGTACGTGTTATAATAATAATAATAATAATAATAATAATAATAATAATAATAATAATAATAATAATAAATAATAATAATAATAATAATAATAATAATAATAATAATAATAATAATAATAATAATAATATTAATAATATATTAGGCATGCCATTATAATTATTTAGCAATCGGGAATGGGAAACAATGCGAAATTTGGTGCCCCCACTCCCCATTTCTAGACCAAAGTAACGCCTCTCTTCACAGATGTTCAATATATTTTCCTGTTATTGAACGTCTGTTAAGAGAGAGGCGTTACTTTGGTCTAGAAATGGAAAATCGGTGAGACAGCTTCTGTTCAAAGTCAAATCTAAATATCAGACAGGTAGGCGTGCAGACAGACGTATACAGTAGATGCGGTAGGATGAGAGAAGAGGAGGAGAAGGAGGAGGAGGAGGAGGAGGAAGAGGAGGAGAAGGAGGAGGAGGAGTATGAAGAGAACTTTTAAGTTAGAATGTACATACTACACATGCAAAGACGGATGGCTTTTTTTCGTAAGGACGATTTCAGCAGCAGACGCAGTGCTCTCTTTGAGCGGATGACTGCATTTATTCATGTAATTCATTTCCGACCACCTGTTGTAAACGACTCCCTGGCTGACATTTGAACCTGGCATCACTAAATAATCGCTTCATCATCCTACTCTCTCTCTCTCTCTCTCTCTCTCTCTCTCTCTCTCTCTCTCTCTCTCTCTCTCTCTCTCTCTCTCTCTCTCTCTCTCTCTCTCTCTCTCTTTCTCTCTCTCTCTCTCTCTCTCTCTCTCTCTCTCTCTCTCTCTCTCTCTCTCTCTCTCTCTCTCTTCTTCTCTTTCTCTCTCTCCCTCCGTCTCTCTCTCCATCCATCTGTCTCCCTCTCCCTCTCTCTATCTCTATCTCTCCCTCTCCCTCTCCCTGTCTATCTATCTATCTATCTATCTATCTATCTATCTATCTATCTATCTATCTATCTATCCATCCATCCATCCATCCATCCATCCATCCATCCATCCATCCATCCATCCATCCATCCATCCATCCATCCATCCATCCATCCATCCATCCATCCATCCATCCATCCATCCATCCATCCATCCATCCATCCATCCATCCATCCATCCATCCATCTATCTATCTATCTATCCCTCTCTCTACCTCTCCCTCTCTCTATCTCTCTATCTCTGTATCTGTGTCTCTGCTGTCTGCTCTTACGTTTGTCTGTCTGTATTTCTGTATCTTTCTTCTATCATTTCGGTTGCATTCATTACTCTTCCATCTGCAGCTAACCCTTGCCTCTCTTTGTCTTTGTACTCCTCTATAGGTCTTCGTTCTGTTAGCGAAGGCAGCGCTTTGTGGTGTGCAGAAAAGGAGCTACATCAAACATTACACAAATAGGCCTACATCTTCTTATTCTGGTTCTCTGCCTCGGGCAGGTTCAAATGTCCGACGTCGCCACTCCTCTCGATGTCGAGCTTCTTCTTTAAGTCTGCTGTATCCAGTGTGGACATTGTAGAAAAAAGACTGGGGATGGGTTGAACATTTTATCCGTATTTTGCAAACTGATGTCAACGAAATTTGAAGGCAGCTGATTCCAACGCTAGCAGTTTTGCAAGTCAGACTCGAATTAAAATCAATTGCTTTGTTGAGAAAGTTAAAAAATGTATACATAATACACCACGGATGTGTCTTCTCTTTGTCAGAGACTCAAAGTCAAATACGGTCATGCTAAATCGCATTAGCACAACTGAGGAGGTTGAAACGACCCCCTGGGGTGTGCAATGAAGACTTAACTGTGGGAAAGACTTGTGGGGTTGAACCCCCGCACTCTCCGACAATTCCCACCATGGTTTTTTCACTCCTTCAGCATCCATTTTAGCACCATCTGTCTTGGTCTTCCCCTTGTGTTCTTCCCCTCCACTCTTCCTTCAAGGGCCGTTCTTAAGAGTGATTCTCCTCTCAGCGTGTGACCGATCCATTTCCTTTGTCTTTCTCTTATCGTATGTATGAGGAGTCTTTCTTCTCCAATTCTTCTCAACACTTCTTCATTTGTTTTATGTTCCATCCAGCCGATCTTCTCCATCCTTCTCCATATCTATATTTCGAATCCTCCAATCTCTTGTCGTCTTCTTTCCTCATAGCCCATTGTCTGCGATCCGTACAGCAGCACACTCCACACCAGTGTTTTAAAATTGCGTTTCTTTAAGTTCCTATTCGTTTACCCTCTCAGTAACTCTTTCCGTTTTACAAATGCATCCTTACCTAGCGTTATTCTTCTTTTAATTTCCTTCTTGCACTTGACGTCTGTCGTGGTCATACACCCGAGATAGCAGAATTCCTTAACTTGTTCTATTTCATTTCCACCAATGTTTATTTTGACTATAGTCTCTTCTCCTTTATTTATCCTCATTACCTTCGTCTTTTTGATGTTTACACAAAAATTACATATGCATACACACATAGGGCCTACATACCTAAATCATCACCCAGCCAGCGTTAATTTAACTACAAACCGTATTTGACGCTCAAGACAGACCGAGGGACCTATCCCTAGGTTTAAGGATTTATAGAAAGCATAGCTATAGCCCTTTTAAGCTGCCCTACCTTCTACAATGGTGAAAGTGCAGCACACGCTAGTCTTCGTTCTTGAACCAGAGTTACATCATAGTACAACACTGGCTTAGCCGTATATTGTAGGGGCCTAGTGGTACGTATCGGCTGAATGAGACTTCAAATCATATTTTGTGTTGAACAAGGCATCAGGTAGGCTAGACTAGCAAAACACGTGTACGGGGTACCTTCAACGAAATATGGGCTACAGGGTCTATAATTATACTTCTTACATCCGATTTTTAATGCAGCGCTCGTGAATACGCTGGTGCCCTGCGCTTACCCTTAGAGTAGCGCTTTAGAAATGTCCAGGTTACGATTGCGATTTAGAAATTTTCGGTGGTTTTTATTTAATTTCAATTGGTAACAAAGCGAAACAAATCCTATGAAAACCAGACAAAGGCAAAGTACTTACCCGAAAACCCTACAAAATTGAAACAGCGGTTTAAACTGCGCTTAAACAGTATCCGAAATACCAAAGTGGCTTGGAAAGTTCTTTTATAATTTCTAGGGCGTACTGGACCCAAATTTGAAGTATTTTCTTGCAGTTGACACATTTTCAGTTTCAGCTAACCCTTACTTCGATCATCATACAAGGAGAATTAGGTACCAACGTAGGCCTAATCTAATAAACTATAGTCTCCAATAACCAAGTATGAATTAGTCTGGTCTAGAATAGTATAGGCCTAGTCCGCTAAAGTATATATAGTCTACTCCACTCAAGACGAGTGAAACCTAATTTATTCTATATTATCTAGTGTAGTCTAGTCGAACCTAGACTAGTATAATTTAATCTTAACACTTCGGAAGCGTCAACTGTACCGGTAGCCTACTTATTTTGCAAGCTACACTGGTACTTATTTTTGCAAGCTACACCGGTACTTATTTTTGCAAGTTACACTGGTACTTATTTTTTAAAGCTACACCTGTACTTATTTTAGCAGCCTACGCAATAAAAGAAGTCAGTGACCAAGCAATATGATTGCTACAATGTGAAATAAATGAGTAACTGCTTAGTGTGCTAACAAAATAAGTAGCGATGATGTTATCCGATGATAACTATTCTACTGGTTAAGT
>CAUVYU010000280.1:0-13197 GCA_963556255.1 Allolobophora icterica | reverse complement strand
TGGCTCCCCCCGCCTGTATGACCGTATAGGTTTTATCACCCACGGTAATAGTTCCCCTTCTCTCAGCCGTGTTGGTATTGGCCATATAGGTATAAGTGACCGTCCATGTACCATCCGCATTGGCCGGGGTTACTTTGGTCACATTGTTAATCCAAACGTTACCCGGCTCCGGTGTCCATGTGCAGTCAGTACCCTCTACGGTAACCGAAAAACTTCCCTTGGTTGCCTCGGTAGAGGCGGCAGAGCCTATGTTGACTTCGGTCGGGGCCAGTGTGTACGAACAAGTGGTTGGCGTAGTTGTTGTCCCCGCTTGTATTACTGTATGGGTTTTATCACCCACCGTTATGGTTCCCCTTCTCTCGGCAGCGGAAGTATTTTCCGTATAGGAATAAGTGACATTCCAGGAACCATTGGCATTGGCTGTGGTTGCTTTGGCCACATTGGTAATCCAATTGTCGGTGGTGGCCGGCGTCCATGAGCAGTCGGTACCCTGTTCGGTAACCGAAAAATTTCCCCCTGTTTGCGCGGTGGATGCGGCGGCTCCTACACGGGCTTCGGCCGAAGTCAATGTGTAGGTACAGGCAGTCGTTGACGCCGCCTGTGTGACTGTATAGACATATCCGGTGACCAAGGTTATGGTTCCGCTTCTCTCAGAAGCAGTGGGATTTGCCGCACAGGAAAAAGTGACATCCCATGAATCATCTATATTCGCCATATTTGGTTTGGCCACGTTGGTAATCCATGGGGCATTCGATACAGGTGTCCATGAACAGTTATCCACGGACGATAAACCTAAATTCATTTCCGCCGGATGCGGTGGCCGGCACACTGCCTGAGTTCTTGGGCAAGTGGTACGAACACTCGGCCAGCCGAACTGCATTTGAGGCTTCCGGAGGATTGTTTTTGAGAGAATGATCAAAAGAGGGGAACAAGGTGTTTCCTGATAAAAAATTATGGCTCGCTTTTAGCTCCGTATTTTTATCAATCGGATTGGAATAAGCGGCTAAATTTAACAGAATAAGAAGCGACAGGGTGATTCCCTTCTGAAGGAAATTAATCGCATATCCGGTGATAACAGAAAGTTTTCATAGTACAAATAATTTGTTTTTTTGGGGCTGCTTTATATTAAAAACCTCGCACTCATAAATTCTGTCAATACCTTATTCCGCTGCGGATATAGAAATGAAAGAATTTACAATACAAGACAACTATTGAGTAGGAATGAGTGAGAAGCCATGAACTATCCGTCTGTACTTCGTCAGCACCACAGTAATCTATTCATCATCTGTTCGAGCGACAATGGACATTCGGTGCCACGGATGGTAAGCGAAAGTTTCACTTCCTGCTTAACCGGTGGACTGTCCGTGTTTGAACTCAGCGTGTAAAAACACCCTATAGTTCGTGATGCATTTGAAGATCCCTCCGGCGGATTGTTTTTGAGCTAATGTTCAACAAGAGGTGAACATTGCTTTCCTGATAAAAAACTATTGTCTGTTTTTCGCTCTGTATTTTTATCAATCGGATTGGAAATAAGCGGCTAAGTTTAAAAGAATAAGAGGCGACAGGGGTGATTCCCTTCTGAAGGAAATTAATCGCATACTTGGGGCAACAGAAATTCTTCATAGTACAAATAATTTGGTTTCTTGGTCTACTTTACTTAAAAATCCTCACACTCTAAAATTCTATCAATATCTTATTCCGCTGGCCGGATATAGAAATGAAAGAATTTACAATACTATACAACACTAACGAAACAAATGCCCATAAATTGTATTGAAATACCTGGAAATAGTCTCAAAAAGTTCATTAGAACCTTATTTTCTAATGTCCATTATCAGGAGATACTGTTTATAAGCAGTTGTCTCTATGCTATTTATGGTACCCTGGTAATAGTAAATGAAAAAAGATGTAAGTCAGCGGTAAAAAACCTTACGCTGATGCTTAATCTAAAGCATAGAATGTGCAATAGGACAACTTAGGAGGAAATTCCCCCCACCCATTTATATGGTGTGGGGAATCATTTGATACGCCTTTGGTACGGCTTTAATAGGGATGTGGTGAATGTGGTATACCTCTGATATACCTTTGATAGGGCTTTGATAGGGAGGGAAGAGGGGTGGATGCCGTTAACCCCACCATTTATGGTGGGGGTTTCCGTCATAAAGTGACTCGGCTTTAGCCCTGACTAGAAGAAGCACAGGGCTAATAGTACATGCAGGGGGGGGACTGTATTTTATCCCCGAAATCATGGCTAAAGCCACGTTTTTTCCGGTGAACTCCCCCCACCATAAATGGTGGGGTTAAGACACCCACTACTTTTTTGCCGGCCTCAATTAAAGATTATAAACAGTTATCTTTCGTTGCAGCCCACTCTCCTGCATTTCTTTGTGTTCTCTGTGTAATTCTCTCTGTGCACTTTGTGGTTAAATTCGGGTGCATCCCAGAATTTCCAAAATCATTTATTATCGGCAGTTATCTTTCGTTGTAGCCCACTCTCCTGCATTTCTTTGTGTTCTCTGTGTAATTCTCTCTGTGCACTTTGTGGTTAAATTCGGGTGCATCTCAGAATTTCCAAAATCATTTATTATCGGCAGTTATCTCTCGTTGCAGCCCACTCTCCTGCATTTCTTTGTGTTCTCTGTGTAATTCTCTCTGTGCACTTTGTGGTTAAATTCGGGTGCATCCCAGAATTTCCAAAATCATTTATTATCGGCAGTTATCTCTCGTTGCAGCCCACTCTCCTGCATTTCTTTGTGTTCTCTGTGTAATTCTCTCTGTGCACTTTGTGGTTAAATTCTTTGGGATTTTTCAAAATTTATTATTCCCCATGTATAATTTTTCACCTGCCTTCCCGTTATTTTACAAAACAGTTTATTTTATGTACACTAATCTTAAAACTAGTAAACCCCATTTTATGAAAACCTATCTTATGAAAAACGTACTGGCTTTATTCGCCGCCGCCGTATTGCTCATTATCTCTTCTTGCAAGGATAAGGATAAAGAGGACCCTGCTGTTGCAGTAACGGGCATTAGTCTTTCCAAGACTTCCTGGACACTGACAGAAAAAGAAACTTTTAAACTCGAAGCGGTCATCACTCCCGGAGATGCTGCTGATAAATCGGTTGAGTGGGCTTCGACCTCATCCGGTGTGGCCACTGTGGCTGACGGGGTGGTGACGGCGGTTAAAGCCGGAACCACTACTATCACCGCCAAATCGAAATCCAATACTTCCCTAAAAGCCGCCGAGTGCAAGATTACTGTGGTGACCAAGAAGGTGGATGCTACCGCCATTAAAATCGACCCCGCCCCGACTTCGGTGATCGTGGGTAAAACCCGGCAGCTCACAGCCATTATGACTCCCGCCGAGGCCTCAGACAATGTCGAATGGACTTCTTCCGATACAAACAAGGCCACCGTTTCTTCTACGGGATTAGTAGAGGGAAAAGCGGAGGGCACCGTCACTATCACGGTTGCGAGTACTAGAGATAAGAATATCAAGGGCGAATGCAAACTCACGGTCACCACCACGCCGATAGCCGTCACAAAACTGAGTTTAAAGCCCACTACAGTGAGTCTCCTTGTGAACGGAACACAGCAACTCGAAATAACCATTGAGCCGAGCAATGCGACCAATCAAATAACGTATAGCAGCGACAAAGCCGAGATAGCCTCGGTGGATTCCAAGTCGGGATTGATAACGGCCAAATCCGTAGGTACTGCCGTTATCACCGCCGCTACCGAGGATGGAAAAATAACAGCCAATTGCACCGTGAACGTGGGCACACCAAACAAGGCTACCGCTGCTCTTTTGACCATGACTTTGGGGACTGAACAATTCAGGGTCACGCTTCCCGCAGAAGGAGAGCCAGATAACATTATCGTGGCCCATGCGCCGCACACCATTTCTTCCATCCTCGGGAACTTGCCGGTAACGCTCACGGCGGCGACTGGTGCTACTTTCAAAATAGGAACTGCCGATTTCACCTCCGGCGGGAATGTGAATTTCAGTGGCGGGGCGGTAACCATTACGGTAACATCCGAAGACAAAATAACCATCAGACCATATACCGTGACCATCACAGCCTACAATGCTGCTAACAATCCTTATGGCGTATACACAGCCGCCCACTTAAATGATGTGCGCAATGATAAAGGCGCCAGCTATCTAATGATGAACGACATTGCCCTCCCCGACCGCAATGAAGCTGGGAAAACCGCCACCGGCATTAGTGATTATGCCGAAAAGGGATGGCAGCCTATTGGCCATGATGCGGAACTTAGCTCTGACATCTACCTTTCAGGGGGATTTACAGGAACATTTGATGGAGGGAATTTCTCTATTAGTAATTTCTACTTCAATAGAAGTGCTGCCTATATAGGTCTTTTTGCAATTGCTGACGGAGCCACCATTAGAAATCTTGGCGTGACCGGAACAAAGGATGCAGATGCATCCAAAGCAGCCGATTTCAGCCGTGTGGGAGTATTAGCCGGTTATGTCAAAAAAGGCTCAATAAGCAATTGTTATACTTCGGCCGACATATCTCTGACGAGTAGTTTGGAGAAAGATGTCTATGTAGGAGGGCTCTTGGGTTATTCACTAGACGTTGCTATCAGCAAATCCTATTCATCTGGGAATATTATTTCGGGGAGTGTAACCGCCGAGTCTCTTTCTATGGGAGGATTCGCGGGTTCCCTATCGTATTCGAAGTCGAGTGGACCGACTATTAGCGATTGTTTTGCAACCGGGAATTGTACTGCTTCTTCCTCTTCAAACAAGAACATTTACGGAGGCGGTTTTTCAGGGAGGTTATCAGTTACAACCACCAATTGCTATGCCACGGGAAATGTGGTGGTTACAACTAATGATACTGCTAAATTAGGAGGTTTTGTTGGACAGCCATTGTTCATCGCCGGTACTTACACCAACTGTTACCGCAATAGCGGGGCTACATTAACAAATAAAGGCACCAACGTTACATCGGCTGATGGCATCACCACCATCACCGGCATCACCGGCAAGACTATGACAGAGATGCAAAGTGGTGATTTCGCCAACACGCTGGGCAGTGCATGGGGCTATGATAGCAACAAAAATGGTGGGCTGCCTTATATCAAAGGAGTAGGGAAATAAGGAGGCAGTATGGTGGGGAGTTGACCTCACCCAGCAGCGCGGCTTCAGCCCTGAATAGACGAAGAACGCGGCTAATAGAACCTGTAAAGGGGAGACCTCCGTCTCCCCTTTATCATTCTACAATCCTTAGAAACGCTTCGCTTAACTCTAAGGCATAGATAGGGGTACACTTGGCGAGCGCGAAAAACCCCGATCTCTATGACAAAAACAAGGATTTACAGGGATCTATTTAGTTTTTTTTTAAAATTGAATATTCCGTTGAATATTTGGGCTTTATTCCGACAATTGCCACCTATCGCCGATGGGTTTTTTCAGGCATAAGGCTCTCTGAAGATGTCAAGGGCTTACGCGCATAACAGTAAGCCCTTGACACATCTTCATCGAGCATCTACTGTATTCCTGGGCAGGTTGCTCCCAGCAGAGCCTGCTTGCGCTTCAGTAGATGAGACAAAGGTAGTATCCTTTGATAAATCTAATATCTTTATTGGTTTTTTTTTAACATATTTTTCCTGCCTGTTAACAACAGCTACCACTCGGGCTAGCAGCTTATTTCTGACGGCATTTAAGACACTCATTTTGGG
This sequence comes from Allolobophora icterica, assembly GCA_963556255.1. Lineage (NCBI taxonomy): Eukaryota > Metazoa > Annelida > Clitellata > Crassiclitellata > Lumbricidae > Allolobophora > Allolobophora icterica. Next base: position 7,485 of record CAUVYU010000280.1, on the reverse strand, counting down.
CTTGCCTTCACCCACTTTCTTTTCGTAATAGGCTTTCATATCAGCATCTAATTTAACGGCTGACAGGGAAGCCATATGCAGGTTACATTTCAATTTTTTATTGGCCAGGTAGTGAACCTTCGTCTTTCCTCTAACACTTGTCCCAGACGAATATTCAAAGGGTGCCACACCACAATAGCAGGCTAGCTTTCGCGCATCGTTCATGGCTGTAAAACCATTGGTGTGAATCATTAAGTTGATAGCTGTAACAAATCCAATTCCGGTCACTGATGTAACCAAGCCGTATTGCGTATTTAGATGCTGGTCATCTTTCACTATCTGGTGGATGCTATCCTCCACTTTCTTTAAATCTTTGTCAATGGCACTTAATGAAGATTGGATTGTTTTGCTAAGCAGCTTGGCCATAATCGTGTCGCCCACCTGCTCAAATTCCTGAATCGGAGTGAGTAATCTTTTCTTGGTTTCCACCAGTCTTTCCCGTAAACTGGCCAAATGCTTAATCTTCTCTAACCCGACTTCCAAGGGCTTCCACAGCCGTAACCGGTCAAGATTTTTAGTGGCATACTGGGCAATGCGCATAGAGTCAACTTTATCGTTTTTACCTCTGTTCAGGGCATTGGCCCTTTTAATTTGTGTCGCATGTTCAATCCATATATCTATTGAATGAGCGACCAAAAATTGAGTTAAGGGAAAACAATACAAGCCGGTAGCCTCCATACAGAATAATACATTTGAATAGTGTGGTGTTTGTTCATCCATCCACTGCTTTAACTCCTCCATGCCAGGAGAATTGTTACTGAATTGCTTGTGGGTAAATTCTCCCCGGCTACAGAGAGTAATATCAATCGTCTTTTTTGAGACGTCCACTCCAAAGAAATGTGTGTACTCTTTCATAAATAAATTGGTTTGTACAATCATGACATGAGTTTCTTTGATACCTTAATAATAGGCCTAAAGCCTGAATCTCTATTCGAAGCATCTCATATCAAAAAGAACTTGTCTGAATCGGGGTCTGTACCTTAATGTACCTTGGGGACAATAGTGCACAAGTTCTTTATGATTGTGGTTATAAAATAAATTACTAGTACGGAAAAGAACGAAAAGCTAAGTCTAATTTAATGTCTTCTAAATATAAAAACAAATCTAAAGGAAGGGGTGACATTATTATAGAAACAATCATTACCAATCAAAGAGAACCCCGATCTCTATGATATTATGGCCGCTTATTCGCCACCCTTTTTTCAAACCAGACGAACACAAAATGTCATAGAGGAGGATAGCGATATGTTTCAATAATTCTCCCCTATTCATAAACTGTTGCTTTAAAGGTTATACTAAATTTCCTTTTTTCAATTCGCGTATTGCAAAGTCCGCCGCGCGGGCAGTTAAAGCCATATACGTGAGGGAGGGGTTTTGACAGGCGGAGGAAGCCATGCAGGCACCATCCGTCACAAACACATTGGGGGCATCCCATACCTGGTTATTCCCATTCAGCACAGAGGTCCTAGCATCGCGCCCCATACGGGCTGTTCCCATCTCATGAATGCCCTGCCCGAGTATATAGGCACTCTGCGTAGTATGTACATTTTTTGCACCTGCCTTTTCCAACATTTCTTTGGCATCATTCATCATGTCCCTGCGCATCTTCTCTTCATTGTCTTTCATTTCACAATCAATGGCCAAAACAGGTAATCCCCACCTGTCTTTTCTCCCTTTATCCAGGGTAATTTTACAATCATGGTACGGCAGCATTTCACCAAAGCCGCCCATACCGACCGACCATTGTCCGGGCTCGCACAAGGCATCTTTAAAATCGCTTCCGATACTGAACTCAGCCACTCCGCGTGACCACCCCGCGCGGCCGGCACCCCCCTGATAACAAAAACCACGAGTGTAAGGTCGTTTATCCCCATTAATATTTTGGTAGCGGGGAATATAAAATCCATTGGGGCGATGACCCAATACATATTTGTCTTCATAGCCTTCCATCACACCGCTTGCACCGACCAGGGTATGATGATCCATCACATTGTGTCCCAACTCCCGGCTGCTGCTGCCTAACCCTTCCGGCCACACATCCGTAGCCGAGTTCATCAACACCCACGCTGAGTTGAAGGTCGAGGCGCAAAGGAAAACGATCTTCGATTGGAATGTATAGGTTAGATTGGTTTCGGCATCAAGCACTTCAACACCGGTGGCTTTCTTTTTATCTTTGTCAAACAGCAGACGCGTGACAATAGAGAAAGGACGCAATGTTAAATTATTGGTTTTCATCGCCGCAGGAAGAGTGGAGGATTGCGTACTGAAATAACCTCCAAAGGGACATCCATTCCAACACATATCGCGGTATTGACACGCCATCCGCCCGGGTAGTGCTTTGGTTGCATTGGCCGTACGACCGATAATAAGCCGTCGTAAATCTTTGTATTGCTCTTTAATACGGGCAGCCACATCTTTCTCAACACAGTTGAGTTCCATGGGCGGCAAAAATTTCCCATCGGGAAGTTGGGGTAAGCCTTCTTTCGAGCCGCTGATGCCGGCAAAAGTTTCCACATAGTCGTACCACGGGGCTACATCTTTGTAGCGAATAGGCCAATCTACTGCAATACCTTCTTTGGCATTAGCTTCAAAATCAAGATCACTCCAGCGGTAGCTTTGACGCCCCCATAGAAGTGACCGGCCGCCTACGTGATAGCCACGATACCACTCAAACTTTTTTACATTCGTGTAGGGGGCATCCTTTTCGGTACACCAAAATTGATGGTTGCGTTCTTCATTACTGCTGAGCGGGGCCTCTTTCATCAGGGCTTGCGTATTGCCTCCGCGGTGTGGATATTCCCATACCGGTTTATTGCTTTCCATATAATCCTGAATGTGTTTTATATCTCGCCCGCGTTCGAGCATCAACACCTTCAATCCCTTTTCACATAATTCTTTGGCCGCCCATCCACCGGTAATTCCGGAGCCGATTACAATGGCATCGTATTGATCTGTCTGCATATTTTATAGTAGGTAATATTTGATGTTTGAGTTCTCGAACGATTTAGTATCAGACGTCAGAAATCCCTGCTCTCTTTGCCAGGTAACTCATCTTTTCACGGTTACTTACCTGCTGTTTTAATTTTAGTAATGGTCGTAAAGCAAGCACAGACGAGGGTGTTGGTTTACTTTATCCGGAAACAATACGAGTTCAATTTTTCCATCCCTGTCGGCGGCTATCCGGTAAATGCTTCCTATGAATGCACCTTGGCCGCCTCCAATGATTCCCGTTCTTAATTTACGAGCTCCCATAAAAAGGAGTGTGATAATTTTACCAATTGACTAGTCTTTTCAAAGTGATAAATTACACATTAAGATTTAGTATCCCACATTTTGCTTCAACTTGGGATTACTTGAAAGTGGTAAATCAGGAATAGGAAGAACTAGTTTATAGCTTTCACCATCCTTCGTTTCCCCGGGCAAACGCGTTTTAAGGTAGGTTCCAAAACGAATCTGGTCAGATCTTCTCCACCCCTCACAATAAAGTTCGCGCCCGCGTTCCGCTAAAACAGTGGCGAGATCAGCGCTTGTTAAATCAGAGGCCTTTCTGTTACGGCGAATTTCATTGATAATACTCAATGGCGTCTCCGATGAGGATCCCCCTCGTAAAATTGCCTCAGCCTTCATTAAACGAACATCGGCATAACGGAAAACCGGGAAGTCATTTTCAGATATAGCATAAGAATTATCAGAAGTTGTCTTAGTTAAAGACAAGGGGAACTTATTATATCGAATGCCCATTGGATCGGTGGATCCGTAAAGGTTAATATCGCGCGTAAATATAAGCGGGTTGCCATTTTTGTCCTTGAGAGGGCCCACCGGAAAATCGGGGCCTGGTATCTCAGTACCGGAAGGAGGTCCGTACTGTTGACCTATTAGAAACCCTGCATTGTATCCCCTATACTCCGTAAATCCCGGGATATTATATTTCTTTCGAATATCGCCATCTTCAAAGGAATCATAGAATTTTGGCAGTACGCACGGTCCATTCCAGCCCCCGGGAGACATATTACTGTTTAGGGTGATGATACTAATCGCGCCAACGGTAGTACCATTGGTGCCGGAAAGTACAAAGATATTTTCCTTTGACTTCGTCACGTTATCCCACTTAAAATTATCCCAATAGTTAACTGAAAATCCTATGGCACTATTAGCAGCTATCTCATCGCAGAGCCGAATTACTTTATTCATATCCGCCGGTGTAAAATCATAGGGGCCCTCCGGATGTTCCGGGTTTTGCTTATAGACGGCTTTGTTAAGACAGGCCTTTGCTAAAAGGCATTTGGCCGCTTCTTTAGTGGCTGTGGCGCGATTTGCACCATTAAATAAGGGCAGGTTAGGAATAACACCCTCCTCTAATTCAGTGATGACGAAATCCACTGCCTGAGATCGCGTAAATACATCCGGAAAGGCGCTGACTGCTGCAGTAGCCAGGCGATGCTGCACTTGTCCAAAAACATCGCAGGATAAATAGCTGGCAAAGGCTCTGATAAATTTCCCCTCAGCCTGAACTTGTCCTGTAGTAGTTTCCGCTACAAGCGTGGAATTATAAATAGTGGTATTGATACCACTCCACGCCGCACTGAGAATTGTATTGGTACTGGTCCAAGTATGCAGGTCATTTTTGTAACCAAATACCGGCATCATACCAACCATCACCTCGTGAGGGCACTGTAATAAGATCAGTAGAGAGTTCCCCCAATGGCAAAATAGCCGTCAAAATTACTATAAAAGGTCAGCGTTTTATATACCTGATCCAGGCTTGGTGCTTCAGGTGCACCCTCTACAGAGGCAGGAACAAAATTGGTTTCTTTCACCGCCGGATTCAGCGAACAAGAGGTAGAATACAGAATGAGGAAGCCCATCAAAGCAGCCCATGCGTTAGATATATTAAATTGTTTCATAATTGTATAATAGTTAAAATTAAAAACCTACGTTTACACCAAAGGTTACCGTCCGGGGCCTTGGGATACCCTAAGTAATCAACACCCCGGGTGGGTACACTGCCCGTTGGAGCGTTGATGTTTACTTCCGGATCAAGTCCTGAGTACTTAGTGATAAGCCAGAGGTTTTGGCCGGATAGAGTGAACTGCATAGATTTAACAAAGGATTTAGCAGGATAAAACATATAACCCAACGAAGCATTGGAGAGGCGAATAAAATCGCCTTTTTCCAGGTAACGTGTAGAGGCGGCAATTGAGTTAAGCGGACTTTCTTTGGAAGTCAGCACATCTCTGGTTACGTTTTGCCCTGTTAACAAACTGACTTTATTAAAAAAGGCATTAGCGGTATTGTTGTACACATAAAATCCGCGAGAGGTATTAAAGAAAACTGAGAGATTCCAATTTTTGTAAGTGAAATTATTAGTTAAACCGGCCGTAAAAGTCGGTAAGGGACTTCCTGCAAACTGCTTGGCTTCGTTGTCCTCGTAGGTACTCAATCCATTGGCATCAAGGCCGGTGAAAACCGGCAAATACCAGGCAAAGAGTGAATGTCCGCTCGCTAAAGTCTGTGTCCGCGAACCCCACAACCCTTGTCCGGAGACAGCTCCTGTATAGATTTGGTGAAAATTGTGAAGGCTGTTTTGATAAAAAGTCATATTGTAATTGATATTCCAATTGAAATTTTTCCCCTGAATGGCTTCCGCCAGAAAACTAAATTCCAAGCCGCTGTTGAGTACATATCCCGGCAGATTAGAAAAATAATTAGCGGAGGCACTGAAACCACCGGGAACCGGGCCGTAGAAAATTAAATTATCACGCCGGGTATAGAAATAATCAATTGTTCCCGAAAGTCTTCGATTGGCCAGCCCCCAATCCAGCCCGAGGGCCGGTGGTCGTGGCCACTTCCCATTTGAGGTCTTTATTCCCCTGATGCTCAAAGCGTGTTTGATCCTTCCACCGGGTGGATAAGTCAATGGCATCATAGGCCCCCAAACCGTCCTGACTCCCGAGTTTCCCCCAATTGGCGCGAAAGCTTAAATCAGAGAAAGTCTTCGAAAGGTCCTGGCAAACGCCTCATTCAGCAGCTTCCATTTCACCGCAAAAGCCGGAAATACTCCATAGCGATTGCTTGCTCCCAATTTGGAAGAACCATCCATTCGCGCTGTGGCAGTAAATAAATACTTGTCCTTAATAGAGTAATTCACTCTTCCATAAAAGGATTGTAATTGCACTATATTAAAAGAGGGAAGCGGCTCATAAGTGGTAACGTTTGCAAAGTTACTAATGTCCTTTATGAAGGTATCGCCAGGCTTAACAGCAGGCGTTTTCACCCCATAGGCTAAGTCTGTAAACGTTTCCAAGACAAAATCCTGAAAAGAATACCCCACTATAGCATTGATGGCATCTCTACCCATTTTCTTATCCCATGTCAGGGTTTGCTCCGTCAATAGAGAGGTACTTTTTTGGCGCTGATAGAGGGCATTACCATTGCCGGTTACTGAAGAACCTGTTATCCGAGTTCCAAAGACCAGTAATCCCCACCATACTGAGTATTAGGCAACCGTGGGTCGGCAAAGGTTTTCCGTAAAGTAAAAGAATTATTATACCCCAAAGTTGACTTAAAAACAAGACCGGGAATAATGGTATAGCTTGCTCCCGTGTTGGAAAGTAATTGCCGGGTATTGCCGGTATCCGTTAAATAATTTAACATCTCCGTCACATTCCTTTGATACCAAAGTGCGGTAGTAGAATAAAAAGAGCCATCCGCATTGTAAACAGGAAAGGTGGGATTCGCTCTTACGACAGATTCCGTTGCCGGTGGTGTGTAGCCGTTTTTCCACATTGGCTAAGGTAGCGATCACATCAATTTGCAATTTATCATTAAAGAGTTTTTGAGAGAGGTTAACTCTTCCCGTCCATCGCACCAATTCTGATCGCCTTATGATACCTTGTTGATTGTCGTAAGAACCACTAAGGCGCAGGGAGGTCTTTCCCTTCGCTATATCCCATCCAAGCATGTGGCCTGTTGAAATTCCATTTCTAAATATCTCTCCCTGCCAGTCTGTATTAAATTCTTTATTATTGACAGTACCCGGCGCAACAGCTTGTGCTGCGTTCTCCGGCGTTGAACCAAGATCTATGTTAGCCTGCCGCAAAGCGGATATAAACTCGGAGCCATTCGCTAAATCATATCGTTTAGCCGGACTTGCCGAACTCACATTCGCACTGTAAGTAAAATTTCCCCATTTATTTTTTGAAGCTCCCTTTTTGGTTGTAATTAATATTACCCCATTGGCACCACGCGAGCCATAGATGGCCGCCGAAGAAGCATCCTTCAATATAGTTATGCTTGCGATAATCGGCAGGGTTAAGAAACGACAAGGGATTTCTTGGTGTCTCACCGACACCAGGCAAAAAGGGACTGATAAGACCCGCATCAGTGGTTACCGGCACACCATCAATTACGTATAAGGGATCATTATTACCACGAATTGCAGAGGTG
>CAUVYU010000279.1:0-12699 GCA_963556255.1 Allolobophora icterica | reverse complement strand
CACCAAAAAAAAACAAATTAGCTATGCGCGCGCAGGCCACTGTCCCATACTATATTATAATGCGACCACCCAATCCACAGCCTATTTCAAAGACCAGGGAGCGGCCTTGGGAATGGTGCGCAGTGAGCGATATACAGATTCCATCCCCATGTATGAAATTGATTTTAATCCCGGCGATGTGATGGTGCTCTATACCGACGGAATAACGGAAGCCCGAAACGGACGGGAAGAATTTGGCTACGACCGGTTGGCGGCTGCGCTCCGGCAGGTAACCGCTAAACCGGCCAATGAAATACAGGAACATATTTTACAAAATGTATATGATTTTACCGGAACCACCAACCTGAATGATGACTACACAATGGTAATTATTAAATTTTTGAATCAACTAAACATGAATTAAATCGTTCACAAAACAACATGGTACAAATACAACATCTGCAGGAAGACGATATCGCCATTCTCGTGACCACCGGCGAAATTGATGCGGGTTCATCTATTGACCTCGACTTGGCTATTGCCAAAAGTGTGGCCTCCGGTTTCAAAAAAATATTGGTTGACTGTCAGCCAATGGAGTATATTTCGTCAGCAGGTCTTGGCGTTTTCATGTCTTATATAGATGAAATGAAGGACGCTCACACGGTGTTCGTACTTTATGGAATGACTGAAAAAGTAGCCTCCACTTTTCAAATTTTGGGATTGGCAGATATGCTGAATATCAGAGATACGAAAGAAGAAGCAAAGCAATTGGCCCATGACCTTTCAATATAAAACCGGCTGCAGTTTACCCAACTTGAGAAATATACGCGAGTTTATTCGCCAATCTCTGGTCTCGATGGAATTATCAGAATCCGAATTAGGCTCGCTGGTATTGGCCATAGACGAAATATGTTCCAATTTAATAATCCACGCCCACCACTGCAATGAGTGCCACGAGGTAGAAATTCATATAGACCTGCCCGACAAGAAAAAAGTAGTTTTTGACGTCATAGACGACGTGGTTATTTTCGACATTAACGCCTATATGGAAATGCCACTCGACGAAATTATTCAAAAAAGAAGGCGCGGCGGCCTCGGTGTTCGCCTGGTGAAAAATATTATGGACAACGTGGAATATTTTTCGCAAAACGGGAAATTTATCTGCCGCCTTACCAAATCATATCGTCAATAATCGTACTGCAAATATTTGGAGAAAAAATACTTTTTGTTTTTTGTGTTTTTCTATTAATGTTAAATCCTTCCGGGATTATTAACAGGGTCACCATTTAGTAAGGATTGTATTTTTTTCTCCACAGGGTCTCGCCTCGGACCCTGTGGCCAACGAAATCGGTTCCTGTCCTCCACGGAGTTTCGCCTCGGACTCCGTGGCCTATAACCCTCTTCGTACTTTGCGGTTAAAGTCTCTTTATTCCGGTATGTCCCCAAGTCAAATAATAATTGGGGCGTTCCCCTGACGGGTCGGGCTTTCCGTTCCAATCTTTTTGAGGCAAAAAAGGATTTCCACTTCAATCCCTAACGCGTTCGTCTCTGCTCTCAGCGCCATGAAACAATTTCGTGCCCGCCGCTCTGGAGATTTTCGTTTCGTGGAGACACGAACACCCTGTCCTGTAGAGTTAGCGAAGCGCTCTACGGACTTTCAAATGAAAAAAGAGACTTCGGTCTCTTTTTCTGGTAGAGCGTTGTTGCTTTTTCTCCACAGGGTCTCGCCTCGGACCCTGTGGCCAAGATACCGGTTTGATTCATACCTACGCCTTGGTTCGTCTTCATTCGTTGTATCACCTCGTTGTATCACGCCGTGGTTCGTGTTTCCGCGAAACACTTTTGGCGGCGACTTTTTGGCGAAGGAATTCCACGTTTGACCCCTCTGGGGTCAGATCATCTACTCAATTGTATTTTTCTCCGGGATTATTAACAGGGTCATAATTTAGTAAGGATTGTATTTTTTTTCTCCACAGGGTCTCGCCTCGGACCCTGTGGCCATGAACCAATTTCGCTCCCTCTCCGCTCTGGCGATTTTCTTTGTGTAATTCTCTTTTTTTTCTTTGTAATTAAATCCTTCGTGTTGAATTTTTTTTACTTTATTTTTATGAAAAATATCACTCATGATACACAAAAACATTCAAGTCTTCGGCACCGTGCAGGGTGTCTTTTTCAGGAAAGAAACCCAAATAAAAGCGCAGGCCATTGCTCTCGCAGGATATGTCACCAACTTAGATGACGGCAGCGTTTTCATTGAAGCCGAAGGCCCCGAGTCACAAGTAGAGGATTTAATAAATTGGTGTCATCAGGGGCCGCCGCTCTCACGTGTATTGAATGTGGAGGTGAGCGATGGAGAGTTGAAGGGATTTAAAGAGTTTGAGATTCAGTGAAAAAATTTTGGAATAAATTTCTGGTTTAGCATTATTGAATCACGGATTTTTCCAAAAGAATAAATCGATCATTGATCAATATTTAAACCCTGTCATTTATTAATGGGAGCAATATATAATGCTTATTATATTTCCACAAATCCTGATATTATCGGAATTAATGGGAAATATTTTTGCATTAAATAATGACCTTATTAATAGAGAAAGCCCAAATTTGTTTCGCCCCAAAAACTAATACCTGCTCTTAAAACCATTTCAGAAATTAAGATCGAACATTATCCGCAGACAACATCCGATCTTATTCTTTCAAAAATCTTATATATTCTTCGCCACTTCCTCCCAGTTCACCACATTCCACCAGTTGGAAATATAGTCGGCTCTTTTGTTTTGATATTTCAGATAGTAGGCATGTTCCCACACATCAAGGCCGAGTACGGGAATTCCTTTCAATTCGCTTACATCCATCAGGGGATTGTCCTGATTGGGGGTGGAACCGATGGTGAGTTTACCATTATTTTTTACCAGCCAGGCCCAGCCGGAACCAAAACGTCCCATCGCTTCTTTGGCAAATTGCTCTTTAAATTTATCCAGCGAACCAAAGGCTCCATTAATGGCCTCAGCCACTTTTCCCGAAGGAGCCGCAGCCGAAGGCTTCATCACCTGCCAAAAGAAATTGTGATTCCAGGCGCCGCCGGCATTGTTGCGCACCTTAGCCGAATACTTCGATACTTGTTTGATTATATCCATCTCGGTAGCAGCCGAAATTTTTTCCGCCACCACGGCTTCATTCACATTTTTCACATAAGCGGCATGATGTTTTTCATAATGAATCTGCATGGTTTGCGCATCAATGTAGGGCTCTAAGGCATTGAAGGCATACGGCAATTTAATTTGAGAAAATGCCAATGCCCCCATGTTATCCAGGGCAAAAGCACTTCCTACACTAGCGACTGCCGCGGCTTTGGCGGTGGCTGACAAAAATGTTCTTCGTTTCATAATTTTAATTGGTTAAAGGTTAAGTGGCGGTCTGTTCAAAGGTTCGCTCACATTTAATTTTTAAATATCGGCAAATTTATTTATCCCGGAAATTTTTCACGATCTATTATTTTTGTTTTGTGTTCTATGCGACTTCTATTATTTTTATCACCATTTATGATTTTAATTATTTAAAGACGTATGTTTAGCAACGAAATTAATGAATAACGGTTAAGAAAACTACCAGGTGAATCTTCGACGAATTATTTTTTTACGCGATATTTTATATCTCTCCCTCACGTGCTTTGGAGGCCCGCAAGCCCACTTAGCCCATTTTCATCGGGTGCTGGTCCACAAGCGGCGCTACCTTACTGATAATGAATTGCTTGAACTCAATGCTTTATGTCAGGTTTTGCCCGGCCCCACCTCCACCCAAACCTTGTCGGCTTTGGGCTATCGTCTTGGCGGCCCTGTCCTGGCTTATCTTACGCTCCTTATTTGGATGGCCCCTTCGGTCTGCATTATGCTTTTGGCCGGAATTTTTATGGGTCACTATGGAGAGATTCAGCCGGCCCGCGATTTCACTCGATATATTCAACCCATTGCGGTGGCCCTGGTGGCGCATGGGGCTTATACCATAAGTTTGAAAACGGTAGGCACTAAAACCGGATTGGTGATTATGGTAATTTCTGCGGTCATTACTTTTTTCATTCACTCACCTTTTGTTTTTCCGGCGGTGCTGTTGGTGGCCGGCTCCCTCACTGCCATTAATTACAAAAAACATCCGCACCAAAAAATGCAACCGGTAAAAAAAGCCTGGCCCAATGCCGCCTTGTGGTTGAGTGTATTGGTAGTGGCGGCTCTTGCCGGAAGTATCACCAAAAATATTCCCGAACTTCGTCCCATTCGATTATTTGAAAATTTTTATCGAAACGGAAGTCTGGTATTCGGGGGCGGGCAGGCGCTCGTTCCCATGCTCTACACCGAGTTTGTAGAATACTCCCGAAAGCAATACCTCACGTCGGAGGAGTTCCTTTCCGGCTTTGCTTTCTCTCAAGCCTTGCCGGGGCCGGTGTTTTCATTTAGTGCTTACATTGGTGCGCTTTCGATGCGGGAATATGGAGTGGGAGGAGAAATTTTTGGGGGACTTATGTCCGCCTTTGGTTTATTTTTGCCGGGTGTCTTTCTCCTCTTTTTCCTGATTCGCGTATGGGAAAGTTTAAAAACCTTTCGAATGTTTCGTGCCTCGCTTGAAGGGGTCACGGCTGCCAGCGCAGGATTTATTGCCACCGCAGCTATTTTACTTTTTCAACCATTGGATGCAAACTTTATCAATGTGGCTATTATTATAGTGTCTTTTGTGCTTATTGTTTTTGCCAAAATTCCCTCGTGGGCAATTATAATTTTGGGACTTCTGCTGGGATTAACTCCGATATAAATTGCCTCGCCATTTAACCACAGAGAGCACAGAGAGAAGACACAGAGAGCACAGAGAAATGCTATAATTGGCGACAACTCTTTAGTGTGCTTTGTGAAAACTTTTATGCACTTGGTGGTAAAAAGAAGGGGTGAAGCGGAAATTTTTTTAACAACAATCATTGATATTAATCAAAAAAATATCAAGAATGGGAAAAGGTATGTTATTAATAAGAGCAAAATATAGTATGGATTATATTTCAATAAAACTCAATATTGATAATTGATTTATAAAAATATTTATCTACTAAATTATGAATCAATTATTATTTACGGAGGGATTAAGCGTTTATATAAATACAGAAACTACCTGCCATAAATGTATACCACCGGCCTCATCAAAGCCATTACCAATCAAATAAATATTTTACATTAAAAATTAATCCCTCACCGGCGCAGGTTCTCCGCGCAATGCATAGTAAGATATTATCACGCTGGCCAACATAAAGACTGCGCCCAATAAAAAAGGAGCACCCGGAAAATATACAGGAGCCGATTGCTCGGTGAAGTAGGCAAATGTACCGGTCATAATGGGCGGGCCTACAATAGTGGTGGCACTCATCAGTCCTGCCAGCGAACCCTGCAACTCGCCCTGTTCATTGGCGGGCACATGTTTGGAAATACTCGCCTGCAAAGCGGGGCCGCAAATTCCTCCCAAACAATAGGGTATAAGAAAAGTGAACATCATCCAACTGGTGGAGGCAAAGGCGAAGAGCAGCATCCCCAACGTATGGAAGGTCAAACCCAGGTAAATACTTTTTTCATCCCCAATTCGCGGATTCACTATCCGCACCAATCCGCCCTGCACTCCGGCAATAAGCAGACCCACCACCGCCAATGAAATTCCTATCATACCTTCAGACCAATGCAATTTTTTGATGGTGAAAAAACTCCAGTTGCTTTGAATGGCATGAGCACCGATGTAGATCAAAACCAGGGCAATTATTAAACCACTCATGGCCGGATATTTTCCAAGATTCTTCAGGCTCACTCCGGGAATACAACGGCTCCATTCGAACTTTCTTCTGTTCTCCGGCTTCAATGACTCGGGTAATATAATTAGTCCGTATAAAAAGTTGAGCATGCATAAACCCGCCGCCACCATAAAAGGAACCCGCGTACCAAAATCGCCCAGCAAGCCGCCAATAGCGGGGCCAATAACAAAGCCCAATCCAAAGGCGGCGCCTATCACTCCAAAGTTTTTTGTCCGGTTTTCCTTGCTGCTCACATCCGCGATATAGGCGGTGGCGGTGGTGAAACTGGCGCCGGTAATGCCTGCAATAATTCGCCCCGCAAAGAGCCAGGATAGAGAGGGGGCAAAGGCCAGCAAGAGATAATCTATGGAAAATCCAAAAAGCGAAATCAGCAAAACCGGACGGCGGCCAAAGCGGTCGCTGAGGTTTCCGATAAAAGGGGAGAAAACAAATTGTGCGACCGCAAAAGCCATAAGCAGCCACCCGCCAATTTTGGCCGCTTCGCTAATGCCTACGTGGCCGAGTTCTTCAATCAAAGCAGGCATTACGGGAATAATTATTCCAAAACCAATCACATCAATGAGGAGGGTGACAAAAATAAAGCCGATGGCTGCGTTGGGTTTATTTTTCATATCTCCGGTTATTATTGTTTTTCTTATTTTAAAATCGCGGCAAAGATAAACAAAGGTGAGGTAATAAACGAAATGAGGATTTTAACCACAGAGAACACAGAGAGAAGACACAGAGAAATGCAGGAGAGTGGGCTACCACTCTTAGTGGCCTTTGTGAAAAACTTTTGTGTACCTGGTGATAAAAAGAAGGGACAAACCTGAAATTGTAATCTCCTTTTTTTTAATAAATATTGGATTTACTCAGAGAGCAACAAGATCCGGGAAAATGGAAAAATCTTATTTTCAGTGGGTAGGAAAAATAATTTTCCTTTGATTTAAATAAATTAAGTGCGTTTGCCCTGATGCGAAATGTAGTCCGATTTAGAATTCATTCTTGTTAAATGTTACCAAGTTTTTCTTTCACCTTTTTAATGTAATTAGTAAGTTCAGGAAGCCTTATTGTTTCAAATTCACTTTTGTCGTAAACAGTTAGCAGAATAATTGCCTCAACTTCCAGATATAAAAAGGTTATAACCCTTCCTCCTCCGGACTTACCTTTACCCTTACTTTTAATGGACAGTCGTATTTTATAGCAACCTTTTCCAAGAGGAGTTCCCATTCGCGGATTAACCTGCAACTCGGTACTGAGTGCCGTCAGGTCAGCTTTAAGGGAGGGATATTTCTTTGCCAGTCGTTTGAATTCTTTTTCAAAGAGTTCCGTTGGGATGATCCTATAACTCATCTAAAAGTTCGTCAAGTGTTCTTAATTTGATCTTCCCTTGTTTATATAAACTTACCTCTTTAAAGGCTTGGTCGAGATTTTTATAAAACTTGGCGTGATCGGGCTTTATAGCCTTAGCACTTTTTACAAATGAAAAACACTTTAAATTTTTTAGACTGTTGTTTACATCTTTGTCTGATATTTCCACAAATATTTTCATAACTACTATTTGAAAATGTAATGACTCCTGATTTTAGATAGTGGCTTTCTTCCTGATTATCTTTCTGCCCTTGCTTACCTGTGCTTTTTTCTCTGCTTTATGGTCATGCAGTATTTCTTCCTCAGACTTCATGGGTTCTATTTTTTTAACGTATGAGATACACCTTAGTACCTGCATGGCAAATTCGGCTTTGTCATCTGCCACCTCGAGCAACACTATCATATTTACAATTTTTTATAGTCAAATGTAGCAATTTGATCACAAAGAATTACAAAAAGAATACAAAAAAATGCACGGGAACGAACTACAACGCTTAGTGCCCTTTGTGATAAAAAGAAGGGACAAACCTGAAATTGTAATCTCCTTAATTTTTAGAAACAAATCCCGGATTTAGTCAGAGACCGAAAGCAGCTAAAAAAATACAAGCATATTCAACCACATCAGGCATCTCTGCTCACGACTGAACCGGACAGGAAAATTGACAGCCGTTTTGGACGAGATTTAATTGAGCGGGAAACGAGATTCGAACTCGCGACCCTCAGCTTGGGAAGCTGATGCTCTACCAACTGAGCTACTCCCGCTTGTATTTGGTAGGGCAAATGTATGATTTTTTCTGAATAGAAAGGCTAAAGAAAAAAATGATTTTACCGCAGAGGGTATAAATAATTTTGGCTGTTCTTCCCTTCCCGCCCATTTGTAAAATTTAACACGAATGCCCACGTGCACAAAAACTTTCATCAAGTCCACAAAGAGTCGCAGCCCTCTCTCCTGCATTTCTCTGTGTCCTCTGTGTCTTCTCTCTGTGTCCTCTGTGGTTAAATTCTAACATGCACCCCCGAATAACTTTTTTGCAGACCAATTTTCTTTCTTAAATTTAACTCTTGACGTCAAATACAAATTGTTAGCTGACAACTGATAACTAAACTATGCATCAAAGCGAAAATTCCATACCGTTAAAGATTCAAAGAATTGAAGGAATAATTTCTGAAGCAGAACCTGTTTTGGGAAATGCAGCGTTTATCATTCTGCCCTATTACAAATCTATTGAAGCAATTCCCGAAAAAGAAAATTTGTATTCAGCGCTCAACAACTTTCTTCATTCAACCGGTATAAATGCGGTAACAGCGGTTTTAACATCGCCCATCTTTGCAGCCGATTTTTGCTCACGACTAAGTACTGATATTCATCTGAAACTTTGGATTACCGTAAATCTTGAAAAGCCAATTGCTCACCAGGAGTATCTGACAGAGCAACATGCCGCCTTACTTATATTTACCGGATACAAAGGAAGTTTGAAACACACCAAAACACGTATCGGTTATACATACTGCCCTTGTTGCGACAAGACAACTAAAGACTATGGCGGCAAGAAACATCTTTATCACGAATTTGGAACTTTAATGTCGGACGTTTGGCGTGATATAACCGTAGACTTTGACGAATATCCAAAAGAAGTGGCGAACCGGTTAGCAGACTTGTTCGGCCTTTCAGAGTATGAAAACCTGATTGTTTACGATCAAAGAGAGTATTATAAGCCATTCAATAAAAAGCCTGCATTCTTACCATTTCCCGTTACCGGAAATTTCTATTCTGATCATTCAGTCCTTCTAAACGGGGATTGTCTTGAGCAGTTAAAAACAATTCCTGATAACAGCATTGATTTTTGTTTTGCCGACCCGCCTTACAACCTTAAAAAGAAGTATGAAAGCTGGGATGACGGCATTGACATCCAGGCATATTTTGAGTGGTGCGACCAATGGTTAAGCGAGTTGGCACGGGTTTTAAAGCCGGGCCGAACATTAGCCGTTTTAAATATTCCCCAATGGTGCATCCGGCATTTTAAACACCTCCATACAATTTTGGACTATCAGGATTGGATTGTTTGGGAAGGTTTATCCATGCCCGTAAGAATGATCATGCCTGCCCATTATTCCATTTTATGTTTCAGCAAAGGGAAACCCCAAACATTATCAGCCATTGAAAGAAATGTTCATTCTCAATTAGAGCAAAAAGCCAACCAAACATTAAAAGCCAATTATTGCATACGACCCCATTGCCTGACTAAGCGCAACCGCCTGAAAATTCAGGATAGTGAATTTGTTTCAAACGTCTGGTATGATGTGCATCGTTTAAAGCATAACAGCAGAAGGGTTGACCACCCCTGTCAGCTTCCGCCCATGTTTATGTATCGTTTAATTTCACTTTTTACAAACAAAGGAGAGTTTGTTTTAGACCCGTTCAATGGAGCAGGAACAACCACTTTGGCCGCACAGCAACTAAACCGAAAATATGTGGGCATTGAACTTTCAGCCTATTACCATAATATAACCACTCAACGACACAAAGAACTTACTGACGGACTTGACCCGTTTCGAAAAGTAAATGATGATAAACCAAAAGCCAAAAACAGTCCGGTAGAACGATTGAAAAAACAGAAATATGAAATAAGTAAAAAAGTATTACAACTTGAAATCAAAAATATTTCCAAACAACTGGGGCACATTCCCACCAAAGAAGAAGTAAAAAAATTAAGCCGGTTCCCGCTTGAATATTTTGAAAATTATTTTATCAATTGGGGCGAAGTGACCGCCGCCGCACGAACAACAGGAATGACCGAAAACAGAGTGAACGGTAATGAAACTTACCAAATACCGGAACCTCAATTGCAACTTTTTTAAGGAAATGCGTCATACAGTATTTGAAGGTGAATTTGTCGCAAGTTGTTTTTGACTCTGTTATTTTTGAAAATAATAAAATTAAAAAATAGAAAAATTCTCTATAAGGTTTTCATCAAGTCCACAAAGAGTCGCAGCCCTCTCTCCTGCATTTCTCTGTGTTCTCTGTGTCTTCTCTCTGTGTCCTCTGTGGTTAAATTCCACGCTGAACCCAAAAATTCTGTATTTTTGTCCCCTCAATTAATCAACTATGAGCGACTACACCAAGGAAGAAATTAAACGTATTGAAACAAAGTGGCAACAGTATTGGAAGAACAGCCAAACCTATCAAGTGGAAATCAATTCAAAGCCCAAGTATTATGTATTGGATATGTTTCCCTATCCTTCGGGGGCGGGACTGCATGTGGGGCATCCGTTGGGCTATATTGCTTCGGATATTGTGGCGCGTTTCAAAAGATTGCAGGGCTTTAATGTGCTGCATCCCATGGGCTTCGATGCTTTTGGGTTGCCCGCCGAACAATATGCGCTCGACCACGGCATTCACCCCGCCGCTTCCACCGCCCGCAATATTGAACAATTCAAAAGGCAACTCAATCAAATCGGGTTTTGCTACGACTGGAGCCGCGAAGTGCAAACCTGCGACCCCCACTATTATAAATGGACTCAATGGATTTTTTTACAATTCTTTGACGCCTGGTTTAACAGAAAAAAAGAAAAGGCCGAACGCATCGTCGAACTGATTGCCATTTTTGAAAAAGAAGGAAATATTCATCATCCGTTTCCCAATAGTAAATTCAAATTGGAAAATGGCGACACCCAATTCAGCGCCGGCTATTGGAAAAAATCATCCCCTAAAACGCAGCAGGAAATTTTGATGCAATATCGTCTGGCCTACCTCGCCTACACCGATGTGAACTGGTGCGAGGCCCTGGGAACCGTGCTCGCCAACGATGAAGTGATAAACGGCGTAAGCTACCGGGGCGGACATCCCGTAGTGAAAAAGCAAATGCGTCAATGGAGTTTGCGCATCACCGAGTATGCGGACCGTTTGCTGTCGGGTTTGGAGACGATTGATTTCAGCGATTCGATGAAAGAAATTCAGCGCAACTGGATTGGAAAAAGCATGGGGGCTTCGGTTACTTTTAAATTAAAATCATCTCACTGCGAGGATAAAGAATTAGTTGTTTTTACCACACGACCGGATACTATTTTTGGCGTGGATTTTATGGTGTTGGCGCCCGAACATGAATGGGTGAAAGAGATAACCACGAAGGAACAGCAAAAGGAAGTAGAGGCCTATTTGAAATATGTAGAGAGCCGCTCCGAAATTGATCGCATGGCGGAAGTGAAAAAAGTGACGGGTTGCGATACGGGTGCCAAAGCCGTGAATCCCTTGTCGGGCAGGGAAGTGCCGGTGTGGATTAGCGAATATGTATTGGCAGGCTATGGCACGGGCGCTATCATGGCGGTGCCTTGCGGCGATGAACGCGATCATAAATTTGCCCTGCATTTTAATCTGCCAATTACCAATATCATCGGCGATTATTATAACGGAAGTGAGGCCAATCCCACCAAAGAAGCCGTGCTGCAAAATTCGGGATTTCTCAACGGAGTAGTGATGAGTGAGGCCATTGGAAAAACAATTGACTATCTTGAAAAAAATAACCTTGGGAAACGACAGGTTAATTATAAAATGCGCGATGCCGGCTGGAGTCGGCAGCGCTATTGGGGAGAGCCTTTTCCGGTAGTTTTCCGCGAGGATATTCCTTATGCAATGGATGAAAAAGAACTGCCCCTGCTGTTGCCTGACACCCAAAATTTCAAACCTTCGGGAACGGGTGAAGGGCCGTTGGCCAACCTGCAGGAGTGGATTAATTTTGCCCCTGATAAAAAGCGTGATTCCAATACCATGCCCACTCATGCGGGGGCTGCCTGGTATTTTTTGCGCTACATGGATCCGCAAAACAAAAATGAATTTGCTTCTTCTCAGGCGCTCGACTATTGGAATCAGGTAGATGTATATATCGGCGGTTCGGAACATGCGGTGGCGCACCTGCTTTATGCGCGTCTGTGGGTAAAGGTGCTGTACGATTTGGGTTATCTTAAATTTGATGAGCCCTTTAAAAAATTAATTAATCAGGGAAAAATCACGGGCGACTCCCGGTTTATTCATCGCATTCGGGACACTAATAAATTTGTATCATCGGGTTTGAAAGATCAATATACTACCGACTCTATGCGCATAGATATTAGTCTGGTGACCGGATTAGAGTTGGATATAGAGGGACTGCGAAAATGGAAAAGTGATTTTGAAACTGCCGAATTTATTTTGGAAGACGGAAAATATATTTGCGAAAGCGCAGTAGAAAAAATGAGTAAGTCATACTACAATGTGGTAAACCCCGATGATATAGTAGAACGCTATGGAGCCGATACCCTCCGCCTTTATGAAATGTTTTTAGGCCCGCTCGAACAATCGAAGCCGTGGAATACCAATGGCATTGACGGGGTCTATAAATTTCTTCGCCGCATTTGGAATTTAGTACACCACGACGGGCAATGGAAAGTAAGTGAAGAAACTCCCGTCCCCGCAGAGTGGCGCGCCCTGCATAAAGCCATTAAGAAAGTGACACACGATATTGGAAATTATTCCTTCAATACCTGCGTGAGTGAGTTTA
>CAUVYU010000278.1:2500-13624 GCA_963556255.1 Allolobophora icterica | reverse complement strand
AACGGAACCGGTGAAATTACACACACGCTGTGTTCACGCATTCACACACCATAATCTACAGCATATACACATATGCACAACACGCATCAGATGTATATGCCTACATATTTATATGTATCTATTTTGGATGTATATTTACGTACGGTGGAACCGTGGGAACTGGACCGTTTCAATTAGTACCTCGTTCGTTTATTCCACGCCCCTTGGATGATGGTACAGCCCGCCCATTAATATCAACCGTTAAAGCTCTACCATTTACTCTGTATACACGCATATATATGTATATATATACATATTGCCTAATAATATATATACATATATTTATATCACTCATATATATATACAACGAACCAGTGATGAACTGAATGGTCCGATTGATATGTATGTTGAAATATAAATGTGTTTCCTTTATTTAATCGCGATCCCATTGGACAGTAGGTGTTTGGTTGACCTACATTTGATCCGATGCTGGCATTGTCAGTTATTCCCTTGGCCTTGAGGCAAATTGACTTGGCGGAATCAACGGACAGAGGTCACTGCCAGGTCAAGTCATCTGTGACCTCTTCTGACCCCACGCACAAAGAACAACATTCTGACCCAGGAGAAGCTAGGGAGTTGGCTGAAGTTACAAGTTTTGAATTGCCTGCCAGGGCAGGATACACCGGGTCCTTTAGATCTCTACGCCCCATTAACCTTGTAAACTGCAGTGGAAGACATTAAGCAAGGAATATCTTTGCTACAAAAGTATTAAATTGCCATCGTCGTCGTGGTTATCACCATCATCACCACCACCACTACCATCATCATCACCACCACCTTTCATGTAGTTACAATACTGAGCCACCTTCAAGCATAACGTGTCCGCTCTGTTTCACATCGAATGAATATTATAGTAACTCCCTGTGTTACAACGATAAAGCAGCGCCCCTATAAAATGTTCTGAAGGCGCTATACAAATGTCTTGTGTATATGCTATACACCAGTCAACTTACTGTAAGGGTGCGCGATAGTCTAGTGGTAAGCGCACTGGACTATCAATCGAAAGGTCGGAGGTTCAAATCCCCGCCAGGGCAGAAATTTGTTTCCCACTTGTACCCCAAGTCAACTCAGCTGCAACGAGTGCATTGATCGTATTGTATTGTCGATGGGAAGATCTGACGGCGAGGGAGAGGACTGGTCATCCACCCTCATATGCCGAGGCTAAGAAAAACTGAAGTTGCTAACACTTCATATATCCAAGGGCAGTGTTGTTGTTGTTTTCAGAAAGAGCTGTGGGTCAAACGTTTTACAGATTACCGAAGTACTCAAACGCAGGTCCAAATCTAATGCTGTTTATATGTTGCACACGAAACAACTGACCGCTCAGGGACGTCATTTCAGCTTTTCCAAAGGGGGAAAGAGGTGAAATTTTTTTTCGCCATGTGGGGGACAGCAGTACACTGTGTCCCCTCACTGTTAAGGTGGCGGTCTTGTCCCCTTAACCTATCGGAATCGCTGCCCATGTTTGTATTTAGTTTACATGTGCAAAACTGTAAGCAGTGCTGCAAATGAGTCTCGTTTTTCCTTTTTGCCCCTTTCTGCTTCCTCCTTTTCTTTTTTACATCTTTTTTCTTTTTCCCAAAAATTAGGGGGGGCAAATGTCCCCTCCCCAAATGACGTCCGTACTCATAGGCTCTTTAAGTTTCCTGACCCCCATCCGACATCTTTCAGCTGATGGGATTAGAAGAAGAGCTAGGAGGCTCAACCCCAACCACCCGGACAACTAGAACCTCGGGGCTATTTGAAGAGACTACTCTTCTTCTGCTCTTCTTACTGTAGGGAAGGGTAAACATTCTAGCGATGTCAGCCTTTGCTATATATCATTCGTTATTTTGACGATTGACTCGTGTGCTCTGTTGTTCATGGTTGATGTGTCGACGTTTGGGGCTCCCCTGTTGTCGAGAATCTCCGTCTATCTTTCGGAATTGAGACAAGGTGTTGAGTGACATTAACAACGTCAAACACCTCGACACCTTTGCCCCTTGAGTCCTTACAAATACTCCTCATTGCTGCCCGTTCTAAGCTTGCCTTCGTCTACCCACCCATCTAACCCGCTCTTTGTAATCGCTCTAAAGGTTTTTGTTGCATCGAGGCAACTCGTAAAGAATCCGATTTGTGTGTGCTGTGAGAAAACATTGGACGAACATTCTCGACAGCCGCAGTAATACAGTCGTCGTAAGTGAAGAGCGAAACGGTTCATATCTTTGTTCAGCCGTCATAAAGAATCCTCAGTCTGGTCTGTCGGTGGGTAGGGCGATAAATATCTTCCCTGGAGAAATGGGACGACATCGATCGGGTTGCACGACAAGTGCCGCTTCAATGCCCTCCGGTGAATCTGGGGGAGACTGACCAGCTGTTGGACGGACCATAAAAGTGTGTCCAATATTAAGTGCGGTACTTAAATTTAGAGCCAACGTTCTTGACAGGATGATCGCAAAACTACCGATAAACAAGTTGGAATACTTCTGAAGGTGGAAGTACCGTCGGCCGACTAACTGACCGAGTGTCTGCCGTCTGCCGATGGTTGTGGACTTACTGCTGATGCAAAAAGTGCTGGAGGGCAAACCGGAAACAAGATGGTTGTCGGCCTCCGTATAAATCAGCGGCATCTCTGTTCAACGTTTCATCCAGCTTGTCGACTGAGTAGATATCAGCAGCCGGAGCCAGGGTTCCCATCCTTCTCTTTATCCGATTCTCATCTTCATCTTCGACTTCTTTCCCACTTGATGGGGATTGTACTGAGGAGAAAGCGATACTGTCATAATAGATCCACTCACCGAAGTGTCCGTGCGATATTTTGCGCATGTTTTCGTTTATGATTTCGCTATAGATACGGTACGTCGTATACCCGAGGAGAGATAGAATACGGATTTCCAAAGGTCGTGACCCAGAGGGATCGCGACCTTTACAGGGCGTAACCCTTGAGACGTCGCGCATCGGGCTAATTCCCTTCGATATTCGACTCATCAGAGATTAAAGGGCAAAAAATTAATCCACATAGACGCACTGGCGTACACTTGTCCAAATATTGGGAGTGAATTTTTTTATTAATTCTACACTTGTTGCATTGAATGTACAGCCCATCTCAATTATTAGGGGGGCACGAGCCCCGGCTGCCCCTCCCCCGAGTCTACGCCTATGCATAGACTGCAGTTGTTAGATTTAAGCTCCGCGCCCTGTGCTACATGAGGTGAGATTAGAACCTAATAATTTGTAGCTCGACCTCTCAGCTCGATGTTGTCCCACGCCAAGACCATAAAACAGGGACCTCAAATCAACCTTTCCGAGGTCAAACGAGACCAGTACATTAGCTCACGGGCCATATCAGTCAAACCGTTTCATTGGACGATAAGTAGGTCACAAACGGAAAACTTCTGCGTATCACAGTATGCCTTAAAAGTTAAAGTCAAATATAATCTTTCTAAAGGCTGTATTGTGATATATTATATCTCCTCAATTTTTTGTCAGTTCGTTTGGACAAAGAATCTCAAATTGGATTCGTAGTTTCTAAAACACTGAACTCCAGCCATCCACATTATTTTAAATTACACTTATTCCTTCGTCTTACCACTGTTCAACAAGGTCCTCTGCTTGCCTTTCTTAATTAGCCTATACCAAAAACTAGATATGTACTGAATGAACGATTTTCTCGGTGCTGGATCCGAATTTTGAATTCTCTCCCTGTGTCTGCTCAGTCGCTCATGTCATTTCGTTCTCAACTTAAAGCATCTATTTCCAAACTGCTTATTCCCTAACAGCGGTCTCTCTGTAGGCCCTATAGACGAAAGCTCACTTACGATCAAGATTGGCAGTCAATCAATCAATCAATTTTCGTTTAATCATAAACAGTAACTGTTGTCACAGACACAACTATAACACTTGTAGTATCACCGGAAAAACCAGCGAATTTTATTTTTAGAAGGACAAAGAGCACATAATAAAAGCAACGAGATTTATTATTAGAAGAACTAAAGTAAGTAAGTACCACATACACTATCGTATATTTAAGAACTTCTGAGGATAGTCGCGGGGCCGTAAGCAGTGACTTGATGGGCTGGATCCAGGCCGCGGGCATCGTGTGATAGACCTCTGCCACAAAGGGTCGTCTATAGCTTTAAAATGCGATTCATCTGCACTTCAATCAGTGACTGGCCGAAGTAATTCTCTAAAGGAAGGTTAAATAAACAAAAGGTTGCTGAGCTAAGACTTGAGAATATATGCATAGCATACACTGACCTTAAGGCCCATCATCTATCTGTCTTTTGAACTCTGCTCTCTTTCTCTCTTTCTCTCTTTCTCTCTTTCTCTCTTTCTCTCTTTCTCTCTCTCTCTCTCTCTCTCTCTCTCTCTCTCTCTCTCTCCCCCTCTGACTCTTTCTATCTCTCTTTCTCTCTGCCTCTCTCTTTCTCTTTCTCTCTCTGACTCTGTCCTTCTCTCTCTCTCTTTCTCTCTCTCCCCCTCTCTCTCTCTCTGCCTCTTTCTCTCTCTGTGCTTCTATCTCTCTCCTTCTCTCCTTCTCTCTCTCTCTTTCTCTCTCACCCTCTGACTCTTTCTATCTGTCTCTTTTCTCTTTCTCTTTCTCTTTCTCTTTCTCTTTCTCTGCCTCTCTCTCTCTCTCTCTCTCTCTCTCTCTCTCTCTCTCTCTCTCTCTCTCTCTCTCTCTCTCTCTCTACCTCTTTCTCTCTCTGTGCCTCTATCTCTCTACCTCTTTCTCTCTCTGTGCCTCTATCTCTCTCTCAGCCTCTCTCTCTCTCTCTCTCTCTCTCTCTCTCTCTCTCTCTCTCTCTCTCTCTCTCTCTCTCTCCTCTCTCTCTCTCTCTCTCTCTCTCTCTCTCTCTCTCTCTGTTTTTCTCTTTGTGACTGTATTTCAGTGACGCATAACAAGAGGCGTAATTTTGGTATAAAAAGTAGGGGTACCAATTTCTTACATACACAGAGCAAGGCGGAGACTGCGATCTCTTGGAAGGCACAATAATAAAATATTGATTGGCATCATTCAAAAGGTGGGGTACGGTACCCCAGTCCAAAAGTGGGGTACGGTATCCCAGTCCAAAAAGTGGGGGTACGGGTACCCTTCGTACTCCCCACAAATTTCGCCTATGCGCATAACCTTCACCTCTCCGATCCGAAAACTCTTAATTGTTAGTAACTTCTACTGCACCGGTGTCTAATGCACAAGGCATCAACCAATGGCACACCAAAACCAAGCCGTTATCAGGTCAATATCCAGAAGATCAGTTCGTAAGACAGAGAGGCAGCCTATGGTGGATACGAGGTAAATTTTAACTTAAGAACGAAATGACAAAAGCGACTGAGCAGAGCGCACAGACACAGGGAGAGAGTTCCAAAAAGTAGGTCCAACAACCGAAAAGCTTGCTTACCAAGAACAGTTCTCGATTTAGGTATGACCAGACAAAGATAATCAGATGGCCTCGTTGAGTCTGGGGAATAAGAACCGATTTCAAATATTCTGGCTGGCCAGAGTTCACAGTTTTTATAAACTATAAGTTCCCAATTTAAAACTAATTCTTTGCTAAACAGGATCATAAAATATGCTACGCCCATCATGGCCCAAAGTATCCCTTTCACACAATGTATGCTTGCATATGTGTATAATAATTATATTCTTTATTATTTCAAACCGACAGACGCAGTAAGATTACATTGAAACGTGAAAGTACAATCAATATCTTAATTAAACACACGGTTTGGCAGCCATGAAAGGCGCCGCCCTAGAGGGGGGTTGCGGGAATCGATCCGCGTACCTTATGCTCTCCTGGCCATGTGACTACTCTATCCCCCTGTAACTGAACACTTGTGTAGAGCCATTGTTTTGTTATCTATCAAAAGTGGGGATAATAATACGGGGAAAGCTGGATTTGTGGAAAATTGTTGACCCCTCCAGTAATGAAGGAGGATATGCAACGGCTATCGCGCATGAAGGGCCATTGTTTATTCTATTCTCAAGAGCACTGCTGCAGTATTACAATACGGGGAACCTGATTTTTAGGAACAAATGGCCATGAATGGCCCAGTACAATGTTTGACTCCTCTATGCATGTACGTACGTACGTACGTACGTACGTACGTACGTACGTATGTATGTATGTATGTATGTATGTATGTATGTATGTATGTATGTATGTATGTATGTACGTACGTACGTACCTATTTATGTACGTATGTGTCTGGCAATACTTGTTAACCGCCTCTAAAGAATCTCGCGTGGGCGCTAAAGACTTCGTCCCACGAAGAGTAGAGGAACTTGCAACGGTGGATGTATTATACCCTCTTTCTGATTTACTATGTACAACAACAATTATCACAACCACGTTCATCTCCGTTCGTAATTCACAAAGCAGCAAGCACTGTTAGGTCGCCTCATAACCTCTGCGAATCCAACCTCTGCCTATGGATGGATGGGCGCTTGATTGTTATAACACATATCCTGCAGATGTTTCAGCGATTATCTTTCGCGGCGTCAGCAGAGGTTGAAAATGTGGGTTAGAATCTCGATAAACACGTCAGGTTAAGCTTGTCAGTGCCTTTGACTCGCAGAAAGATATAGCTCTCGGTCTACCTATCTGTCTATCTGTGTGTGTCTGTCTGTCTGCCTGTCTGTCTGTCTGTCTGGCTTCTGACGGACATCCAAGCACAATATAGACAGACCTCAGGCGGTCACTGATAGACAAACAGACAGACAATATTATGTATTATATGTTTGTTTGTCTGTCCGACCGTCTGCCTATTCATCTTTCAGCCAAATGGGTCTAGCTGATCTCTTTGTGAGGCACCTAAAAGGCGCTACAGCAAGTGTTCAAATACATACATACATGCATGCATGCATACATACATACATACATACATACATACATACATACATACATACATACATACATACATACATACATACATACATACATACATACATACATACATACATACACACACACACACACACACATACATACATACATACATACATACATACATACATACATACATACATACATACATACATACATACATACATACATACATCTCATTCCAAACCTTATGACTTTTGCACGCAGTGCAAAAAGAAATCTGAAAAACCGTGGAATGTGACCTCAACCTCAGCTGATAAAACTTCAAACCCAGAAACTGTTTTAAATATTCGCTCCAACCGTATACCTATCGGGTTTAAATTAGAAGTTTTGGATGATTGATTAATTTAATAAATACGTAAACACAAGATCAATGGTCAACATGAAAATTATGGTGGAAGATAGACGTAAATGTACACATTTCTATTTAAACACCGTATGGCTTCGAACTTGCTCATAATTTTTTCATTAAAGGTCCCTGCAAAGCTCGAGATTTAAATCTCCAAAAAAGCCACCGTCGGAATGCAGACCGGCTATCGCACGTGCAGAGTTACAAGGGACCCTTAGCTATAGTAAGCTAAGTGGGCTAACATGCCTGAGCGAAGAAACCCAAGTAATAGGTTTACAATATGAAAAAGCAGTGTTTGGACGTTATATGCTTGTATGTAACTGATCATTTCTTAAAAGCGCTTTTGGAGCGCTTGTCTATGCATGGCGCTACCGCCTACCGCTAACTTGGATGATGTTAGAGTTAAACATGAAGTTCAGCGAGTTCATATGCATGTGAGGATATAATATTCAAACAGCAGGAAAACTACTATATATATATATATATATATATATATATATATATATATATATATATATATATATATATATATATATATATACATGTATGTATATATATACATGTATGTATGTATATATACATGTATATATATATACAATGTATATATATATACATGTATATTATACATGTATGTATATATATATATATATCCACATATCCATGTCCATATCAATATAGCCATGTTGTTGTTGCTGTGTAAGTATATACTGATCGGTGTAATATATCATCAGCTGGTCGCAGAACCGACTTTTGAACTTTGGTTCGAAACTTTGTTTAGAGGAAGAGATACAATAACACTCAGCGACTGACTCATGCAGAGACCATGCATGGCAATTACGAATCAAATATCTAAGAAGACAGAACTCTACGACGATAATATGTTGACTTAGGAATAGGGGTCCACCGGTAAGACATTTTCCGCCGGAAACCGAATCCGAGTATTTGGATGTATTTTTGCCGGAACCGGTAACGAACCGGTAACGAACCGGGTACCATTTGTTCCATATGCGAAGCTTCACATTTTCATGTAATAAGAAATTATCGACATAAATTTGTTTACTTGTAATAAGTGACTAATACAATTTGAATTGCAGTCATTTCTGTGCAGTTGTGAAGTTTTCTGTGTAATTGTTTTAAGGTTCAACATTTATAATTTTATAAACGTAAGTTTATTGAATAAGTTTTTACAGAAAAAAATTTTTTTTAAAGAAATTTTTTTTGCAACTATTTGCGTCTACAATATTTGCCGAGCCGAATACTTCCGGAAACGGGATTTCCGGCCGAACCGAGTATCCGAGCCGGTTTCCGGTGGACCCCTACTTAGGAATGTGATGTTAATGCATTTATACCTAAATATAAACATGTCTCAGGTAATGGTTACTGATAAAGAAATGGATAATCGTCGTCAAACATCATAGAATCAGCAGAAGCGGGACACTCTACTAAACGTCTGGGACCAACACGTTTGAAAATATTATTCTCAGTACAAGCACACTTTTGTAGGATTCCCAGCAAGACAATCATCATTGGTTTTGCAGGCAAATGATGGCGGTCCAGTACAATGTTCATATTTTATTATGGTACTGACGCATACACACTCGCATCAAGACCACTCGCAGATATCTAACGAATAGCATTCTATGTCGAACGTGACTCATTGAAACAATTCGCCATTACTATTCGACAGTGTAGCAAACCAAAGTTCAACTACTAAACAGCTGTCAGCGCTAGCACAGCAACTACTGTCACCATTAACACTACTGAAAACTCTCGCCGCTACTATACGCACCATAACAATCACTCAACTAACCAGTTACGTCTTTTGCAAGGCACGCAAAAGGCGCTATACAAAAAGCAATATAAATTCCTGCAACGACAGCTGTCTAAAAGTCTCAACGTTAGAGGTTATCTCTTTTTTTATATAACGCCAGCTTAATTTTGTAGTGTCATTTGTCCGGCAAACTAAAAGCCTACACAACACATACAGCCGATGCTTGGCAGATGACAGAAGGGTTCGCCATGAGTGACGATATAACAGTCAGTACAAGGTCGCAATTTAATGTTGTTTTTGGAGCAGTAATAGTTCTGCTTCTGACAACGATCAACGTATGTATACAACGCTGCATTCTCTGTTTTGAGAATATTTTCCACCCTTTTGCCTGGCTCTGGTGTTGGCGTGCAATCCTATCTAATTCAAACCATATAGATCCTATACATATATATATATTATAAATATATATATCTCGACGTAGTATTGCTTATATATATATATATATATATATATATATATATATATATATATATATGCCTCAATACATATATTTAGGCCAATATTATGACCTGTACATAATTATATAGGTCTTATATATGATATACGTTGATATACATATGCCTATGCATTCTGTATAGGCTTTACGGTTTGAATTACATATATATAATATATATATTATACTCTACCCCATATTATGTCTTTCTGTCTCTGTCAGTATCTCTGTATCTCTGTCTCTATCTGTCTGTCTGTGTGTCTGTCTCTGTCTGTCTGTCTCTCTTTCTCGTTCCCTGTATGTTTTTCCATACCTTCTCTTCAGCCGGTAAGTAAAAACAGGTACTACAACAACGCCTGTAGTACTTATGCATACTATACACACGGCCCATCTGTAGGGCGACGAAATCAAATAAACAGAGCTGCATTTGTAAGGATCCGTGTACGAAATTGAAGACGGCCAAATAGTTGGAATACTTTCAATATTTGTTTTGACGCATCTGCCAGATATATATATATATATATATATATATATATATATATATATATATATATATATATATATATATATATATATATATATATATATATATATATTCAAGACAGATAACCGAGACATTGGCTCACAACTTTCACATGATAAATGAATGGCAAGACTCTTACTGGCAGAACACAAGATCTTGAAATACACGGTCCGATACACGCAAGCCCCTCTAGGTCGACTTAGCCTTCCACTCCCTAGGGTCAGTGGCGTCATTAGGGTTTGTGTCACCTAGTGCGGTAAGTCATGGTGTCACCCCATTAGAAGGTTCAAAAAAGTAGCATAGAACCTCAGCTTTAGGTAAATTGAAACTGATACAGTACATGTAAGCTGGGCTTAAGAAAAATGTTATTGCTGTTATCTGTTGATATTGCTAATTTAAATATAATAAATTTCTGCTGAACTCTGCACAACATCCTTTAGACAGTAATTTTGTCATTTTCGTGTCACCCCCTCTGAAGGTGTCACCCGGTGAGGCCCGCACCCCCGCACCCGCCTAGTGACGCCACTGCCTAGGGTGTAGCTGTAAAACAAGTGGGCGC
The DNA here is from genome assembly GCA_963556255.1 of Allolobophora icterica. NCBI lineage: Eukaryota > Metazoa > Annelida > Clitellata > Crassiclitellata > Lumbricidae > Allolobophora > Allolobophora icterica. The sequence continues at coordinate 3,024 of CAUVYU010000278.1, read as the reverse complement.
CTAACAGGCTGCCAAGACGCGATTTCTATAAGATCTTGATAATTGTACTGTCATATGTTTCAATGTTACCTACTGCGGTTTGTCAGTGACCTTGTCAATAAACACGAATATTAGCCTTTATGAAGCGCCTTTCCCAAAATGCATCAATTGATGTTCACTTCAAGTGAAGAAGAAGAAGACGAAGAGCAGTCCCTTAAGGTCTAGGGATTGGGTATGAAGTGTTAGCGACTTCTTTTTTCTTAGCCTCGGTATACAAGGTGTGTGGACCAGCCCTTCCCTTGCCTTCTGATCTTCCCACCAACAGCGTATACGGTCATTGTACTCTCTATAGTTGAATTGGCTAGGGGGCGCAGTTGTAGCATAAATATTTAATCTTTTTTGCCCTGGCGGAGATTTGAACCCCCGAACTTTCATGATGGTGGTGGTGGTGACGACGATGACGATGACGATGATGATGATGATAGAGGTGGTGGTGGTCATGATGATGATGATGATGATGATGATGATGATGATGATGATGATGA
>CAUVYU010000276.1:22500-35594 GCA_963556255.1 Allolobophora icterica | reverse complement strand
AGAGAGACAAAGAAGCATGCAAAGAGAGAGACGAAGGAAAGGAGGATCTTCGGTCGTTGGGTTAAGTGCCTTCTTCTTGCACTGGATCGATGAATCGAATCCGATTCATCATCGGTAACTCCTCCTCGACCTACTCCTTCTCCTCTCCTCCCCATCTTTCTCCTCGTCTCTTACTCCTCCTTCTCTTCCTCTCATCCTACTCCTCTTCTTTCTCCTCTCTTCTCCTCTTACTCCTCTTTCTCTTCCTCTCATACTACTCCTCGTCTCTCTCCTTATCCTCCTCCTCCTACTCATCCTCCTCCTACTTATCCTCCTCCTCCTCCTATTTCTCCTTCTCCTCCTACTTCTCCGCCTTCTCCTGCTCTTTCTATTCTTCCTCCTCTTACTTCTCATTCTCCTCCTACTTCTCCTCCTCCTCCTCCTCCTCCTCTTACTCCTCCTTCTTATCTTCCTCTCATCCTACTCCTTGTCTTTCTTCTTCTCCTCTTCCTCCTCCTGTCCATCTTTTCCGTCCTTGTTTCTCATCCTCCTCCTTCATCTCAGAACACAGCTCTCCTCCTCCGTGTGCAGAGGCGGCCAGAGGAGCGGTCATCCACCCAGAATCACAGCCACAGACCCAACGTCAGTTAGCCGGTCATCTAGACATGCAGACCACGAGAAGACGTCCTGTCGACCAGAACACACGGTGACTTTACAACGCTCTTAAATAAGCGACATCTCGCATTTTTAAATCACTGTTCGACGTCGTGCGACTGGTGGGAGAGCGACGACCCGACCACCCCAGCAGACCTGAATCGAATGACAAGGGACCGGGCGACCGACGGACGGGGAGACCATTACCCCATCCCACCCTCTCCCCAATGGCCGTAAACATACGGATGCTGGTTGGGTTGAGTCGATCTAGGACAGTCGTACGGAGAACAGAGCTAATGTGGTGTGGTTTATTCCCAGCAACACATGAGCTGCGCCGCTGCGTGACTGGATGGGAGAATCGAAGTCGACAGGGCGGCCCCAGGAAAACAGATGCATTGAAATGTGACCAGGGTTTCGTCTCCCACAGCAATGAGACTTGTGTGAATATCCACAAACAAGCTGTATATAGGACCTAGAAATTTCGATTAAGATTTCATTCATTCATTCATTCATTCATTCATTCATTCATTCATTCATTCATTCATTCATTCATTCATTCATTCATTCATTCATTCATTCATTCATTCATTCATTCATTCATTGGGGCATGTATATAGCGCCTCTTCAAGAGGGCTACTCAGAGGCGCACCCGGCTCCAGCACGACTAAACAGAATTGTTTTTAACCTAACATAAAAGGTATCAGATAGGGTTCTACGGATTCGGCAAGTTTAAGTCATGCAGACCAGGATAATACAATACGCTCAAAATTTTATTTTCATATTTCTTTTTTATTTACCAATTCCAGATAGATATGAGGTTGAGTTGCTATTCGTGTGCGGCAAACACTGATACACTTAATTAATGCACTAGACGTTTCTTTCGCGTCTTCGGCGACTCTGCCCACATCAGTTTATGTGGTATTAAAGTTAATTAGAAGTCCAGCAATAAAAGAATTAGCAAACAACTTCTGCGTATGAAGAGCTAATCTATCCAAATTCATATGGAGAATTTATATAGCGCCTCTTCAAGGTTATCTACTCAGAAGCACTCCCGAAACAATCCCGGTTGAAAAGTACAGTCTAGAGATTTGAGTAAAATGTGGTGGTATGGGTACTTGGGACCAAGCGAAGCAACACAGGGAGCATATATTCCAAATTGCAGGGCCAGCGATGGAAAAAGCGCGGCGCTGCCATAACGGTGGTCCGCGAGCGGGGAACCAGAAACTGAGCCTGCACGATATAGCTCCCAGCCAAAGTACCTACGCGAACTCTTAACTATCCAGCCATCCCGATCCACCGGATCGTCATCCTATCTCCCTTTCCCCCGTTCCCCGGTCAGTGCTTTCTCTAGTTCTCCATCAAATCCATATACTACTCTGAACCTCAATTCTTCAACGACGTACCTCATAAATTCCGCAAATTCTCAGTTCCTCCACCGATCTCGCCGCTCACCCATCACCATCTATCTCACGCTGCTCTATATATCACCCGCACCTCTCCAGACAAAAGTCTCACCTCTTCAAGAATCCCTACCCTGATCCACCCACTCCTCCGTCTTTCAATTTCTCTCATCCTAACCAAACCATCTCAGCAGCTCGTTCCTCTGTCCCTCTGGCAACGGGACTTGGATCTTCACTTTGCACCTTCGACAACCCATCTGATACGACGCAGCACTCATGAATGCCCTGCACTTAGCCTTTAAGTATCGCTTTAGAATCTGGAGTTTACGATCACGATAGAAAAACAATGGCCATCTTTGCCGCGGATATTCGCAGACGAGTCTAAGGTATAATTCTTTGGACTTTTCTCCTGGTCATCTCCTCCCAAGGGGCAATTCGCTTTTGTCATTTACCCTTGCACGCTTGTGCAATAAAACGTCGTATTTTTACGAGTGGTATCAGTGACAGAGGTCCATTCACACGTGCAAACGGTGTCAAACACAGCAACGCACTATAGACCAGAAGCCATCAGCGCCTGTAATAAATGGCAACGATTATGTCATTCGGAGCCAGGGTCAGCGCGTTCGAATATGCAAAAGAATTGCTAACGTAATCCGGATCTACAGTGGACCTATAAAAAGGAATTGATGCCCTGAAGACGTGCGAAACTCCGTCGCTGCCGTATATTCGAGTGGCGCCAGTCCCAAGCCTGGGTAAAGGTGGAGGGCGACGTTAATGCCTTGGGAGCCATAAGATGTCGTTAAGCACCGGAATCTACGAAGACGTGCTTTTATTTAGAGTGGAGACAGTAGATTGTTTGCGATGAAAGACTATAAACTAGTCTAAAACGATTACATTTGTTGAACTCTTGTTGACAGTTATCTGTGTCTGAAATACAACGTGGTCAAGTAAAAAGATCTACCGCGTGCAAAACGGAACCGTTATTAGCCTCATATGCACAGACGCCATAAAAGAGAACATGTAATTAATTAACAGGACTTATTAGTCTGAGCCTGGTCCTGTGCTGCTAATAAATACACATTCCATACAGTTTTCCTACGAAGTAGGCCTAAGTTCTACAGCTAATGCAGCAAATAGATTCTGCTTATGCTTTGTAGCTATAGGCCACGTAGCCACGTGCATGACAAGGCGGTTATTATGTTCGGGAGAAACGACCATGGAGGAAGTGGCCTAGGGTGACACAACCAGAGGGAAATGTCTGGGGAAACGTCTTGGGAATGCTCCGGGGAGATGCCCAGATACCACGTAAACATACATTTATTCAAGCGCACGTGTAGGCCTATATATATATATATATATATATATATATATATATATATATTTTTTTTTTTAAATTCGCGACTAATAACCTGCTAAGTATACTGTGTGTTAAATTTATATGGCAATACGTGATATGAAATTGTCTATTTTTACTAAAGGCTACTAAGTGCTTTCACTGTTAAATTGTTTCATACCAATGTGTAATTGTACTAGGCACTTCACGTCTATCGGATGCTCATAACATACTGTAATTGTCGTGAATATCAATAAAGATTGATTGAATTGAATTGAATATATATATACAGTGCTTTTTTTCAGCCAGAACGCGCCGGAACAGCGTTCCGGCATCTTTTTCAGCTACTAAAAAATTATTTATTTATTTTAATAATAAAAACAATAATTTAGTAATTTTAATTTAATTTAAGTGCTTTTGGACTGTTTTCAGTGTTTATTGAGACCCCTCCCAACCCCCAATCCCGTTTTCTCTTGATTTTAGCCCGCCCATAATTGTTGCGTTCCGGAACCTATTGTTCTTTCCGGAACCTTTTTTCCTAGAAAAAAAAGCACTGTATATATATATATATATATATATATATATGCATGTAAGTATATGTATGTATTCGTGTATATATGACATCATCTAATTTTTGTAACGTATGCATGCATGTTGGAATGTACGAGCATGAACACCCTTTTTGGCTGTTTCATTATGTTTAAGTGTTTTCGCATAAAGTAATTTGTACTCTGGTGTATTTTGCAGCTCGTGGCGAATCGAGGAATCTGTCACGTAAGTTAAATTGTACTTCAGTCTGAAATACGTTTCTGGCCGCCTAATAAATAAATAAATAAATGATAATGATAATAATAATAATAATAATAATAATAATAATAATAATAATAATAATAATAATAATTATAATAATAATAATAATAATAATAATAATAATAATAATAATAAAAATAGTAGCAACAACAACAATAATAATAGTCTACTGGATCTAGTGCCTAGTGGGAACTGCCCAATCCTACCTGAGCTCCTTGTGTTACTCTGCTTCGTCTATTCCTGGTCGGGAGGGCTAGTTTTTTCTTGAAGTTGCGCTTTTCAAGTTTTCACTATGTTATGCTATTCAACAATAGCAACAAAATATGCACAGCTATTCAAATAACAGGTGAAAAGAGATTCAAGCAATCTGATTATGCCTGGATTATTTTTACATTCCAAAGATACATTATTAATTTTAACAAAAAGAAAACAAATACAAAGATAACAGCATGCGGTCGTTGAACGGCGAAAATACATTTAGGCAAATTAACCCACTTCTGCTTTTCTGCATTTACAAGGTCAAATCTTTTTCCATCAACGTTTCCCTGTAACATAATATGTAATTGTAAGCCTGTACAGCGCCTCTTAAAAACCAATCGGCTGTGGTTTCTTTCTTTGACTCCTTTCTTTGTGAATCCGCTTCTCACTAACGCCATCTTCCTTCATCGCAATCCACGGTGCATTCATTCATAGATTTATATAGCGCCTGTTCAAGGGAACTACTCAGAGGCTCTCATTCCGTTCCTTAGCATCTTTCCACGCTGGTCCCTTCCTCGTTGGTTTAAGTTTCTGTTGATTATTTTTCCGCGCCAGCTGGTCCGTATTCCGAGCGTCTCTGCGTTGTGATCTTGGAGAGGTGCTATATATATATATATATATATATATATATATATATATATATATATATATATATATATATACATATATATATATACATATATATATGTGTGTGCGTGCGTGTGTGCGTGCGTGCGTGCGTGCGTGGGTGTGTGTGTGTGTGTGTGTGTGTGTGTGTGTGTGTGTGTGTGTGTGTGTGTGTGTGTGTGTGTGTGTGTGTGTGTGTGTGTGTGTGTGTGTGTGTGTGTGTGTGTGTGTGTGTGTGTGTGTGTGTGTGTGTGTGTGTGTGTGTGTGTGTGTGTGTGTGTGTGTGTGTGTGTGTGTGTGTGTGTGTGTGTGTGTGTGTGTGTGTGTGTGTGTGTGTGTGTGTGTGTGTGTGTGTGTGTGTGTGTGTGTGTGTGTGTGTGTGTGTGTGTGTGTGTGTGTGTGTGTGTGTGTGTGTGTGTGTGTGTGTGTGTGTGTGTGTGTGTGTGTGTGTGTGTGTGTGTGTGTGTGTGTGTGTGTGTGTGTGTGTGTTCTGAATCAAGATATATATATATATAGGCCTATGTTCTGAATCAATGAATCAACTATCCATTCTCCTCCCCAGCCATTTACTACTCCTTCATTGGTCTCCGATAGTCTATTGGTTAGCGGTGCTAGACTGTCAACCGACACGTCGGGGGATCAAATCCACACCAGGGCAGAAGTTTGTTTCGAGATTTCTGTTCCACCTGCGCCCCTAGCCAACTCAGTTATAATGAATACACTGACCTACACTGTGGTTGGGAAGATGAGACGGCCAGGGAGAGGACTGGACACCGGCCCTCATATGCCGAGACTAAGAAAATAAAGTCGCTGATACTGTTATACCCATGGTTGCTTGAGAGAGCTCAGGATACCTGAAGGAAGTCGTTCTTCTTATTCATTGGTCTCGTCAACGTTCTATTTTATGTTTCTGTTTATTAAGACCCGTCCAGCGATAAACGAAAGTTCTTCCGTTCTCATTTAGAACAGCGAACAACGGACTTCGATTTGGAACCGAACCTGCGACCGACGGTCATAACTTGGTCACTCCCGGGCGAAGGACGCTTGACCTGCGTTGGACGGCCCCCGAGTCGCCTAAATCTATCACCGGCGACCGCAGGGACCGGGCGTGTTGCTCCAATCAATAAATGGCCAGCGGTCCGAGGTATTCCGATAGACATACGTTGTCAAAGTCTTATTCTCGCGTCCAAACAACGCCGAGCCTTCTTCCTGAGCGTATACAGGCATCGTTAAGAAATCCGCTGAGCAAAATGGCCGCGGAACGACGCGTTTAGGCCGGCGACTATCCGACCGGAGTCGATTCGCGCAGAAATAATGGCGCTACAACAACCGGCGGCAATAAATAGGCGGTTGTCTCTTCTGTGCGGTTTCCGGTCAGAGGCAGCCGAACAAAGAGACGACGTCATGTGACGTTATCGAACAGATTTACGCTACAATTACGATCGAAGGAGTCGTTTCTTGTATTATAGGGGGAGGGATGTGCAGCGTTCGAATAATGTTATACAGCAGAGGAAAAACGTTGGATTGGACGAGAGGCTAGTTTGGTTCGGTTGATGGGTCATTTATAAACGAGGTACAAACGCAGTTCAAGGGCGCAGTTCCAGTCCAATACACTGCGGGACGACTAGGCTACTAATGGAGCCGTTGACGTCTGAACGTTCATCTCCCGTAGAAGTTCATTCTCAACCGACGAGCTTCCTAAAGCGCCCGCTGCTGCCAGGTCGATTGGATGATTGCTAAATTCCCTCGTGCGATGGTTCAGTCTGATTGTATGGTTTAATCCCGTCAGTGTGTTTTGACGCTATAGATACATCTAACCAATCAAACCATGTTTCTAACTGAACTGCTTTGAGTACGAACGCTTAACTTTAGGTTTAGTTTTCTTGATGTAAAAGCCTTTTTATTTCATAGCTGTTTTTTAAGTGACACAAACCACCAAAATTCTCTGGGCTCTTCAATGTTTACATCCTTTTTCTCATTTACATCAACGACCTACCAAATGCCTCAAATATTTTGAACTTAATCATTTTTGCTGATGATACCAGCGTGTTTCACTCTCACAAGTCTCTCATTGATTTATATCAAATTATAAACTCAGAAATTATTTATCTGGTTGATTGGTCTAGAGTTAACAAACTATCGTTAAATATATAAAAAAAACTAATTTTATCTTATTCAGGTCTCATAGAAAACTGGTCCCACAAATAAACATTGATCTACTCATTGATGGCATTAAACTTCCTCAGGTAACTTCTACCAAATTTCTTGGGGTTTGCATTGATCAGCATCTAAATTGGTCCGAGCATATCAAAGTTGTAGATCTACAAAAATTGCAAAAAATATCGGGATACTAAATCGCCTAGCATCGTATGTACCACAAAAAACCCTAATAAACCTTTATTATTCGCTAGTATATCCCTATCTAGCATATTGTAGTATTGTCTGGGCTTCTAATTATGCCCACAGACTGTACAAATTGACCATTCTACAAAAAAGAGCAATACGAGTGATAGAAAGGATAGCCCCTAAATCCCATACTAAACAACACTTCATCAAATTTGTATACTTGGAGTTGATCAGATTAATATTCTACAACTATGTGAATTTATGTATAAATATACACACAACTCATTACCTAGTATCTTTAAGGGTTATTTCATCTTATTTATGCTGTAGTCGGGAGCGCCTCAGAGTAGTAGTAGACTTGCGGAGGCGCTATAGAAATATCTGAAATAAATAAAAATAAAAATAAATAAAAATAAGAAGCTTTCATTGTCTGATGATAGATAGTGACCACTGCATGTTCCTTCAACCTTCATCAGACAATAAATGTCTTCCGGCTGCAATGGGTCAGTCGACTCATATTGTGCGGGATCTGCTTCCTGTGGATCAGTTTTGTTTATTCTTTCCTTCGTCTGGTCTGTCAGTTGACGCCATCCATCTCGATCAAAGTCAGATGATGCTGCTGGGACGAAACACACGACGCGGATTCTTATTCTCTTGCTCAGTCACACCATTCCTCCTACAATCATTCTCCTTTTACTCGCCCTCCTCATCGCTATTACCATCACCAACATCATCTTCGTCGTCTTCGTCATCATCATCGTCATCATAACCTTCGTCGTCGTCATCATCGTCGTCGTCATCATCGTCATAATCGTTGTCGTCGTCGTCGCCTTCGTCATAATAATCACAATCATCATCGTCGATGACATCATCATCGTCGTCATCATCATTATCATCATCATGCTCATCATCATCATCATCATCATCATCACCATCATCGTCGTCACCTTCGTCATCATCATCATCATAATCATCATCATCATAACCATCATCATCGTCGTCATCATCATGATCATCATCGTCCTCGCCATCATCATCATAATCATCATCATCATCGTCGTAGTCATCATCGTCGTCGTCATCATCGTCGTCGTCATCATCGTCGTCGTCATCATCATCGTCGTCGTCGTCGTGCTAATTTCTCTTGATCGCTACTTCTTTACATTTCTCATTGTATTCTTCTATGTCCTGTTTTGTTCGATCCCTTCTCAGTCCAACTGAAGTCATACATACATACTTCCTTTCATATTTCACATTATCTTTTCCTTGATCCTCTCCAGAACTCTAATTAATCCTCCTCCTCCTCCTCCTCCTCCTCCTCCTCGTCCTCCTCCTCCTCCTCCTTAGTATTCGTTTCACCTTTTCCATATCTTCCTGATTTCTCTCCACCTTCGTGACTTTTGCTTTCACTTCCAAGTCTTCTGACTCTTATTTTATTACAAGTATCGTTGTCTCTTTTCAGTTACTTCGTGTTTTCGCCCACCATAATAATTCTATCTTGGCTTCTCGTTTCTCTCATCTATTGAATTTCAACCTGGCTTCTCCAGTGGTTTCTGAATTTTGATTGAGATTTTGCTTGAAGAGACCTTAGGCTTTATGATAACGCAGCTATAAGAGGCGTTGTGTACTACATAGTTTATCTCATCCTACTCCTGTTCTTCCTCTTCCTATCTTTAAATTTGTTCCTTCAACTTAGTATTCCTGAACATTCCTATCCGCTTGTTCAGTCCTCTTTCTTATCCTATTCCTCCTCCTGCATCTCCTCCTCTTCCTCTTCTTCCTTCTCGCCCTCCTTCTCTTCTACCTCCTTCTCCTCCTACTCCTCCTACTCCTCCTCTTCCTCCTCTTGCTCCTCCTGCTCTTGCTCTTCCTACTCTGGCTCCTCCTTTTCTTCCTCTTCTTCCTCCTCTTCCTCCCTCTCTTCCTCTTCCTCCTACTCTTCCACCTCCTTCTTCTCCTTTTCTTCCTCCCCTTCCTGCTCTAACTCTTCCTCCTCCTCCACCTCCTCTTCTTCTTCTTTTTTCTCCTCCTCCTCATCCTCCTCCTCTTCTTCCTTTTTTCTCCTCCTCCTCCTCCTCCTCCTCCTGCTCCTCGTCTGGTATCTCTTCTGTCTCATCATAGCTTCTCTGCTGCATTCGTTGTCTTTATTTCCCGTCTCACACTCCATCCTCCTTATCCTATATACTCATTCCTCTTACTACACTTCCTGCATCTTCGTTTTCTCTGTCCGTACCAGGTCTATATCCTTAGCGCCTCCCCCTCCTTAGCTCCTCCTCCTCCGTTTCCTCCTCCTCCTCTTGCTCCTGCTTCTCGTCCTCCTCTTCCTTCTCCTCTTGCATCTTCTTCTACTGTTCCTAGTCCCGTTCTTATTCCTGGCTCTTTTTCCTGCTGTCAGTGTAATTGGGTCGTTAGCCGGCGTCGATTTCTGGCCAATTACGTCGATAAACCACCGCAGGACATCAAACGCTCTGCCACCGCAACCGCCGACTACGCATCGCAGGCCCCGACCAAATGTGCTTACATGCTCCGCTTCGCTCCACGCATGCACTCGTAACTGTAACGTCACAGATACAGCACTACACGCAGGATTTTAAAAGAGGGTTCGAGCAAAATGACAAGTGTTTCTGGTGAAGATTGCAACTAGTTTGGAATAATAATAATAATAATAATAATAATAATAATAATAATAATAATAATAATAATAATAATAATAATAATGATAATGATAATGATAATGATAATGATAATGATAATGCTAATGATAATAATAATAATAACAATAATAATAATAATAATAATAATAATAATAATAATATAATAATAATAATAATTATAATAATAATAATAATAATAATAATAATAACAATAATAATATTAATAATAATATTAATAATAATAATAATAATAATAATAATAATAATAATAATAATAATAATAATAATAATAATAATAATAATAATAATAATAATAATAATAATAATAATCATAATCATAATAATAATAATAATAATAATAATAGACGGGTTTCGATGCTGGCATCCTCAGCTTACTTAGCGTCAGCTGCATCGACCAAGTCTCTCGTGGGCGCCGTCCTGGATGTCGAGGACTGGAGCGACATTTTCAAGGACGAAATCATAGAGGCCCGCAAATCAACGCTCCCAGGCGGAGAGGAACCTGTCTTGACAAGTCAGAGGGCCTGGTACAGACCTTTGATAGACCTCGACATGGCTGTAGTTTGGTCCTCCAACAATGACCCACTTAACCGAGCAAGGTTGGGCGGGGTGACTTCGCCGCACGCCGGAGACTGGCTCTCGACCATTCCTGTGACCTCATGCGGCTTGGCTTTGAGCAATGAGGCCGTACGAGTGGCGATTGGCCTCCGCCTGGGATTGGACCTCTGTGCGCCGCATCAGTGCCAGTGCGGAGAGACCGTCGACCCTGGAGGACATCACGGATTGGTTTGTAGCCGGTCGACGGGGAGAGCGGCGCGTCACTCTGCCATGAATGATATCTGGAGAGCCCTCATGAAGGCGGATATCCGTAACGCGAAGGAACCGCAAGGTCTGTCCCGCAGTGATGGCAAGAGACCGGATGGTGCGACTCCAGTGCATTGGGCCAGGGGCAGGTACGTCGCGTGGGATGAGACAACCATCCACACTGCGCGGCCTCCTACATCCACCTGACGTCGGTTACGCCGGGCGGGGCGCCGAAAACGCGGCGGACAGGAAACACACCAAATACGCATCGCTCCCCGCCACTCACGATTTCGTCCCGGTGGCCCTCGAATCGCTGGGCCCCGTCAACCGCTCTGGTCGGGAGTTTTTGATGGAGCTGGGGCGCCGCATGACAGCCGCCTCCGGCGACCCTATGGAGACAAAGCACCTTTTTCAACGTTTGTCTATAAGCACACAGAGATATAACGCCGTAGCCTTCAGGGGCATATTTGCGCAACTGCCCTGGGACGAGGACCACTAACTCCTGCACGGTGATAGTATCTAAGAGCGTGAGGGATTCTTTTTACCTCGGGAAAAATAATAATAATGATCCTAAGATAATGATGCTGAAGAAGAAGAAAAATAAGAAGAAAAAGAAAAAGAAAACGATTCACGCAGCGCCGTAGCACAGTGAAGGGGGAACAAAGGGCGTTGTACATGAGCTAGAAAAATCAATGACAGTCGTATGATGCTGTAGAAAGATAGGTCTTGAGCTGTGATTTGAATGTCTCCAGAGATAGTGCATTCTTCACACTGTCGGGGAGACTGTCGCATGCAGTGGTTCCAGCGACAGTGATGGTTAGCGGAGTAAGCGCTGGGGTTCGTCTGAACATGTCCAGTCTTCCTGGACATGAAATGCCTTGTAAAAGAAGACAATGCATCAAGGACGCCCATAGTTCTACTTGGACAACACTTGTGATTGGCTGTCAGACAATACCATTTAAATAAGACAAAGGGCAATTTCTGTATCTGACTGTCGATCTCGGTGTTCTATCATCATCATCATCGTCATCGTCATCGTCGTCGTCGTCATCGTCATGGTCGTCGTCATCATCGTCGTCATCGTCATCATCATCATCATATTCATCATCATCATCATCATCATCATCATCATCATCATCATCATCATCATCATCATCATCATCATCATCATCATCATCATCATCATCATCATCATCATCATCATCATCATCATCATCATCATCATCATCATCATCATCATCATCATCATCATCATCATCATCATCATCATCATCATGATCGTCATCGGCATCGTCATCGTCATCGTCGTCGTTGTCGTCGTCGTCATCATCACATCATCAACGTCGTCGTCGTTGTCGTCATCGTTATCATCCTCATCCTCATCGTCTTCACCACCACCACCACCACCACCACCACCACCACCACCACCACCACCACCACCACCACCACCACCACCACCACCACCACCACCACCACCACCACCACCACCACCACCACCACCACCACCACCACCACCACCACCACCACCATCATCATCATCATCATCATCATCATCATCATCATCATCATCATCATCATCATCATCATCATCATTCTGCTGCCTAACCAGGCAGTTATTAGCCACGATGGGGCTCATCGTGGCTAATAACTGCCTGGTTGTTTCACACTTGTCCCATTAACAAACATAGCGCGTTTGTCAGATAAAAAAATCCGCTATAATCATATGCATGCATGCATACATATGTAGAACGATCCGCTCAGACGATACTTAAATGACTCAACATAAATGCCTCATTGCCTCGTCTTAATTACATCGAGGAGTCGCCAGTCATGTAAGCCATGTAAGCGCGTAAAACTTAATGGAGCTGAGATAATCGACGTGTTTTACTGCCTGGCAAAGTTTTTTGTTTTTCTGGAGAAACGCAAAACTGCCATGCAGTAAAGCACGTATAGATGATCCCTGGCCCAGAGTTGTTTGCTGAACGCAAAGGCCGAACTGTGATCTCTGATCATAGGCTGAGCTGTGCCGTCCGCGCACGTTTTTCATGGTCACTGCATTTGCAGAAGAAAGGGGAGGAGGAGGAGGAGGATGAGGAGGAGGAGGAGGAGGAGGAGGAGGAGGAGGAGGAGGAGGAGGAGAAGGAGGAGGAGGAGGAGGAGGAGGAAGGGGAAGAAGAAGAAGAAGAAAACGAGGAGGAGGAGAAATAGAAGAAGAAGAAGAAGAAAACGAGA
>CAUVYU010000276.1:0-17500 GCA_963556255.1 Allolobophora icterica | reverse complement strand
TTACTTATTTAATTTCTTACTTACCTACTTACTTGATTACTTACTTAATTGCTTACTTTCATACTTAATTACTTATTCGCTTCCCTACTTACTCTCTTGTTTACTTACTTACTAACTACTCATATAATTACTTACTTACTTATTTACGTACTAACTTTCTTCCTTAGTTCCTTCCTTCCTTTCTTACTTCCTTACTTACGTACCTAGTTATTTATTTATTTACTTAATTAATTAATTACTTAATTACCTGTTAATGTCGTTGTTCTCAGTATCCTGTCTGTTCTTTGTGTGCATTCGTGTTTGTACATGTCTGTGAATATTCTGTGCACTCACAAATAAATACATTATTTTTTTTATTCAAATACATTCATATTCACTAAATACTGTGCACACGTGCGTACACATATTTACATGCATACATGCACAAATTGTCGTTGTTGGTTACGTCATCATTAATGTCGCTGCTCTTTGTTTCCTGTCTATATAATCGTGTGTTCTTTCATGTCTGTGAAATCCTGTCAATATTCTGTCTATAACCGCCCTGCAAACATTCCTCTGGTTTTTCCTATGCACGCATTTACTGTGAAATATTCTTGTTTATACGTATGATCTCGAACGCATTGCAACTTATTGTTAACCATAATGAAGAGTAAATGTCTCTGTTATAAAGGTAGAAACACAAAGGGACACACATACACATAGACAGACACACAAACAGACAGACAGACAGACAGAGGCAAACAAATGCTTATACAGACAGACATACGAACATCGATATAAGCTCAGCCTACCCAGAAGGGAAACTGAAAAAATTGTTGAGTAATTAAAGGGAAACCCTGATGTCTTCATAATATAGGATTTGGGTTTTTGTTGCGGAATCTATTCGTCCTATTTCGTGGACTGATCCGCTGGATTTTGATCTGATTGAAGAGGCATCCAGCTTTTGGCTGATTTCCTGAGAATACTCCTCGTCGATTGATCAATTCACTGGCTCTGTAGACCATCACGAAATCGGATCTCGCTAGCATCGATTGGATGAGAGACAGACAGACAGACAGACAGACAGAAATAGAGAAAGAGAGTCAGAGAGACAGAGACAGACAGGCAGAGACAGGCAGGCAGAGACAGACAGACAGAGACAGACAGAAAGAAATGGAGAGGGAGAGACAGAGACAGGTACCGGTACAGGTACAGAGACACACAGAGACAAATAGATAAAGAGAGGGAAGGAGAGATATAGAGACAGAGACAGAGAGACAAAGACAGGTACAGAGACAGACAGAGACAGGTACAGAAACAGACAGAGACAGATAGACAGAAAGAGAGGGAGGGGAGAGACATGCACAGAGACAGACAGAGACACAGACCGAGAGAGAAAGGGAGGGAGCAAGGAAGGGAGAGGGAGTCAGAGTGACAGAGAAAAGAGAGATACAGAGACAGCGCGTGCGTGCTTACGCTGATTTAATTTGATTAGAGAATGAGTTGCAGTAAATTAGTTGTTTGTTATTCGATTAACTTAGGTAAGAACTAAGAAGAGAGTAGAATATTCGAGTATCATCTAGATTAAATTAAATTAGATTAAGATTGGATTAGCTTAAGATTGGTTTAGGTTAATTAAGATACATTAATTAAGATTGGATTATATTGGGTTGAATTATTGGATTAAATATGGTATGGTAAGGTCATTGGATTATTGGATTGGGTACAGTAAGGTTTAGTTAGTTTAGATCATATTAGATGGGGTTATGTGACATAATATCAAATCGTGTTGAAGTGGAATTAAGTAAGAGGAGTGGCCGTGTTGATTGCAATTCAGGTGTTATACCGCGCTGACAACATCCAACTGGATCTGGTTGACCTGTCGAGAGCGGACGGGGGTCTGGTCCAGTCTCACGGTGGGTCTCTGTCCTACGGTCAGTGCGAAGACGGAGGACTCTCGCTCATGTCGGTTAACTTCCGGTCCGAAGAGTCGTCCATCCGTCTGCCGAACTGGAGTCCCGATTCGCCAGATGGCGGCACCGTCCAGTTCCATTTCGTCACCAATGAACCGAATGGACTGGTGATGTACGGCCTGGGAGCCAGTGCAACTACCGACTTCTTCGGACTCGAAATCTTGGACGGTCAGTTTTGATTCGTTACAAAGTGGGGCTATGTAAATGTTCGATTATGTTACCTTTAGATTGATTATTACAGAAAGTGAAATTTCTGTAGTTGCAGTCGGAGTATTTGAACAAATGAACATAATTATAATCTAACGCATGAATAAGTTAACATATTGAACTAAACGCATGGTAACTGTAGCTTCTATAGCTACAGAAGCACACGGCAACGAAAAACTTATGTAGAACCTACTACAATTTTCAATCTCGGTATTCTCACATTAATTCATTCATTCACTCATTCGTTCATTCATTCATTCATATACAATATCACTATTCAGAGGCGCTCCCAGCCAAACTCCGGCGAATAGACCAGTAGATATGAAGAAAGGTTATTCCACGGTATAAATGAATAGCAGACGTTGTCTACCATTGCCTTCCTTCCGAGATGCCGTGACTTTAGTGCAATGACCTTCATTATTCGACCTTGAGGATCTTTGAGGCTCCATGTCTTTGCGATACGTATGTGCACAAAAGGAGGACCCCTCAAGATGACAATAGGTAAGATGATATAAAGTAAGGTTGGATTAAGTACTTGTCTATAATGTGCCTATATCAAATATATGACCCGTTACCCTTAGCGCATTCCATCTGTAAAGACGAACAACATTTATATAAAGATATAAATGAATTTTACATAATTATCTTTATACAATTTTAAAAAAATACATATTTTAAATAGTTTCCTTTATGTTTATAAATTGTCATCATTTATGTATCAATTAATAATGTTGCGTTCAACCTAAACTATTTGCTGGTATTGTTCTGCAGGCTACCTCCACTTTGTCCTTGACCTTGGTACTGGTATCCTGAAGGTCAAGGTGAGCACTGACCGCGTGGACAATGGTGAGCGCCATCGGGTCTCGATCTCTCACGAGGGATTGCGTGGAGTGGTCAAGCTGGACAGCGTGGAGAGGCGCTACATAATCAGCGGATCAACAGAGGAGAAGTTCCAGCTGGAGGGAGGACTGGTGGCTGGGGGAATGGCCGCATTACACCAGGTGGACCGCTTCCCTCTGGAGTTCTGGTCGCCACGGATGGCGCCTGGGTTCGTCGGCTGCATGGAGGACCTGACCTTGAACGGGGACAGGGTCCAGCTGGTCAGTCTTGCCCGTGACCAGGACGTCGTTGGACTGGACGAGTTCTGTCGAGAGGGGCAGCCACAGTGTCCGCAATATCCGTGTCTTCATGGAGGAGTTTGCAGAGATGGATGGAATCGGTTTGTCTGCGACTGCTCTGCCACGCCGTTCACTGGCGACACCTGCCGAATAGGCAAGTCTATAATGATCTCCCTCGTTTGATCAATCTTTCGTTTGTTCGTTCATTCAGTCATTTATTTGTTCATTCAGTCATTGATTGATTCACTCATTTATTCATTCAGTCATTCATTCG
Organism: Allolobophora icterica; assembly: GCA_963556255.1. Classification (NCBI taxonomy): domain Eukaryota; kingdom Metazoa; phylum Annelida; class Clitellata; order Crassiclitellata; family Lumbricidae; genus Allolobophora; species Allolobophora icterica. Next base: position 13,949 of record CAUVYU010000276.1, on the reverse strand, counting down.
TTCATTCAGTCATTCATTTGTTCATTCATTTGTTCATTCATTCATTCAGTCAGTCAGTCATTCATCTGTTTATTCAGTCGTTCATTTGCTCATTCCGTCATTCAATTGTTCATTCAGTCATTGATTTATTCATTCATTCATTCAATTTTTAATTTTTTCATTCATTTGTTCACTTAGTCATTTATTTGTTTATTCAGACATTCATTTGTTCATTCAGTAATTCATTGATTAATTCATTGTATTCAATCGTTCGTTCGTTCCTTCAGTTATTCATTAGTTAACTAAATTAATTAATTCATTTTGTCAGTTATCATTAATTCATTACTTCATTCATTCAGAATCTGTATAAATCACCCTTCAATATTGAGTTACTATTACTCTGTATGTGTTCATGTGTCTCTGTCTGTCTGTCACTCTGTGATGGTCTGTAAAGTAATGAAGGTAACACACTCGCTGACACACCTTTCAGAGTTCCTCAGAAGATTACTTAATAAGTCTATGTCTGTCCATATGTCTGTCTGCCTCTGTTTGTCTGTTTGTATGTGCGAAAAGTAAGTACTCCGTCTCCTGCGTCACCGTTCGTGAATAGGCTGGTGCCCTGCGCTTGGCCTTCGAGTGGCGCTTTAGAAGTTTTGAGATAACGATTGCGATCAAGATTGGTTTCTTACTGCGTAGGGCTTACTATTTCTGTGTAATCAAATTTAACAATAAGTTTTGAATCGCTAGGTGGTGTATTTGTTCTTTAGTAATTATTGTAATAAGTTCTGGCTAGAAGTTATGTTTCACGCCGACGTTTGGGTTGCAATCTTGAATCTAAACTGATCATAATCAACTCTGTCCTCCTGCTCGCTTCCCTTTCTATTTTAGATCGTACAGAGGACCAATTTACTATATGTGACCATTTTAAAGTAAAAAAATACGACACGATATGTTACACTTACATTGCAATATTGCAATGCAATGCGTTTCGAAGTTTGGAATGTAGCAAGTGAAGAACAAGAAAGGAGCACAGGACAAGACAAGGTGATTGCTTTTGTCAAGCGAAACATCTGCCAGACAAACGTAAGTCAAGACCAAGCAAGGTGTACAGGACAAAACAAGACGTTGGCAGTTTGGGAGAAAGCATCTGCCAGACAAACATTTATCAAAGCAAATACATAATTCAGTCAGACTAATTCTGTACATTTATTAACGCCTCGTTTCAGAATGGAAGAACTATATATGGGTTAATAAAACAACTGCAGGGTAAGCGTCCGACTCACTACCTTATAAGGTTTGGATTATGACTTTGAGGCATACTGCTCTACAAAGGCAGAGCAAACCCTCAAATTGATCATCAAAAGTGCCTCTCAGTCTTACAGACTGATCTTCTGGATATTGACCTGATTACGGCTTGGTTTTGGCGTGTGTTCGGTTAACGCCTTGTGCAGTAGACACCGGCGCAATAGAAGTTATTAATTACAATTGCAAAAACCTCACCTCTTACTATCTCTGCTCTTCCAGCCTTTAACTCAACACTGAAAACATTCCGTTTCCACAAGTCCTATGCTGATTCCATCTGTTCTCCGTATCTTTTTCGCAGCTTAAATCTAAACATAATTATGACTGTCTGTTTGCCTGTCTGCCTGCTCTTTGGATCTTGATCTGGAAGCAATTTCTACCTTTCCCGCCTATCGAATCTGTTTTGACTGAGCGCCTGTGAATTATCTAGTTCCAGCGGCCTCGCTTTTTTGTGCGCTGTAGAAATCACGAGATTACGATGACGGCTACAATTACTATTGGCATAAGTGTTATTTATGTGCTTTTCAGTGTCATGCATAGTTTTGCAATGTAGTGCCTAACTGAATGGATGACAGTCTATTTCCATTATTCACCTATACTTTAAGCCACGATTCTCTAAACTTTGAAGTGGCTTAACTCATCTATCGTCAAGAGATTTAATGCGATCAGATGTCATCGGGCATTTGCACTGCCAGAGAACAAAACAGACTGATTGATTGATTGATGAATGGTTGCAAAGGATTGGACATGGAAGTGGACAGTAAGAAAAAGAAGCAGAAGAAGATACATTCTAACGAAATTGATGATCGTACCCGACAAATAGTGTGGTCAGATGCCCAGAACTCTTCCAAGCATCAGTTGTCTGATAAAAACTGCAGTTACTACTGTATCAAGTTTCTTAATGAATTTCACAGCAGTCCCAATGACCTTCAAAAGTAAAAGTCAAACAAAGAAAGCAAAATTCCATGGGAATCTATGCAGTACAATACAAATGAAATTTGATAATATTCTCTTAACAACAGGCCCGGTTCTTCCGTTAGGCAAACTATGCAGCCGCCTAGGGCCGCCGATTTTTAGGGGCCGCCAATTTTCCATTTTTCCAAAAAAAATCAAAATAATAATTTATGGAAATTCATAAATGAAACAACGTTGGATTATTTTTTAATTTTTATTCGCTAAATAGAAGTATTATAGTGTTGGTGTAATAAATTATGTTCTATTAAGGTAGGGTTCACCGTTAAGTTTCAATCATAAGTTTTGCCTAGGGCCGCCAAGTGTCTTGAACCGGGCCTGCTTAACAAAGTTCAGAAGTGCAGATTGAAACCGGGTAATCGTAATCGTATCGTTAACTCCAAATTTCTAATGCGCCACTCGAAAGGTAAGCGCAGGGCGCCAGAAATAGAAACACTGAACCATTAATAGACCGACTTGGTGGTGTAGCGGTATGTTCGGTGCATTTTAACTGGAGGGTCGCAGGTTCAAATCTACCTCAAGCCACTGAGTAGCAACCTTGGGCATGTTGCTCACCCACAATTGTCCAGCGCTCGTGAATAGGCTGAGACCCTGCGCTTGGCCTTCCAGTAGCTCTTTAGAAGTTCGGAGATTACGATTACGATTACGACGGAGGAAAAGATACAGTTCAAAACTAAAGATAGTATCAGCAACATGAGAAGGTATAGGGAGTTTACACTGATTGAACCAGCTGCTGTGAATATAACGCAATGTAAATCTCCCAAATTTCTCTGTGACAAACAAAACCCAAGGGAGACCAGCTTCACGCCGGCACTATAAGAAATCAAGTTCACTATTAATGGGTACACCAGCCAAAGACAAGACATGTACCAGGAACGATACACTTTCCAGATAATACATTTCGTAAAGAGGATTCCCCTAACATAGTTACGTTCTAGCACACCGGTGCTTGCCATCATCAAACATTGCGTTCAAGAGTATATATTATCTGTAGCCACGGAATAGATGAATGTTTAGAGGAAGAGAAAGATGAATGCATTTAGTTTCGTAAAAGGATCAGTCAATAAAACTCGTCCATCTCTGCTTAGTCTGATGTCGAACCGTCGACTCAGTGACTCTGATGCTTCGCAAAGTCGTCCATTAACCGACCTGTGATTGATCACGTTTCAGTGTCGAGAAAAAGTTAATCTCTGACAGTGATTAGGAAGTGTCAACGCTCGAACAGTCGTCATCGCAATCGTCTTATGTCACTTCCTCGACCCTCAGTCCACCTCCGCAGTAATTTCGCTTAAGTATATCCGTGTATCCGGTCATTTATATTGCTCCTTCAAAGACCGCATAAAGGTAAAGGCAAAATTCTGCGTATCTGTAGTCCAGGTACCTGAGAATATGAGATCATCTAGGGTACTGAGTATGTAAGTCTTTGATAATGATCAATAGGGTTCGGCCGAATCTTGATTGACTAACATTATTTTGTTCCATTTTCCACGTTTCCCACTGCTTATCATAAATCGCATAACAGTATTGTGCAGTTATTCAAATAATAAGATTTTATTAGTATTGAGAAGCGAAAGCACTTCTTGTGATTGGTCATATCCGAAATGTTGACAATCTTAATGAGTATTTTGACAATATTTTATTTTCTACCAACAGAGAATCTGTTGGATCTTGTAGGAGGTTAACATTTCAAAAGTCGAAATTTTTGGACCACCCTAATGTATAATATTATGTGTATGTATGTATGTATGTATGTATGTATGTATGTATGTATGTATGTATGTATGTATGTATGTATGTATGCATGTATGTATGTTTGTCGGTATGCATGTATGTATATATGTATGTATGTATGTATGTATGAATGTATGTAGGCATGCATGTATGTAGGTATGTATGTATGTATATGCATATAATGCATCTATACTATGTATGAATGTATATATGTATGCATGTGTGTATGTATATATAACGTACTTATATCATAGTAGTACATATGCAGGCATACATGTATAAGGTCACAGGTCAGCTTTTATTATGCCGAGTATCAGAAAGCGCGGAGCCATTCTCAGATCCGAGTTCTTCGACGACATGATTCTATTAATAGCTGGCACTTGTTTCCGCATCAGTGGACATGCTTTGATAGATGTTGCCGGTCATTTGGCTTCCTATATGTAATGTAGGCTGTTCATCTGAGCGGAACGATTGCGCTGACGTCGAGTGACGAATCACCTGCGATCAATGCAACTGATTCTCTGGCCACTATACGCTACATTTGTGTGTAGCCAACTCATGCATACACATATCTGTGTATGCATGCTACTATGAATATGTATGTAGGTATTTATGTATGTGTGTAGGTGTGTAGGTATGTATGTGGGTATGTATATAATTTGTATGTGCATATAAGTGTATGTATGTATGTAAGTATGCATTTATGTCAGTGACTATGTATGTATGTATGTATGTATGTATGTGTGTATGTATTTATGTTAGTTAGTATGTATGTATGTATGTATGTATGTATGAATGTATGTATGTATGTATGTATGTATGTATGTATGTATGTATGTATGTATGTATGTATGTATGTATGTATGTATGTATGTATGTATGTAAGTATGTATTTATGTTAGTTAGTATGTATGTATGTATGTACAGTAAGTATGCATTTATGTAAGTTAGTAGGTATGTTTTTATGTAAGTATGCATTTATGTTAGTTAGTATGTATGTATGTATGTATGTATGTGAGTATGTATATGTTAGTTAGTATGTATGTAACTATGTATTTATGGTAGTTAGTATGTATGTATGTATGTATTTATGGTAGTTAGTATGTATGTACATGTGTGTCGAATCATATCTTTAAAAGAGCAGTCTTTGTATTTTCGACTAAAATTGTCACTTTGATCCCCATTGTTTTAATGTAGGCCAATGAAATGTAGGCTAACGTTTGATCAGCGCATTGTTTCCTCTTGAACGGGATTTAGGTAATATGCTTTCAGATGGATTAAGTCAAGTTCAATGAACTTGGAAATGTATTTTGTATGTATCAAACATATGAGTTCGAATGCTTGTGCCTTACAAACTCTATTAACATTGCTGTTTACGTACAGTATGTATGGTGTCTTTATCTAAGATGTATTATGTACTCTGTGTTATGGTTTCTTTTGTACAATGGTTTTTATTGTACTATGGTTTCTATTGTATTACGGTTTCTTTTGTACTGTGGTTTCTATTGTATCATGGTTTCGATTGTATTATCGTTTCTATTGTGTTTTGGTTTCTCTTGTACTTATCAGTAATGTTGTCTGGTCGCAGTTGATTGATCCGCTTTGATTTCATCTCACCAGATCGATTAAGTCTTGGAGCACTGCAGTCAGTCCCGTCAATCCAGTTCTCTCTTATCCTCGATCCTCTCCCTTTGGTCAAGGTCACGAGACTCGACGGCAATTTCAGGCTACTCTAACCCTAACCCTAACCCGAACCATAGCCCCAACACTAACCCTAACCATAGCCACAACACTAACCCTAACCATAAGCACAACCCTAACCCTAACCATAGCCACAACACTAACCCTAACCATAGCCACAACACTTACCCTAACCATAGCCACAACCCTAACTCTAAACATAGCCACGACACTAACTCTAACCGGAAGCTACCCTCTCCTACTCGGTGTTGTTTGCTAGTGACGAGATGTCTAATGAAACCTTTCAGCTCTGAATATTACTAGAGAAGAAGACTTCATATTATTCGCTGCAACTGAACGACTTCTGGGGTCAAATGCGTTCGTAGCCATTCGCGAACGGTTTGCGTTGCTGCAATATTGCAGAGAGCAATTTCACCTGTACATACACAACGCCTTGCATCAATCACAGCATTTAATCAAATGACCGTTAGATTGCTTCAACTGTCTCGACCCAAGACCGCCAATTCTTCGCAACATACTCACATACATACATACGTATACAACTATACATGCATCACATACATGTATACATATTACATACATTGTCATACACACATATTATATACTTACATAGATTCAAACATGCATACATACTACATACACACATAGATACATACATGAAAGTAGGCCCTAAAATCTGCTGTGACCAGATAATAGTATGGAGTACGCCTTTTAAAGACGCGCTACATAAATCCGGGATCACAATTACAATTACACCGCAAAGGAAATGCGCATATACCCAGGTCAACCAACTGTACGCTGCATCAGTTCATTAAAAACGTCTTTATAATTTCAGCTGCTTCAACAGTTTCCTTCAACGGTTCCCAGTTTCTTGTTTACCATTTCAACGACGTTTCGTTATCGGAAGTCGAAGATATTTCTCTCAGGTTTCGCACCACCGCATCCACTGGCTCCCTGCTCGTTATTTCATCACTGGCGCCCTCCAGCGACATCTTCAGACTGTCCCTCAACGGTGGCCAGCTGACGTTAGAAATACTCACGGCAACAGATGTTCGGGTGAGAGAATTTTAACATTTTAAATATTGCATTCGTAATAATTAATTGTACGGCGAAACTAACAAGTTCACCAGAATAGAGTTAAATGAGTCACATAATTAGTATTAATGTAATCTTATACAATATCGATTAATTAAGGTAGTTATTTATTTCGATGTTATCTATGTCTTAAAGAAGGCAACGATCAGTGCTGGGTAAAATACTCTGTAAATGTATTTCAAATACTAAATACAAATACATTGTTGTATTTTGTATTTGAAATACAAAATACATTTGATTCAATAGAAGGATACATGCTCCATTAATAGTCATCATGCTGCAAAAACACAATGTCAGGTTCGCAAAGTTTTCAAAGAAAAAGTCCTTGTTCTGCTGTAACAGCCGCAGTTTCTCAACAGTTGTATCAGAATGGATGGGTTACAGTAGCCAAGATATAGTGATCAACACTGGTAACTATGCAACGTTCACCAAAGATCGTAAGTTAGAAGACCACTGAGTTATTATTACCGAGAAAATTTATGTTGCGTGAAATTATGAGAGAAGTAGGTAATAAATAGTATTTTTAACGAAGTATTTGATATTTCAAATACAAAATACTCTGAAAAGTATTTCAAATACAAATACAAAATACATCACTTTAAATGTATTTGAACTACAAATACATAAATACTAAAATGTATTTCAAATACTATTTCAAATACTTTGTATTTCAAATACTCCCCAGCACTGGCAACGATGAAGATGATGACGATAACAATAACAATAACGATAACAATAATAAAACAAAAGCATCAATAGTGGTAATAACGATTATAAACTGTTGCGTTCAGGAGTACCACTGGAACTTGATTTTGTTACGGACTTCGAGCGCTGCCTTAATAAAACTTCTGACTTGAAGCGCTGCCTTAATAAAACTTCTGACTTGGAGCCCTGCCCTGATAAAACTTCTCTAGACCATAATGAAACCAGTTAGGGCCTACATCTTCTAGCGTCTCTCCATCGCAATTCAGCGCTTCGGTTGTCTTCCCTTTATCTTTTTCAACGCCCGAACTTGACGCGTTGTAACAGATTTTTATTTTCCTATGGACATTTTTAAAACCTCAGGGATTGCGTCTACCTCAGGAAAACAACGACAACAATAACCGTAGTAAACAATCTTATTGCGATAGACCATTAACTCAGACGGTTGTAACCATAATTGCCGACTCGCAAACAGATGCCGACCATGAAGCTGGTTTAAAAGCGGTATCTGCATTAAGCTTATATGCAGGCGACCGTGTCTTTGTCTTCCTTGTGGTTTCCGATTGGACGACGAGGCTGTAGGAACTGTCGTCGGCATTCGCTTCGGGGTGAGAATAATCACGTGAGCCGCATGACTGTCCTTGCGGACCACTAGTAACTGTGGACGGTTCGCATGGGATCTCTTCAGTCCTTAGCAGAGGCGCAACTTCGGTCTAAAAAGTGGGGAGTGTTAATTTCTTACATACACGGAGCAAGGCGGAGACTGCGATCTCTGGGAAGGCTCAATAATAAAAAAAATTGACATTGTTTAAAAAGTGGGAGCACGGTACCCCTCAGTAAAAAAGTGGGGGTACGGGTACCCCTCGTACCCCCACGAATTACACTTATGGTCCTGAGGCTCCTTAGCCCTGGCCGAGTATCCTGACAAGCTGTTTTTAATTAACTGATCTGTCGGGGCCTTATCCTGGCTGGCCAGAACGGGTGGCAAGAGACCGGATGGGCTCACTCTGATGGGCTCACCCTGATCCCTTGGGGCATGAGTCGCAGTTTCGTCTGTGATGTCACAGTAACTGATCACGTGACTCTCTCTCTTACTTGCAAGCAGGATGTACGTGTCACAGATTGTGACGAAGCCAGCGTATTTACAACGCTGCTTTTATTGGCGATGTGTCGAACTTGACTCAGGTGAGACAATTGAATTCTAGTGTTGACCGCCGCTGTAGAACTACGAGCTAGCTCTTTCTGAATATTTACTTCCTTCATCAACAGCGCCACCTGGTGCTGGACGATAAAAATATGTCGCATCGATTTGGTCAATATTGCTACATATTTAATGTCATCAGTAAAACGTCATGACGCATGTGTCAGTCCTACGAATGGCCTGCTAAAAGCATTGCATACCTGTTCAGATGGAGGCTTTGGTGCTGAACGTGCGAAAGTTGCAAGCGCCGTGAAATCAAACAATGCAAACACAATTCATACTGGATAGACTGAGGCTCCTTGGTCTTTCACTGCCTCTGTTCCGTTAGCGCTCGAAGACCATTCTCTTCGACCCTGATTTTCCGTCGTTAACCGAAGAGCGCTTCTTGGGAGTCTCTCTCTGGTAGGGGCGTATATAAATCCCTGATTACAATGACAAAATTACAGAATAGATGACTACCCATATCCTGCCAGCAGGGCCCGCTCTAAGCAAAGCAGGCAGTTGCCAGGGGAGCCAAAGTCTAGGGGGGGGGCATTTTAGCAAGAAATGTGTTTTAATAGTTTTATGTGTTTCACCTTTTTTAGCCAAATATATGCTTTGCCTGGGGACTATTTGGGCTAGGACCGGCCCTGGCTGCCAGGCTATTTGGTGGCAACTTAGCCATCTAATCGCTCTGCACTGGCAAATGTTTAAAAACGCAACATGGACAGCTAAAAAGTTGTATCTATGCTATTTTGTTGCGGTAATGTTTGATTCTCAACCTAAATATTCTTCTATATCAGTAGCACTCTGCTGCCAACAGAAACGTTTTCTTTATGCGCATGCGCAGGCTTATACCCGAGCTAATACTTAATTAACCGCTGCAATGTGTCATTTCGTTCTCAACGTAACACTTACCTCTTTCAAATTGCTTATCCACCATAGGCTGCCTCTCTGTCTTACGGACTGACCTGCTTAATATTGACCTGATTACGGCTTGGTTTTGGTGTGTGTTCGGTTGACGCCTCGTGCATTAGACACCGGCGCAATAGAAGTTCCTAATTACTATTACGATTACTCCAGCGTATATATGCTAAGTCTGCAACACTGAAATGAGATATACTTGCCATCAGACGGTAGGAAGAGGAGACACACAAGTGACACGAGCAACGCATGGGATTCCAAAACGAGTAGCCTAAGCCATGGTAGCTGTGTTTGAGCAAAAGGAAAAGGATCGATTCCAGGCACATTTATCGAAAATCCTGTTGCGAATTTGACGTTATAGTCTGTTAAGAAGAGGGTGGTTATGTAATGAAATCAAACCTACGAGGCTGGATAATATGAATCTACCTCTACTGTGACATGCGCTGACAGCTAAGGCAAATGAGGTTGTATCTGTGACAGCAAGAGGATAGAAGGGAGTGTGCGAAGCGTGCAGCAAAGAAAAAGTATTCAATTGCAGCAAGAAAGTATTCGATTAGGACCTACTCATTCATAGGCAGCCGAGCGGTAACAAGGCTACCCTCTGCTGAGTTTGTCACGAGAGAGAGACAGAGAGAGAGAGAGAGAGAGAGAGAGAGAGAGAGAGAGAGAGAGAGAGAGAGAGAGAGAGAGAGAGAGAGAGAGAGAGAGAGAGAAATAGAGAGATATAGAAATAGACAAATTAGGCCAACTCATTCATAGACAGCCGAACGGTTACAAGGCTACCCTCAGCTGAGATTGTCACGAGAGAGAGAGAGAAAGAGAGAGAGAAAGAGAGAGAGAAAGAGAGAGAGAGAAATAGAAATAGAGAGAGAGAGAGAAATAGAGAGAGAAACAGAGAGAGACATAGAGACAGAGAGAGAGAAAGAGAAACAAACATGTTATGACTCATATAACCGAATAGTAGAATACTGTGTAAACATCGTAAACAAGAATGCAAGAAGTATAATTATCTTTGCATTTAAATTCCTTGAAACGTTGCAGACTAGCAACTTAACGAAGACAATACGTATTAGATACAACATTGCCAAATATCCAGATACTTAGCCACGAGCAGGACCACCTACTATCACAACATAAAATACTGATGAGTTTTTCTTGAAGTGGTGCTTTGTAATATCAGATTTCAATTACACTAATAAAACACACACACACACACACACACACACACACACACACACACACACACACACACACACACACACACACACACACACACACACACACACACACACACACACACACACACACACACACACACACACACACACACACACACACACACACACACACACACACACACACACACACACACACACACACACACACACACACACACACACACACACACACACACACACACACACACACACACACACACACACACACACACACACACACACACATCCGACCTTCAAAGTATATGCCTACGTTGTCATTAGCTGCTAAGATAATGGCGAAAATGTAGCTCGCTCTACATAAACCATCACAGCGTAATTTGTTAACGAGTCGACGAGGTGCACTTGCTTCTTAGAACAGTCTAATTAGCCTTCTCACAACGCGTTGTTTTTCCAGGAACTGTGCAAGAAACTATCAAATTCCATTGATATAAACCATGAAAATTAACCAAAAGTGCCACGAGATAGCTATGCTTCTAATAGACGCGCCAAGTAACGCCACTGATATCCTTCAAGTCTCTATCTCTGTATGTCTTTGTTTATGTTTGACCTAAGGAATGACGACGCAATTGCGCTATTTGCAATTAGTCGCTAATTATTCTCAGTTATGATCTATAGCGGCAAACAATACAGCGACTCACCCGCAATACATCCAGTGTTCGGGATTTGGGTGTCACCCTTGATAGTACCCTCTCGTTTTCTGAACACCTCTCCCATCTGACACGTTCCTGTTTCTATCATCTGAGGCGTTTGAGGGCTGTAAGAAGATCAGTTTCTCCTTCAGTGTTTACTACTATGGTCCATGCCTTCATTTGCTGCCGCATTGACTATTGCAATTCATTGTTTGCTGGGCTCCCTAAAGCGCGCCTTTCATCTCTGCAGTCTGTTCTGAATGCGGCTGCCAGGCTCATTGCCCGTTTTCCTCGCTTCTCTCACATAACTACCTTTATGACTGATGTACTTCACTGGCTTCCTGTTGCTTCCCGCATCCAATACAAGGTTCTTCTCCTGGTCTCTAGGACTCAACTGGGAAAAGCTCCTAAATACCTCTGTGACCTAATGCGCAAACCTCTATCTGCTCTGTCTTCCCGCCCTCTTCGGTCTGCTGACCGCCTTGATCTGCTTGTCCCTCGTGCAAGGACTTCGATGGCTCAGCATCGTGCGTTTGCCATCCTTGGCCCTTCCCTTTGGAATGACCTGCCCCCCTCTCTCCGTAGCAAGATTTTGCTTGGGATCTCGCCTTCTTCTCTCCGCTGCTTAAAGACCTTTCTTTTCCCTCGAGGCTGACACGCTGGGAGCGCCTCTGAATAGTCTATGCTGTGAGAGGCGCTTTATAAATAATTATATAAGATAAGATAAGATAAGAATACCTCACACACAATAACTCACCCGCAATACCATATACGCAATACTCCACCCCCAATAACTCACCCGCAATACTTCATCCGCAATATCTCACTCGCAATACCTCACCCACAATACCTTAGGGCCAAACTAATGACTAGCTTTTCCTCATCGGTCTCGCGTTCCTTAAAGGCATTTCTGTTTCCACGGAGCTTCCGTGCTGAGAGCTCCTCTGAATAGTTATTTTGGGAGAGGCGCTTTATAAATTTCTAAATACAAAACTGTATTGTGGGCGAGAGATTGTAGGCCCTACAATCTCTCGCCCACAATACCTCATCCGCAATACCTCACCTGCGTTACCTCACCCACAATACCTCACCCGCAATACCTCACCACAATACCTCACCCACAATACCTCACCCACAATACCTCACCCGCGATACCTCACCCGCAAAACCTCGATCACCCACAATGCCTCATCCACAATACTTCAACCACTATGCCTCACCCACAATATCTCACCAGACCAGGAGTGCGGCGACTTCTCCACACGCACATTGCGGCTTCTTCTTTAGAACACGAGTGAAAAAGAACCGCTATCACTAAATACACACACCGTATCCATCCTACTTGATCTCGAATGTTTCTTAGAAAATTCGGCTTCAATACACGTTAGACAAAAGCGATCCATCAACCGCAAAACCTGTATACATCAACGGATTGCATGTCTAAGAAAACAGATTCCACATGGAAACAAAAGATTTAAGGTTTCACCAGTATTTGTCTTCATACTTTAAGACCCAGCTATTTAAATATTTAATATTTAAATATTTAAACTGTGTTAGATGGCCATGTGTGAGGTGAGAACTGCACTTACTTGCAGCTGTTTTTTCGTAGCGTTTTGTTCGATCTTTGGGTTGCCCCGTTGTCTATTAGTTAGCATGCAAGGCTGACAAGTGAGAGGGCGAGAGGTTCAAAGCCCAGCCAAGGTCAAATGTTTGTGTGGGGATTTTGGTTCCACATAAGCCCCCCAAACCAACTCAACTACAATGAGTGCAGTGCACTGACCGTACACCGTCAGTGGGAAGATGAGACGGCGAGGGAGAGGACTGGACTCCGGCCCTCATAAGCCGAGGCTAAGAAAATGAAGTATCTGCCTTCTTCATGCTCATGGCTGCCACTCAGGCTAGCCTAAGGGACTGATCTTTTTCTCGTTCTTCTTCTTCTTCCTACTTGTTTCTTTTCTTCTTTCCTTTCCTTTCCTCTTCTTCCTATTCCTTTCCTTTTTCTTCTTCTTCTTCTTCTTCTTCTTCTTCTTCTTCTTCTTCTTCTTCTTCTTCTTCTTCTTCTTCTTCTTCTTCTTCTTCTTCTTCTTCTTCTTCTTCTTCTTCTTCTTCTTCTTCTTCTTCTTCTTCTTCTTCTTCTTCTTCTTCTTCTTCTTCTTCTTCTTTCTCTTCTTCTTCTTCTTCTTCTTCTTCTTCTTCTTCTTCTTCTTCTTCTTCTTCTTCTTCTTCTTCTTCTTCTTCTTCTTCTTCTTCTTCTTCTTCTTCTTCTTCTTCTTCTTCTTTCTTCTTCTTCTTCTTCTTCTCTTCTTCTTCTTCTTCTTCTTCTTCTTTCTTCTTCTTCTTCTTCTTCTTCTTCTTCTTCTTCTTCTTCTTCTTCTTCTTCTTCTTCTTCTCTTCTTCGTCTTCCCCTCCTCCACCTCCTTCTTCTTCTTTTTCTTTTTCTTCTTCTTTTTCTTTTCTTCTTCTTCTTCTTCTTCTCTCTTCTTCTTCTTCTCTCTT
>CAUVYU010000275.1:0-24114 GCA_963556255.1 Allolobophora icterica | reverse complement strand
CTTTGCTTCATAAATGAGCACACACTACCCAAAAATGATGGTTTTCATAAATCCGACGTCATCTACATCTTTTAAGATAGATATCCACTTTTTTCGCATAGAACTGGATACCCAGACGTCTTCCCCACCATATGGTGAAAAAAAAATCAAAATCCACTCATACAATTTCAAACTGTGCAAGTTCGAAAACAGGTGCCCCCACCAACCGTCACTTCCGTTTTGGCAGTTTCGCAGCTACAGACTTTTGGAGCACAGAAACGGAAACCTAGCACCATTTGCAACAATCTGGCGTCGAAACCTCGACTACTTCCCACCAAATTTTCTACCCTGGCCATTTCAAGTTTCTTCACAAAACCAACCGTCATTCAAATTTTCAGTCACATCAACACTTCTCTTCCACACAGATTACCTCGGGGCATCACTTCCTACCATATTCCATCAAGAAACATCGAATTTCCCACATTTCTCAAAATTCACGAATCTTAGCTAAAGAACTTAACTGGTGACGACAAACTTTTCGAATCGCTCCAATTCAGTTTTAAGTCTCGGATTCGGATAGAGGGTGAAAATTCCGGAATTTTGAGTACCTACAAGCCATACTTTGCTTCATAAATGAGCACACACTACCCAAAAATGATGGTTTTCATAAATCCGACGTCATCTACATCTTTTAAGATAGATATCCACTTTTTTCGCATAGAACTGGATACCCAGACGTCTTCCCCACCATATGGTGAAAAAAAAATCAAAATCCACTCATACAATTTCAAACTGTGCAAGTTCGAAAACAGGTGCCCCCACCAACCGTCACTTCCGTTTTGGCAGTTTCGCAGCTACAGACTTTTGGAGCACAGAAACGGAAACCTAGCACCATTTGCAACAATCTGGCGTCGAAACCTCGACTACTTCCCACCAAATTTTCTACCCTGGCCATTTCAAGTTTCTTCACAAAACCAACCGTCATTCAAATTTTCAGTCACATCAACACTTCTCTTCCACACAGATTACCTCGGGGCATCACTTCCTACCATATTCCATCAAGAAACATCGAATTTCCCACATTTCTCAAAATTCACGAATCTTAGCTAAAGAACTTAACTGGTGACGACAAACTTTTCGAATCGCTCCAATTCAGTTTTAAGTCTCGGATTCGGATAGAGGGTGAAAATTCCGGAATTTTGAGTACCTACAAGCCATACTTTGCTTCATAAATGAGCACACACTACCCAAAAATGATGGTTTTCATAAATCCGACGTCATCTACATCTTTTAAGATAGATATCCACTTTTTTCGCATAGAACTGGATACCCAGACGTCTTCCCCACCATATGGTGAAAAAAAAATCAAAATCCACTCATACAATTTCAAACTGTGCAAGTTCGAAAACAGGTGCCCCCACCAACCGTCACTTCCGTTTTGGCAGTTTCGCAGCTACAGACTTTTGGAGCACAGAAACGGAAACCTAGCACCATTTGCAACAATCTGGCGTCGAAACCTCGACTACTTCCCACCAAATTTTCTACCCTGGCCATTTCAAGTTTCTTCACAAAACCAACCGTCATTCAAATTTTCAGTCACATCAACACTTCTCTTCCACACAGATTACCTCGGGGCATCACTTCCTACCATATTCCATCAAGAAACATCGAATTTCCCACATTTCTCAAAATTCACGAATCTTAGCTAAAGAACTTAACTGGTGACGACAAACTTTTCGAATCGCTCCAATTCAGTTTTAAGTCTCGGATTCGGATAGAGGGTGAAAATTCCGGAATTTTGAGTACCTACAAGCCATACTTTGCTTCATAAATGAGCACACACTACCCAAAAATGATGGTTTTCATAAATCCGACGTCATCTACATCTTTTAAGATAGATATCCACTTTTTTCGCATAGAACTGGATACCCAGACGTCTTCCCCACCATATGGTGAAAAAAAAATCAAAATCCACTCATACAATTTCAAACTGTGCAAGTTCGAAAACAGGTGCCCCCACCAACCGTCACTTCCGTTTTGGCAGTTTCGCAGCTACAGACTTTTGGAGCACAGAAACGGAAACCTAGCACCATTTGCAACAATCTGGCGTCGAAACCTCGACTACTTCCCACCAAATTTTCTACCCTGGCCATTTCAAGTTTCTTCACAAAACCAACCGTCATTCAAATTTTCAGTCACATCAACACTTCTCTTCCACACAGATTACCTCGGGGCATCACTTCCTACCATATTCCATCAAGAAACATCGAATTTCCCACATTTCTCAAAATTCACGAATCTTAGCTAAAGAACTTAACTGGTGACGACAAACTTTTCGAATCGCTCCAATTCAGTTTTAAGTCTCGGATTCGGATAGAGGGTGAAAATTCCGGAATTTTGAGTACCTACAAGCCATACTTTGCTTCATAAATGAGCACACACTACCCAAAAATGATGGTTTTCATAAATCCGACGTCATCTACATCTTTTAAGATAGATATCCACTTTTTTCGCATAGAACTGGATACCCAGACGTCTTCCCCACCATATGGTGAAAAAAAAATCAAAATCCACTCATACAATTTCAAACTGTGCAAGTTCGAAAACAGGTGCCCCCACCAACCGTCACTTCCGTTTTGGCAGTTTCGCAGCTACAGACTTTTGGAGCACAGAAACGGAAACCTAGCACCATTTGCAACAATCTGGCGTCGAAACCTCGACTACTTCCCACCAAATTTTCTACCCTGGCCATTTCAAGTTTCTTCACAAAACCAACCGTCATTCAAATTTTCAGTCACATCAACACTTCTCTTCCACACAGATTACCTCGGGGCATCACTTCCTACCATATTCCATCAAGAAACATCGAATTTCCCACATTTCTCAAAATTCACGAATCTTAGCTAAAGAACTTAACTGGTGACGACAAACTTTTCGAATCGCTCCAATTCAGTTTTAAGTCTCGGATTCGGATAGAGGGTGAAAATTCCGGAATTTTGAGTACCTACAAGCCATACTTTGCTTCATAAATGAGCACACACTACCCAAAAATGATGGTTTTCATAAATCCGACGTCATCTACATCTTTTAAGATAGATATCCACTTTTTTCGCATAGAACTGGATACCCAGACGTCTTCCCCACCATATGGTGAAAAAAAAATCAAAATCCACTCATACAATTTCAAACTGTGCAAGTTCGAAAACAGGTGCCCCCACCAACCGTCACTTCCGTTTTGGCAGTTTCGCAGCTACAGACTTTTGGAGCACAGAAACGGAAACCTAGCACCATTTGCAACAATCTGGCGTCGAAACCTCGACTACTTCCCACCAAATTTTCTACCCTGGCCATTTCAAGTTTCTTCACAAAACCAACCGTCATTCAAATTTTCAGTCACATCAACACTTCTCTTCCACACAGATTACCTCGGGGCATCACTTCCTACCATATTCCATCAAGAAACATCGAATTTCCCACATTTCTCAAAATTCACGAATCTTAGCTAAAGAACTTAACTGGTGACGACAAACTTTTCGAATCGCTCCAATTCAGTTTTAAGTCTCGGATTCGGATAGAGGGTGAAAATTCCGGAATTTTGAGTACCTACAAGCCATACTTTGCTTCATAAATGAGCACACACTACCCAAAAATGATGGTTTTCATAAATCCGACGTCATCTACATCTTTTAAGATAGATATCCACTTTTTTCGCATAGAACTGGATACCCAGACGTCTTCCCCACCATATGGTGAAAAAAAAATCAAAATCCACTCATACAATTTCAAACTGTGCAAGTTCGAAAACAGGTGCCCCCACCAACCGTCACTTCCGTTTTGGCAGTTTCGCAGCTACAGACTTTTGGAGCACAGAAACGGAAACCTAGCACCATTTGCAACAATCTGGCGTCGAAACCTCGACTACTTCCCACCAAATTTTCTACCCTGGCCATTTCAAGTTTCTTCACAAAACCAACCGTCATTCAAATTTTCAGTCACATCAACACTTCTCTTCCACACAGATTACCTCGGGGCATCACTTCCTACCATATTCCATCAAGAAACATCGAATTTCCCACATTTCTCAAAATTCACGAATCTTAGCTAAAGAACTTAACTGGTGACGACAAACTTTTCGAATCGCTCCAATTCAGTTTTAAGTCTCGGATTCGGATAGAGGGTGAAAATTCCGGAATTTTGAGTACCTACAAGCCATACTTTGCTTCATAAATGAGCACACACTACCCAAAAATGATGGTTTTCATAAATCCGACGTCATCTACATCTTTTAAGATAGATATCCACTTTTTTCGCATAGAACTGGATACCCAGACGTCTTCCCCACCATATGGTGAAAAAAAAATCAAAATCCACTCATACAATTTCAAACTGTGCAAGTTCGAAAACAGGTGCCCCCACCAACCGTCACTTCCGTTTTGGCAGTTTCGCAGCTACAGACTTTTGGAGCACAGAAACGGAAACCTAGCACCATTTGCAACAATCTGGCGTCGAAACCTCGACTACTTCCCACCAAATTTTCTACCCTGGCCATTTCAAGTTTCTTCACAAAACCAACCGTCATTCAAATTTTCAGTCACATCAACACTTCTCTTCCACACAGATTACCTCGGGGCATCACTTCCTACCATTTCCATCAAGAAACATCGAATTTCCCACATTTCTCAAAATTCACGAATCTTAGCTAAAGAACTTAACTGGTGACGACAAACTTTTCGAATCGCTCCAATTCAGTTTTAAGTCTCGGATTCGGATAGAGGGTGAAAATTCCGGAATTTTGAGTACCTACAAGCCATACTTTGCTTCATAAATGAGCACACACTACCCAAAAATGATGGTTTTCATAAATCCGACGTCATCTACATCTTTTAAGATAGATATCCACTTTTTTCGCATAGAACTGGATACCCAGACGTCTTCCCCACCATATGGTGAAAAAAAAATCAAAATCCACTCATACAATTTCAAACTGTGCAAGTTCGAAAACAGGTGCCCCCACCAACCGTCACTTCCGTTTTGGCAGTTTCGCAGCTACAGACTTTTGGAGCACAGAAACGGAAACCTAGCACCATTTGCAACAATCTGGCGTCGAAACCTCGACTACTTCCCACCAAATTTTCTACCCTGGCCATTTCAAGTTTCTTCACAAAACCAACCGTCATTCAAATTTTCAGTCACATCAACACTTCTCTTCCACACAGATTACCTCGGGGCATCACTTCCTACCATATTCCATCAAGAAACATCGAATTTCCCACATTTCTCAAAATTCACGAATCTTAGCTAAAGAACTTAACTGGTGACGACAAACTTTTCGAATCGCTCCAATTCAGTTTTAAGTCTCGGATTCGGATAGAGGGTGAAAATTCCGGAATTTTGAGTACCTACAAGCCATACTTTGCTTCATAAATGAGCACACACTACCCAAAAATGATGGTTTTCATAAATCCGACGTCATCTACATCTTTTAAGATAGATATCCACTTTTTTCGCATAGAACTGGATACCCAGACGTCTTCCCCACCATATGGTGAAAAAAAAATCAAAATCCACTCATACAATTTCAAACTGTGCAAGTTCGAAAACAGGTGCCCCCACCAACCGTCACTTCCGTTTTGGCAGTTTCGCAGCTACAGACTTTTGGAGCACAGAAACGGAAACCTAGCACCATTTGCAACAATCTGGCGTCGAAACCTCGACTACTTCCCACCAAATTTTCTACCCTGGCCATTTCAAGTTTCTTCACAAAACCAACCGTCATTCAAATTTTCAGTCACATCAACACTTCTCTTCCACACAGATTACCTCGGGGCATCACTTCCTACCATATTCCATCAAGAAACATCGAATTTCCCACATTTCTCAAAATTCACGAATCTTAGCTAAAGAACTTAACTGGTGACGACAAACTTTTCGAATCGCTCCAATTCAGTTTTAAGTCTCGGATTCGGATAGAGGGTGAAAATTCCGGAATTTTGAGTACCTACAAGCCATACTTTGCTTCATAAATGAGCACACACTACCCAAAAATGATGGTTTTCATAAATCCGACGTCATCTACATCTTTTAAGATAGATATCCACTTTTTTCGCATAGAACTGGATACCCAGACGTCTTCCCCACCATATGGTGAAAAAAAAATCAAAATCCACTCATACAATTTCAAACTGTGCAAGTTCGAAAACAGGTGCCCCCACCAACCGTCACTTCCGTTTTGGCAGTTTCGCAGCTACAGACTTTTGGAGCACAGAAACGGAAACCTAGCACCATTTGCAACAATCTGGCGTCGAAACCTCGACTACTTCCCACCAAATTTTCTACCCTGGCCATTTCAAGTTTCTTCACAAAACCAACCGTCATTCAAATTTTCAGTCACATCAACACTTCTCTTCCACACAGATTACCTCGGGGCATCACTTCCTACCATATTCCATCAAGAAACATCGAATTTCCCACATTTCTCAAAATTCACGAATCTTAGCTAAAGAACTTAACTGGTGACGACAAACTTTTCGAATCGCTCCAATTCAGTTTTAAGTCTCGGATTCGGATAGAGGGTGAAAATTCCGGAATTTTGAGTACCTACAAGCCATACTTTGCTTCATAAATGAGCACACACTACCCAAAAATGATGGTTTTCATAAATCCGACGTCATCTACATCTTTTAAGATAGATATCCACTTTTTTCGCATAGAACTGGATACCCAGACGTCTTCCCCACCATATGGTGAAAAAAAAATCAAAATCCACTCATACAATTTCAAACTGTGCAAGTTCGAAAACAGGTGCCCCCACCAACCGTCACTTCCGTTTTGGCAGTTTCGCAGCTACAGACTTTTGGAGCACAGAAACGGAAACCTAGCACCATTTGCAACAATCTGGCGTCGAAACCTCGACTACTTCCCACCAAATTTTCTACCCTGGCCATTTCAAGTTTCTTCACAAAACCAACCGTCATTCAAATTTTCAGTCACATCAACACTTCTCTTCCACACAGATTACCTCGGGGCATCACTTCCTACCATATTCCATCAAGAAACATCGAATTTCCCACATTTCTCAAAATTCACGAATCTTAGCTAAAGAACTTAACTGGTGACGACAAACTTTTCGAATCGCTCCAATTCAGTTTTAAGTCTCGGATTCGGATAGAGGGTGAAAATTCCGGAATTTTGAGTACCTACAAGCCATACTTTGCTTCATAAATGAGCACACACTACCCAAAAATGATGGTTTTCATAAATCCGACGTCATCTACATCTTTTAAGATAGATATCCACTTTTTTCGCATAGAACTGGATACCCAGACGTCTTCCCCACCATATGGTGAAAAAAAAATCAAAATCCACTCATACAATTTCAAACTGTGCAAGTTCGAAAAACAGGTGCCCCCACCAACCGTCACTTCCGTTTTGGCAGTTTCGCAGCTACAGACTTTTGGAGCACAGAAACGGAAACCTAGCACCATTTGCAACAATCTGGCGTCGAAACCTCGACTACTTCCCACCAAATTTTCTACCCTGGCCATTTCAAGTTTCTTCACAAAACCAACCGTCATTCAAATTTTCAGTCACATCAACACTTCTCTTCCACACAGATTACCTCGGGGCATCACTTCCTACCATATTCCATCAAGAAACATCGAATTTCCCACATTTCTCAAAATTCACGAATCTTAGCTAAAGAACTTAACTGGTGACGACAAACTTTTCGAATCGCTCCAATTCAGTTTTAAGTCTCGGATTCGGATAGAGGGTGAAAATTCCGGAATTTTGAGTACCTACAAGCCATACTTTGCTTCATAAATGAGCACACACTACCCAAAAATGATGGTTTTCATAAATCCGACGTCATCTACATCTTTTAAGATAGATATCCACTTTTTTCGCATAGAACTGGATACCCAGACGTCTTCCCCACCATATGGTGAAAAAAAAATCAAAATCCACTCATACAATTTCAAACTGTGCAAGTTCGAAAACAGGTGCCCCCACCAACCGTCACTTCCGTTTTGGCAGTTTCGCAGCTACAGACTTTTGGAGCACAGAAACGGAAACCTAGCACCATTTGCAACAATCTGGCGTCGAAACCTCGACTACTTCCCACCAAATTTTCTACCCTGGCCATTTCAAGTTTCTTCACAAAACCAACCGTCATTCAAATTTTCAGTCACATCAACACTTCTCTTCCACACAGATTACCTCGGGGCATCACTTCCTACCATATTCCATCAAGAAACATCGAATTTCCCACATTTCTCAAAATTCACGAATCTTAGCTAAAGAACTTAACTGGTGACGACAAACTTTTCGAATCGCTCCAATTCAGTTTTAAGTCTCGGATTCGGATAGAGGGTGAAAATTCCGGAATTTTGAGTACCTACAAGCCATACTTTGCTTCATAAATGAGCACACACTACCCAAAAATGATGGTTTTCATAAATCCGACGTCATCTACATCTTTTAAGATAGATATCCACTTTTTTCGCATAGAACTGGATACCCAGACGTCTTCCCCACCATATGGTGAAAAAAAAATCAAAATCCACTCATACAATTTCAAACTGTGCAAGTTCGAAAACAGGTGCCCCCACCAACCGTCACTTCCGTTTTGGCAGTTTCGCAGCTACAGACTTTTGGAGCACAGAAACGGAAACCTAGCACCATTTGCTAACAATCTGGCGTCGAAACCTCGACTACTTCCCACCAAATTTTCTACCCTGGCCATTTCAAGTTTCTTCACAAAACCAACCGTCATTCAAATTTTCAGTCACATCAACACTTCTCTTCCACACAGATTACCTCGGGGCATCACTTCCTACCATATTCCATCAAGAAACATCGAATTTCCCACATTTCTCAAAATTCACGAATCTTAGCTAAAGAACTTAACTGGTGACGACAAACTTTTCGAATCGCTCCAATTCAGTTTTAAGTCTCGGATTCGGATAGAGGGTGAAAATTCCGGAATTTTGAGTACCTACAAGCCATACTTTGCTTCATAAATGAGCACACACTACCCAAAAATGATGGTTTTCATAAATCCGACGTCATCTACATCTTTTAAGATAGATATCCACTTTTTTCGCATAGAACTGGATACCCAGACGTCTTCCCCACCATATGGTGAAAAAAAAATCAAAATCCACTCATACAATTTCAAACTGTGCAAGTTCGAAAACAGGTGCCCCCACCAACCGTCACTTCCGTTTTGGCAGTTTCGCAGCTACAGACTTTTGGAGCACAGAAACGGAAACCTAGCACCATTTGCAACAATCTGGCGTCGAAACCTCGACTACTTCCCACCAAATTTTCTACCCTGGCCATTTCAAGTTTCTTCACAAAACCAACCGTCATTCAAATTTTCAGTCACATCAACACTTCTCTTCCACACAGATTACCTCGGGGCATCACTTCCTACCATATTCCATCAAGAAACATCGAATTTCCCACATTTCTCAAAATTCACGAATCTTAGCTAAAGAACTTAACTGGTGACGACAAACTTTTCGAATCGCTCCAATTCAGTTTTAAGTCTCGGATTCGGATAGAGGGTGAAAATTCCGGAATTTTGAGTACCTACAAGCCATACTTTGCTTCATAAATGAGCACACACTACCCAAAAATGATGGTTTTCATAAATCCGACGTCATCTACATCTTTTAAGATAGATATCCACTTTTTTCGCATAGAACTGGATACCCAGACGTCTTCCCCACCATATGGTGAAAAAAAAATCAAAATCCACTCATACAATTTCAAACTGTGCAAGTTCGAAAACAGGTGCCCCCACCAACCGTCACTTCCGTTTTGGCAGTTTCGCAGCTACAGACTTTTGGAGCACAGAAACGGAAACCTAGCACCATTTGCAACAATCTGGCGTCGAAACCTCGACTACTTCCCACCAAATTTTCTACCCTGGCCATTTCAAGTTTCTTCACAAAACCAACCGTCATTCAAATTTTCAGTCACATCAACACTTCTCTTCCACACAGATTACCTCGGGGCATCACTTCCTACCATATTCCATCAAGAAACATCGAATTTCCCACATTTCTCAAAATTCACGAATCTTAGCTAAAGAACTTAACTGGTGACGACAAACTTTTCGAATCGCTCCAATTCAGTTTTAAGTCTCGGATTCGGATAGAGGGTGAAAATTCCGGAATTTTGAGTACCTACAAGCCATACTTTGCTTCATAAATGAGCACACACTACCCAAAAATGATGGTTTTCATAAATCCGACGTCATCTACATCTTTTAAGATAGATATCCACTTTTTTCGCATAGAACTGGATACCCAGACGTCTTCCCCACCATATGGTGAAAAAAAAATCAAAATCCACTCATACAATTTCAAACTGTGCAAGTTCGAAAACAGGTGCCCCCACCAACCGTCACTTCCGTTTTGGCAGTTTCGCAGCTACAGACTTTTGGAGCACAGAAACGGAAACCTAGCACCATTTGCAACAATCTGGCGTCGAAACCTCGACTACTTCCCACCAAATTTTCTACCCTGGCCATTTCAAGTTTCTTCACAAAACCAACCGTCATTCAAATTTTCAGTCACATCAACACTTCTCTTCCACACAGATTACCTCGGGGCATCACTTCCTACCATATTCCATCAAGAAACATCGAATTTCCCACATTTCTCAAAATTCACGAATCTTAGCTAAAGAACTTAACTGGTGACGACAAACTTTTCGAATCGCTCCAATTCAGTTTTAAGTCTCGGATTCGGATAGAGGGTGAAAATTCCGGAATTTTGAGTACCTACAAGCCATACTTTGCTTCATAAATGAGCACACACTACCCAAAAATGATGGTTTTCATAAATCCGACGTCATCTACATCTTTTAAGATAGATATCCACTTTTTTCGCATAGAACTGGATACCCAGACGTCTTCCCCACCATATGGTGAAAAAAAAATCAAAATCCACTCATACAATTTCAAACTGTGCAAGTTCGAAAACAGGTGCCCCCACCAACCGTCACTTCCGTTTTGGCAGTTTCGCAGCTACAGACTTTTGGAGCACAGAAACGGAAACCTAGCACCATTTGCAACAATCTGGCGTCGAAACCTCGACTACTTCCCACCAAATTTTCTACCCTGGCCATTTCAAGTTTCTTCACAAAACCAACCGTCATTCAAATTTTCAGTCACATCAACACTTCTCTTCCACACAGATTACCTCGGGGCATCACTTCCTACCATATTCCATCAAGAAACATCGAATTTCCCACATTTCTCAAAATTCACGAATCTTAGCTAAAGAACTTAACTGGTGACGACAAACTTTTCGAATCGCTCCAATTCAGTTTTAAGTCTCGGATTCGGATAGAGGGTGAAAATTCCGGAATTTTGAGTACCTACAAGCCATACTTTGCTTCATAAATGAGCACACACTACCCAAAAATGATGGTTTTCATAAATCCGACGTCATCTACATCTTTTAAGATAGATATCCACTTTTTTCGCATAGAACTGGATACCCAGACGTCTTCCCCACCATATGGTGAAAAAAAAAATCAAAATCCACTCATACAATTTCAAACTGTGCAAGTTCGAAAACAGGTGCCCCCACCAACCGTCACTTCCGTTTTGGCAGTTTCGCAGCTACAGACTTTTGGAGCACAGAAACGGAAACCTAGCACCATTTGCAACAATCTGGCGTCGAAACCTCGACTACTTCCCACCAAATTTTCTACCCTGGCCATTTCAAGTTTCTTCACAAAACCAACCGTCATTCAAATTTTCAGTCACATCAACACTTCTCTTCCACACAGATTACCTCGGGGCATCACTTCCTACCATATTCCATCAAGAAACATCGAATTTCCCACATTTCTCAAAATTCACGAATCTTAGCTAAAGAACTTAACTGGTGACGACAAACTTTTCGAATCGCTCCAATTCAGTTTTAAGTCTCGGATTCGGATAGAGGGTGAAAATTCCGGAATTTTGAGTACCTACAAGCCATACTTTGCTTCATAAATGAGCACACACTACCCAAAAATGATGGTTTTCATAAATCCGACGTCATCTACATCTTTTAAGATAGATATCCACTTTTTTCGCATAGAACTGGATACCCAGACGTCTTCCCCACCATATGGTGAAAAAAAAATCAAAATCCACTCATACAATTTCAAACTGTGCAAGTTCGAAAACAGGTGCCCCCACCAACCGTCACTTCCGTTTTGGCAGTTTCGCAGCTACAGACTTTTGGAGCACAGAAACGGAAACCTAGCACCATTTGCAACAATCTGGCGTCGAAACCTCGACTACTTCCCACCAAATTTTCTACCCTGGCCATTTCAAGTTTCTTCACAAAACCAACCGTCATTCAAATTTTCAGTCACATCAACACTTCTCTTCCACACAGATTACCTCGGGGCATCACTTCCTACCATATTCCATCAAGAAACATCGAATTTCCCACATTTCTCAAAATTCACGAATCTTAGCTAAAGAACTTAACTGGTGACGACAAACTTTTCGAATCGCTCCAATTCAGTTTTAAGTCTCGGATTCGGATAGAGGGTGAAAATTCCGGAATTTTGAGTACCTACAAGCCATACTTTGCTTCATAAATGAGCACACACTACCCAAAAATGATGGTTTTCATAAATCCGACGTCATCTACATCTTTTAAGATAGATATCCACTTTTTTCGCATAGAACTGGATACCCAGACGTCTTCCCCACCATATGGTGAAAAAAAAATCAAAATCCACTCATACAATTTCAAACTGTGCAAGTTCGAAAACAGGTGCCCCCACCAACCGTCACTTCCGTTTTGGCAGTTTCGCAGCTACAGACTTTTGGAGCACAGAAACGGAAACCTAGCACCATTTGCAACAATCTGGCGTCGAAACCTCGACTACTTCCCACCAAATTTTCTACCCTGGCCATTTCAAGTTTCTTCACAAAACCAACCGTCATTCAAATTTTCAGTCACATCAACACTTCTCTTCCACACAGATTACCTCGGGGCATCACTTCCTACCATATTCCATCAAGAAACATCGAATTTCCCACATTTCTCAAAATTCACGAATCTTAGCTAAAGAACTTAACTGGTGACGACAAACTTTTCGAATCGCTCCAATTCAGTTTTAAGTCTCGGATTCGGATAGAGGGTGAAAATTCCGGAATTTTGAGTACCTACAAGCCATACTTTGCTTCATAAATGAGCACACACTACCCAAAAATGATGGTTTTCATAAATCCGACGTCATCTACATCTTTTAAGATAGATATCCACTTTTTTCGCATAGAACTGGATACCCAGACGTCTTCCCCACCATATGGTGAAAAAAAAATCAAAATCCACTCATACAATTTCAAACTGTGCAAGTTCGAAAACAGGTGCCCCCACCAACCGTCACTTCCGTTTTGGCAGTTTCGCAGCTACAGACTTTTGGAGCACAGAAACGGAAACCTAGCACCATTTGCAACAATCTGGCGTCGAAACCTCGACTACTTCCCACCAAATTTTCTACCCTGGCCATTTCAAGTTTCTTCACAAAACCAACCGTCATTCAAATTTTCAGTCACATCAACACTTCTCTTCCACACAGATTACCTCGGGGCATCACTTCCTACCATATTCCATCAAGAAACATCGAATTTCCCACATTTCTCAAAATTCACGAATCTTAGCTAAAGAACTTAACTGGTGACGACAAACTTTTCGAATCGCTCCAATTCAGTTTTAAGTCTCGGATTCGGATAGAGGGTGAAAATTCCGGAATTTTGAGTACCTACAAGCCATACTTTGCTTCATAAATGAGCACACACTACCCAAAAATGATGGTTTTCATAAATCCGACGTCATCTACATCTTTTAAGATAGATATCCACTTTTTTCGCATAGAACTGGATACCCAGACGTCTTCCCCACCATATGGTGAAAAAAAAATCAAAATCCACTCATACAATTTCAAACTGTGCAAGTTCGAAAACAGGTGCCCCCACCAACCGTCACTTCCGTTTTGGCAGTTTCGCAGCTACAGACTTTTGGAGCACAGAAACGGAAACCTAGCACCATTTGCAACAATCTGGCGTCGAAACCTCGACTACTTCCCACCAAATTTTCTACCCTGGCCATTTCAAGTTTCTTCACAAAACCAACCGTCATTCAAATTTTCAGTCACATCAACACTTCTCTTCCACACAGATTACCTCGGGGCATCACTTCCTACCATATTCCATCAAGAAACATCGAATTTCCCACATTTCTCAAAATTCACGAATCTTAGCTAAAGAACTTAACTGGTGACGACAAACTTTTCGAATCGCTCCAATTCAGTTTTAAGTCTCGGATTCGGATAGAGGGTGAAAATTCCGGAATTTTGAGTACCTACAAGCCATACTTTGCTTCATAAATGAGCACACACTACCCAAAAATGATGGTTTTCATAAATCCGACGTCATCTACATCTTTTAAGATAGATATCCACTTTTTTCGCATAGAACTGGATACCCAGACGTCTTCCCCACCATATGGTGAAAAAAAAAATCAAAATCCACTCATACAATTTCAAACTGTGCAAGTTCGAAAACAGGTGCCCCCACCAACCGTCACTTCCGTTTTGGCAGTTTCGCAGCTACAGACTTTTGGAGCACAGAAACGGAAACCTAGCACCATTTGCAACAATCTGGCGTCGAAACCTCGACTACTTCCCACCAAATTTTCTACCCTGGCCATTTCAAGTTTCTTCACAAAACCAACCGTCATTCAAATTTTCAGTCACATCAACACTTCTCTTCCACACAGATTACCTCGGGGCATCACTTCCTACCATATTCCATCAAGAAACATCGAATTTCCCACATTTCTCAAAATTCACGAATCTTAGCTAAAGAACTTAACTGGTGACGACAAACTTTTCGAATCGCTCCAATTCAGTTTTAAGTCTCGGATTCGGATAGAGGGTGAAAATTCCGGAATTTTGAGTACCTACAAGCCATACTTTGCTTCATAAATGAGCACACACTACCCAAAAATGATGGTTTTCATAAATCCGACGTCATCTACATCTTTTAAGATAGATATCCACTTTTTTCGCATAGAACTGGATACCCAGACGTCTTCCCCACCATATGGTGAAAAAAAAATCAAAATCCACTCATACAATTTCAAACTGTGCAAGTTCGAAAACAGGTGCCCCCACCAACCGTCACTTCCGTTTTGGCAGTTTCGCAGCTACAGACTTTTGGAGCACAGAAACGGAAACCTAGCACCATTTGCAACAATCTGGCGTCGAAACCTCGACTACTTCCCACCAAATTTTCTACCCTGGCCATTTCAAGTTTCTTCACAAAACCAACCGTCATTCAAATTTTCAGTCACATCAACACTTCTCTTCCACACAGATTACCTCGGGGCATCACTTCCTACCATATTCCATCAAGAAACATCGAATTTCCCACATTTCTCAAAATTCACGAATCTTAGCTAAAGAACTTAACTGGTGACGACAAACTTTTCGAATCGCTCCAATTCAGTTTTAAGTCTCGGATTCGGATAGAGGGTGAAAATTCCGGAATTTTGAGTACCTACAAGCCATACTTTGCTTCATAAATGAGCACACACTACCCAAAAATGATGGTTTTCATAAATCCGACGTCATCTACATCTTTTAAGATAGATATCCACTTTTTTCGCATAGAACTGGATACCCAGACGTCTTCCCCACCATATGGTGAAAAAAAAATCAAAATCCACTCATACAATTTCAAACTGTGCAAGTTCGAAAACAGGTGCCCCCACCAACCGTCACTTCCGTTTTGGCAGTTTCGCAGCTACAGACTTTTGGAGCACAGAAACGGAAACCTAGCACCATTTGCAACAATCTGGCGTCGAAACCTCGACTACTTCCCACCAAATTTTCTACCCTGGCCATTTCAAGTTTCTTCACAAA
The DNA here is from genome assembly GCA_963556255.1 of Allolobophora icterica. Taxonomy (NCBI): domain Eukaryota; kingdom Metazoa; phylum Annelida; class Clitellata; order Crassiclitellata; family Lumbricidae; genus Allolobophora; species Allolobophora icterica. Next base: position 8,184 of record CAUVYU010000275.1, on the reverse strand, counting down.
ACCAACCGTCATTCAAATTTTCAGTCACATCAACACTTCTCTTCCACACAGATTACCTCGGGGCATCACTTCCTACCATATTCCATCAAGAAACATCGAATTTCCCACATTTCTCAAAATTCACGAATCTTAGCTAAAGAACTTAACTGGTGACGACAAACTTTTCGAATCGCTCCAATTCAGTTTTAAGTCTCGGATTCGGATAGAGGGTGAAAATTCCGGAATTTTGAGTACCTACAAGCCATACTTTGCTTCATAAATGAGCACACACTACCCAAAAATGATGGTTTTCATAAATCCGACGTCATCTACATCTTTTAAGATAGATATCCACTTTTTTCGCATAGAACTGGATACCCAGACGTCTTCCCCACCATATGGTGAAAAAAAAATCAAAATCCACTCATACAATTTCAAACTGTGCAAGTTCGAAAACAGGTGCCCCCACCAACCGTCACTTCCGTTTTGGCAGTTTCGCAGCTACAGACTTTTGGAGCACAGAAACGGAAACCTAGCACCATTTGCAACAATCTGGCGTCGAAACCTCGACTACTTCCCACCAAATTTTCTACCCTGGCCATTTCAAGTTTCTTCACAAAACCAACCGTCATTCAAATTTTCAGTCACATCAACACTTCTCTTCCACACAGATTACCTCGGGGCATCACTTCCTACCATATTCCATCAAGAAACATCGAATTTCCCACATTTCTCAAAATTCACGAATCTTAGCTAAAGAACTTAACTGGTGACGACAAACTTTTCGAATCGCTCCAATTCAGTTTTAAGTCTCGGATTCGGACTAGAGGGTGAAAATTCCGGAATTTTGAGTACCTACAAGCCATACTTTGCTTCATAAATGAGCACACACTACCCAAAAATGATGGTTTTCATAAATCCGACGTCATCTACATCTTTTAAGATAGATATCCACTTTTTTCGCATAGAACTGGATACCCAGACGTCTTCCCCACCATATGGTGAAAAAAAAATCAAAATCCACTCATACAATTTCAAACTGTGCAAGTTCGAAAACAGGTGCCCCCACCAACCGTCACTTCCGTTTTGGCAGTTTCGCAGCTACAGACTTTTGGAGCACAGAAACGGAAACCTAGCACCATTTGCAACAATCTGGCGTCGAAACCTCGACTACTTCCCACCAAATTTTCTACCCTGGCCATTTCAAGTTTCTTCACAAAACCAACCGTCATTCAAATTTTCAGTCACATCAACACTTCTCTTCCACACAGATTACCTCGGGGCATCACTTCCTACCATATTCCATCAAGAAACATCGAATTTCCCACATTTCTCAAAATTCACGAATCTTAGCTAAAGAACTTAACTGGTGACGACAAACTTTTCGAATCGCTCCAATTCAGTTTTAAGTCTCGGATTCGGATAGAGGGTGAAAATTCCGGAATTTTGAGTACCTACAAGCCATACTTTGCTTCATAAATGAGCACACACTACCCAAAAATGATGGTTTTCATAAATCCGACGTCATCTACATCTTTTAAGATAGATATCCACTTTTTTCGCATAGAACTGGATACCCAGACGTCTTCCCCACCATATGGTGAAAAAAAAATCAAAATCCACTCATACAATTTCAAACTGTGCAAGTTCGAAAACAGGTGCCCCCACCAACCGTCACTTCCGTTTTGGCAGTTTCGCAGCTACAGACTTTTGGAGCACAGAAACGGAAACCTAGCACCATTTGCAACAATCTGGCGTCGAAACCTCGACTACTTCCCACCAAATTTTCTACCCTGGCCATTTCAAGTTTCTTCACAAAACCAACCGTCATTCAAATTTTCAGTCACATCAACACTTCTCTTCCACACAGATTACCTCGGGGCATCACTTCCTACCATATTCCATCAAGAAACATCGAATTTCCCACATTTCTCAAAATTCACGAATCTTAGCTAAAGAACTTAACTGGTGACGACAAACTTTTCGAATCGCTCCAATTCAGTTTTAAGTCTCGGATTCGGATAGAGGGTGAAAATTCCGGAATTTTGAGTACCTACAAGCCATACTTTGCTTCATAAATGAGCACACACTACCCAAAAATGATGGTTTTCATAAATCCGACGTCATCTACATCTTTTAAGATAGATATCCACTTTTTTCGCATAGAACTGGATACCCAGACGTCTTCCCCACCATATGGTGAAAAAAAAATCAAAATCCACTCATACAATTTCAAACTGTGCAAGTTCGAAAACAGGTGCCCCCACCAACCGTCACTTCCGTTTTGGCAGTTTCGCAGCTACAGACTTTTGGAGCACAGAAACGGAAACCTAGCACCATTTGCAACAATCTGGCGTCGAAACCTCGACTACTTCCCACCAAATTTTCTACCCTGGCCATTTCAAGTTTCTTCACAAAACCAACCGTCATTCAAATTTTCAGTCACATCAACACTTCTCTTCCACACAGATTACCTCGGGGCATCACTTCCTACCATATTCCATCAAGAAACATCGAATTTCCCACATTTCTCAAAATTCACGAATCTTAGCTAAAGAACTTAACTGGTGACGACAAACTTTTCGAATCGCTCCAATTCAGTTTTAAGTCTCGGATTCGGATAGAGGGTGAAAATTCCGGAATTTTGAGTACCTACAAGCCATACTTTGCTTCATAAATGAGCACACACTACCCAAAAATGATGGTTTTCATAAATCCGACGTCATCTACATCTTTTAAGATAGATATCCACTTTTTTCGCATAGAACTGGATACCCAGACGTCTTCCCCACCATATGGTGAAAAAAAAATCAAAATCCACTCATACAATTTCAAACTGTGCAAGTTCGAAAACAGGTGCCCCCACCAACCGTCACTTCCGTTTTGGCAGTTTCGCAGCTACAGACTTTTGGAGCACAGAAACGGAAACCTAGCACCATTTGCAACAATCTGGCGTCGAAACCTCGACTACTTCCCACCAAATTTTCTACCCTGGCCATTTCAAGTTTCTTCACAAAACCAACCGTCATTCAAATTTTCAGTCACATCAACACTTCTCTTCCACACAGATTACCTCGGGGCATCACTTCCTACCATATTCCATCAAGAAACATCGAATTTCCCACATTTCTCAAAATTCACGAATCTTAGCTAAAGAACTTAACTGGTGACGACAAACTTTTCGAATCGCTCCAATTCAGTTTTAAGTCTCGGATTCGGATAGAGGGGTGAAAATTCCGGAATTTTGAGTACCTACAAGCCATACTTTGCTTCATAAATGAGCACACACTACCCAAAAATGATGGTTTTCATAAATCCGACGTCATCTACATCTTTTAAGATAGATATCCACTTTTTTCGCATAGAACTGGATACCCAGACGTCTTCCCCACCATATGGTGAAAAAAAAATCAAAATCCACTCATACAATTTCAAACTGTGCAAGTTCGAAAACAGGTGCCCCCACCAACCGTCACTTCCGTTTTGGCAGTTTCGCAGCTACAGACTTTTGGAGCACAGAAACGGAAACCTAGCACCATTTGCAACAATCTGGCGTCGAAACCTCGACTACTTCCCACCAAATTTTCTACCCTGGCCATTTCAAGTTTCTTCACAAAACCAACCGTCATTCAAATTTTCAGTCACATCAACACTTCTCTTCCACACAGATTACCTCGGGGCATCACTTCCTACCATATTCCATCAAGAAACATCGAATTTCCCACATTTCTCAAAATTCACGAATCTTAGCTAAAGAACTTAACTGGTGACGACAAACTTTTCGAATCGCTCCAATTCAGTTTTAAGTCTCGGATTCGGATAGAGGGTGAAAATTCCGGAATTTTGAGTACCTACAAGCCATACTTTGCTTCATAAATGAGCACACACTACCCAAAAATGATGGTTTTCATAAATCCGACGTCATCTACATCTTTTAAGATAGATATCCACTTTTTTCGCATAGAACTGGATACCCAGACGTCTTCCCCACCATATGGTGAAAAAAAAATCAAAATCCACTCATACAATTTCAAACTGTGCAAGTTCGAAAACAGGTGCCCCCACCAACCGTCACTTCCGTTTTGGCAGTTTCGCAGCTACAGACTTTTGGAGCACAGAAACGGAAACCTAGCACCATTTGCAACAATCTGGCGTCGAAACCTCGACTACTTCCCACCAAATTTTCTACCCTGGCCATTTCAAGTTTCTTCACAAAACCAACCGTCATTCAAATTTTCAGTCACATCAACACTTCTCTTCCACACAGATTACCTCGGGGCATCACTTCCTACCATATTCCATCAAGAAACATCGAATTTCCCACATTTCTCAAAATTCACGAATCTTAGCTAAAGAACTTAACTGGTGACGACAAACTTTTCGAATCGCTCCAATTCAGTTTTAAGTCTCGGATTCGGATAGAGGGTGAAAATTCCGGAATTTTGAGTACCTACAAGCCATACTTTGCTTCATAAATGAGCACACACTACCCAAAAATGATGGTTTTCATAAATCCGACGTCATCTACATCTTTTAAGATAGATATCCACTTTTTTCGCATAGAACTGGATACCCAGACGTCTTCCCCACCATATGGTGAAAAAAAAATCAAAATCCACTCATACAATTTCAAACTGTGCAAGTTCGAAAACAGGTGCCCCCACCAACCGTCACTTCCGTTTTGGCAGTTTCGCAGCTACAGACTTTTGGAGCACAGAAACGGAAACCTAGCACCATTTGCAACAATCTGGCGTCGAAACCTCGACTACTTCCCACCAAATTTTCTACCCTGGCCATTTCAAGTTTCTTCACAAAACCAACCGTCATTCAAATTTTCAGTCACATCAACACTTCTCTTCCACACAGATTACCTCGGGGCATCACTTCCTACCATATTCCATCAAGAAACATCGAATTTCCCACATTTCTCAAAATTCACGAATCTTAGCTAAAGAACTTAACTGGTGACGACAAACTTTTCGAATCGCTCCAATTCAGTTTTAAGTCTCGGATTCGGATAGAGGGTGAAAATTCCGGAATTTTGAGTACCTACAAGCCATACTTTGCTTCATAAATGAGCACACACTACCCAAAAATGATGGTTTTCATAAATCCGACGTCATCTACATCTTTTAAGATAGATATCCACTTTTTTCGCATAGAACTGGATACCCAGACGTCTTCCCCACCATATGGTGAAAAAAAAATCAAAATCCACTCATACAATTTCAAACTGTGCAAGTTCGAAAACAGGTGCCCCCACCAACCGTCACTTCCGTTTTGGCAGTTTCGCAGCTACAGACTTTTGGAGCACAGAAACGGAAACCTAGCACCATTTGCAACAATCTGGCGTCGAAACCTCGACTACTTCCCACCAAATTTTCTACCCTGGCCATTTCAAGTTTCTTCACAAAACCAACCGTCATTCAAATTTTCAGTCACATCAACACTTCTCTTCCACACAGATTACCTCGGGGCATCACTTCCTACCATATTCCATCAAGAAACATCGAATTTCCCACATTTCTCAAAATTCACGAATCTTAGCTAAAGAACTTAACTGGTGACGACAAACTTTTCGAATCGCTCCAATTCAGTTTTAAGTCTCGGATTCGGATAGAGGGTGAAAATTCCGGAATTTTGAGTACCTACAAGCCATACTTTGCTTCATAAATGAGCACACACTACCCAAAAATGATGGTTTTCATAAATCCGACGTCATCTACATCTTTTAAGATAGATATCCACTTTTTTCGCATAGAACTGGATACCCAGACGTCTTCCCCACCATATGGTGAAAAAAAAAATCAAAATCCACTCATACAATTTCAAACTGTGCAAGTTCGAAAAACAGGTGCCCCCACCAACCGTCACTTCCGTTTTGGCAGTTTCGCAGCTACAGACTTTTGGAGCACAGAAACGGAAACCTAGCACCATTTGCAACAATCTGGCGTCGAAACCTCGACTACTTCCCACCAAATTTTCTACCCTGGCCATTTCAAGTTTCTTCACAAAACCAACCGTCATTCAAATTTTCAGTCACATCAACACTTCTCTTCCACACAGATTACCTCGGGGCATCACTTCCTACCATATTCCATCAAGAAACATCGAATTTCCCACATTTCTCAAAATTCACGAATCTTAGCTAAAGAACTTAACTGGTGACGACAAACTTTTCGAATCGCTCCAATTCAGTTTTAAGTCTCGGATTCGGATAGAGGGTGAAAATTCCGGAATTTTGAGTACCTACAAGCCATACTTTGCTTCATAAATGAGCACACACTACCCAAAAATGATGGTTTTCATAAATCCGACGTCATCTACATCTTTTAAGATAGATATCCACTTTTTTCGCATAGAACTGGATACCCAGACGTCTTCCCCACCATATGGTGAAAAAAAAATCAAAATCCACTCATACAATTTCAAACTGTGCAAGTTCGAAAACAGGTGCCCCCACCAACCGTCACTTCCGTTTTGGCAGTTTCGCAGCTACAGACTTTTGGAGCACAGAAACGGAAACCTAGCACCATTTGCAACAATCTGGCGTCGAAACCTCGACTACTTCCCACCAAATTTTCTACCCTGGCCATTTCAAGTTTCTTCACAAAACCAACCGTCATTCAAATTTTCAGTCACATCAACACTTCTCTTCCACACAGATTACCTCGGGGCATCACTTCCTACCATATTCCATCAAGAAACATCGAATTTCCCACATTTCTCAAAATTCACGAATCTTAGCTAAAGAACTTAACTGGTGACGACAAACTTTTCGAATCGCTCCAATTCAGTTTAAGTCTCGGATTCGGATAGAGGGTGAAAATTCCGGAATTTTGAGTACCTACAAGCCATACTTTGCTTCATAAATGAGCACACACTACCCAAAAATGATGGTTTTCATAAATCCGACGTCATCTACATCTTTTAAGATAGATATCCACTTTTTTCGCATAGAACTGGATACCCAGACGTCTTCCCCACCATATGGTGAAAAAAAAAATCAAAATCCACTCATACAATTTCAAACTGTGCAAGTTCGAAAACAGGTGCCCCCACCAACCGTCACTTCCGTTTTGGCAGTTTCGCAGCTACAGACTTTTGGAGCACAGAAACGGAAACCTAGCACCATTTGCAACAATCTGGCGTCGAAACCTCGACTACTTCCCACCAAATTTTCTACCCTGGCCATTTCAAGTTTCTTCACAAAACCAACCGTCATTCAAATTTTCAGTCACATCAACACTTCTCTTCCACACAGATTACCTCGGGGCATCACTTCCTACCATATTCCATCAAGAAACATCGAATTTCCCACATTTCTCAAAATTCACGAATCTTAGCTAAAGAACTTAACTGGTGACGACAAACTTTTCGAATCGCTCCAATTCAGTTTTAAGTCTCGGATTCGGATAAGAGGGTGAAAATTCCGGAATTTTGAGTACCTACAAGCCATACTTTGCTTCATAAATGGAGCACACACTACCCAAAAATGATGGTTTTCATAATCCGACGTCATCTACATCTTTTTAAGATAGATATCCACTTTTTTCGCATAGAACTGGATACCCAGACGTCTTCCCCACCATATGGTGAAAAAAAAATCAAAATCCACTCATACAATTTCAAACTGTGCAAGTTCGAAAACAGGTGCCCCCACCAACCGTCACTTCCGTTTTGGCAGTTTCGCAGCTACAGACTTTTTGGAGCACAGAAACGGAAACCTAGCACCATTTGCAACAATCTGGCGTCGAAACCTCGACTACTTCCCACCAAATTTTCTACCCTGGCCATTTCAAGTTTCTTCACAAAACCAACCGTCATTCAAATTTTCAGTCACATCAACACTTCTCTTCCACACAGATTACCTCGGGGCATCACTTCCTACCATATTCCATCAAGAAACATCGAATTTCCCACATTTCTCAAAATTCACGAATCTTAGCTAAAGAACTTAACTGGTGACGACAAACTTTTCGAATCGCTCCAATTCAGTTTTAAGTCTCGGATTCGGATAGAGGGTGAAAATTCCGGAATTTTGAGTACCCTACAAGCATACTTTGGCTTCATAAATGAGCACACACTACCCAAAAATGATGGTTTTCATAAATCCGACGTCATCTACATCTTTTAAGATAGATATCCACTTTTTTCGCATAGAACTGGATACCAGACGTCTTCCCCACCATATGGTGAAAAAAA
>CAUVYU010000274.1:0-24943 GCA_963556255.1 Allolobophora icterica | reverse complement strand
GGCTAGAATCATTCTAAAGTAGCAAAAAATTTACACGAATATACCTTAAAAAAACGCTCAAATCCTATATCTCTATATAACTCTAATAAAATAGATAGATAGGGTATAGGATTCACTCTAGGCAACTCCTGGAGTTGAGTTAAATCCTAGTGCAACCTATGGTGGTAAAAAACTGCCCTTTGGTGGGATTCACCAAAGGGCAAAAAGTTACCTTTTTACTTCCCAACGCGCCCGGCGCCGGATCTTTGCAGCACATTGCGCCGCCGCTAGTTGTCCTAACTCTTGGTCTAGCATTTCAAGAGTTTCACGCCGTAACTTGATCTTCCTCTCGTGTCTGGTAGCCATTCGATTTCCTTAGAGTTGGTTGCCCTATGCCCGATGCGTGCTGCCCGAGTCCGGGGGAAGCGCTAGGAAGCCCACTGGCGGCTCTTGCGAGGGTCTTGGCTATCCTGATAGCTCTCGGCCCCGGCTTGCCCGTCCACGGGCTTCTCTGGCGCTTCGTGACGCCGCCCGAGAGCGGCGCTTCGAGAGGGTCAATTGTCGCTGTAGAACAACAGTGTGCCTTGCGGGAATGGTGCCTGCCCTGGCTCTTCTGTAAACCAGCTCACCACCTTGGCGCGGAAGTCGGAGCTCACTACGCCGGTTGTTTCTTCGCCTCCGATGCGTTCCCGTTCGAAGATCATCGGTATGCCCCTGGCTGTGGCCGCGCTGGCTGCAACGAATTTATCGCCTTTAATAATCAGTAAGATTCTGTTTTTCATTGGCTTTCCTCTTTTGAAGCTTTGGCGCTTCGCACTGCGCACCGCAATGCGCAGGCCGAAGGGTCATTTTATACCCTATGTTTACCCTAGAAATATCGGCATCTTCTAAGTCATTGATATATCTAATGTTATTGTCTTGCGTAATGTGAGTGCACATCAAGTGAAGCGCCAAAACTGCCTGATTTTAATGGTTGATCCCGCCATCTGATCGGGACTCATGTTTGGCGCTTCGCGATGCGGCGCTCTGACACCCACCTGGCTGGGTGCGCCGCATGGCGAAAAGCCTTCTTAGAACGATCAGGGGGGAAGGCCGCTGAATGGCCTCCCGGTTTTCTGGGGACCGGGAGCGCCCCGGTCCTTTGTCTTTGTCTGCATTGACCGTTGGTCATGCGCGATTAATGGGCCAATTAGTGGGCTAGTCAATTGCCGTTTTCAGAAAGCCTAGAAATATCAACACTGTTGTCGTTATTGGAGGCGGAAGTATCTTCTGCGCTAAGTCGCTTCCGGCTTTCGCTGGCGCTTCGTGACGCGGCCCGTAAGCCGCGCTGCGAAGGGTCATTTGGGCTTGTAGTTTACTAGCCATGCCGGGCCGAGCGTGTTGCGTATCGTTTGCAGCTCGGCTGAATTATCATACCGTTCGTAGCGACCTGTCATCCAGGCTTCGCGGAGTTTGCTCTTCCATGTCCGGCCATTTGCCTTTGCGTAGTCGCGGATAGCATTGGCCTGTTCGTCTGTTAGCGTTGGTTTTGTCATTTCTGGTTTCCTTCGAGAAACAACGTATTCACTTATACCTATCACATATAACATAAGGGTTACATCATTTCAAGTTATATCTCTATAACGTGATGCCCTCCCCTTGGATTTTAAGTAATTCTTACCCCCTTGGCACCCCCCCAGGGGGGGCGAGGCAGGTGCGGCCGGTGCAATCCATGATATCCGATATAAAATTGGAAAAAATTTTTGTATACTTTTAGCTTATATTAACAAAATACTAGTAAAATTTTTAAAAACCTTGTGTCTTAACTTTTCTTAAAACTTTGTGTCTTGACTTTCTCCTAAATTTTTGCCTTATATTGAATCCAAGGTAGACCAAAAGCAAAATGGGAGTAAAATCAATGACGGCACGTGGCCTCTCTCTGGAAAAGAGGTTTATGCTTTATGTTTCCGGTCCCGACGAGAATGGTTGTCTCACCTTCTCTGGGGCGAAAACGTTCGGTTTAAAGATCGAAAAAACATACCATACAAAGTATGTACATCATGTTGCCTGGTTTATAGCCCATGGTGAATGGCCAAAAGAGCTAGTGAAAAACTGCAACACTTTATCTTGTGTAAACCCGAACCATTTTGAAAAAATAAATCAAAACAACATTACAAAAAGAATACAACACGTAAAGGGCGTCAACAACTATAACAGTAAACTAGACGACCTCCAGGTGGAGGAGATGCGGATGCTATTTCATGACGACAGGTGACGGCCAGACAGTTAGGCATCTGGTTTGGTATATCCAAAACTCAGGTATATCATGTAGTCTGGAACGAGTCGTGGAAGGTTTGACAGAGAAAGAGCGAGATACCCTGGAACGAGTCGTGGAAGGTTTGACAGAGAAAGAACGAGGTGGCACAAGAACGAGATGCAAGAACAATGCGCTATTTGCGACGAGGTCAGGCGGCGCCTGGGCTTGAGCCCGCCCCGGCCGCTGCCGCCGATGCCTCCGCTGCCTCGCTTCAAGAATGAATGAAACCCCCCGTGGCGAAGAGCAATGACGCTTCAAAAAGTTCAGACCCTCGACACTTCTCCTCGCAATCCTGCCGACCTGGGCTATCCTCCTACTCTGCCCGTGGAGATCGTTTTAAAAACAGCTCCCTTGCAGGAGATCTGCGAGGAGTACCATCTAACTAGAGAAGACTGGGACCGCTGCGCCACGATCCGGTGTTCGTCGCCGACCTCGCCAGGACGATGGAGGAGCTGAAGAAGGACGGCGTGTCGTTCCGCCTGAAGGCTCGCTGGCAGAGCGAAAAATTATTGCAGAGAAGCTGGCAGATGATCCACGATAGTACAGGCAATGTGCCTGCAGCCGTCGCCGCGGATCTCTTGAAGTTCACTATCCGGGTGGCCGGGCTGGAGCCAAAGATACAAGACCCGAACACCCTTAGCACCAAACAATATGAGTATACAGATCAATCTAGGATAAGACCGCGGACACTGAAGGACACTGAAGGACACTGAAGGACGCCCGCTGTGACGCTGGATTTTTATTGCCGGGAAGTTTTTGTGCGTGACCCCTGCTGCGAATGCTACATGCTGAATCTCGCGAGCAATTTGTGGTTCCTGGCGCCAGCGTTTCCGGGCTGGAGCCAAATTGTTTGATAGAGGTGGAAATATCTGTGAGTACAATACAATATACCCCGCCTCCTACGATTAAATCTTTCATCACTTATTATCTGCCGCACGAGCTGTTCTACGCCTACGTCGTGGGGCCGGTGGGGTCGGGCAAGACCACCGGGCTCTTCTTCAAGCTCATCTACATGGCCTCCCTCCAGGAGCCGTCCGCCGACGGCGTCCGGCGCACCCGCGCGGTGATCGTGAGAAACACCGCGCCGCAGCTGAAAGATACCACTTTGGTATCATGGTCCTACTGGTTCAAGGACGGCGAGGCCGGCAAATGGTTCGCGACGGACAGGAACTTTCTGCTGCGGTTCAACGACGTCGAGTGCATGGTGATGTTCCGGCCATTGGATACGGAAGATGATATTGCGCGGGTGCTTTCACTCGAAATAAATTTCGCCATCGTCGACGAGTTCACCCAGATCCCACGCAAGATCATCGACGCCCTGTCCGCCCGCCTGGGGCGCTTCCGTCTGCCCGACGGGACCAAGCCGACCAACTGGGGGCTGTGGGGCAGCTCCAACCCCGACACCGAGGACAACTGGTACTTCGACTACCTCCACCGCACCTCGGAGGACCCGAGCACCGACCTGCCCGAGAACGGCCACTACTTCCATCAGCCCGGCGGGTTTGAAGAGAATGCAGAAAATTTAGATAATCTGCCGGGCGGAAGGGACTACTACACCAACCAGGCCAAGGGCAAGAGCGAGGCGTGGGTCAACCAGTACCTCAACGCCCGCTGGGGCTACAGCGTCTCGGGCCAGCCGGTGGTCCCCACCTTCAAAACTCACCATATATCCAAAACCTCTCTTAAATATAACCCGGCACTGCCACTGGTCATCGGGCTTGACCCCGGGCTGATCGGCTCGGCGCTCGTCTTCGGGCAGGAGGATTTACACAGTAGGTTATTGGTTCTAGGTGAGTTAGTGCAAAATGGATATGGCGCCGAGAGACTGATAACAGAAAGATTGAAACCTTATTTGAGAAGAAGATTTCCTGATGCAGAACCCATCATCGCGCCGGACCCGGCCTCCCTCAACCGGGCGCAGACCGACGAGAGGGCCGTGGTCGACGCCTTCAAGCGGCACTACACCGTCAAGGCAGAATCCAACAACAGACTGGCCATACGGCTGGAGGCCATCGAGAGCTTCACGACGAGACTGACCGACCTTGGACCTGCTTTGCTGGTGGATAAGGAACAATGCCCCACACTGACGCGGGCGCTGAGCGGCGGCTGGCGCTATGTCATCGATGCAAAGCGTGATATGGCTCGCAGCGCAACGCCGGAGAAGAACCAGTATAGCCACCCCGGAGATTCATTCGGATACCTCTGCCGCTACTTCCACCGGCAGACCGAGCGAGAGAAGCGCTATGCGCCGGCCGAGCGGCTGATCCGGCAGAACATGATCAGGGCGAAGAGCTACGAGCGCACCTACCATGTGAGGTAGAGGTCAACAAGAACCCATGGCAGTCTACGCTTCTACAACCAGTTCCCCAGCTGCCGCTGCAACTGGGGATATAAAGCCGCCGGACGTCAAGGTGCCGGGACCGGAGGCTGAGGCGCCGGTCAAGATCATCAAGGCCTCCGAGCTGGCCCAGCTCGGCCAGAATTTGGATAAGCTCTTCGGCCAGTACCGCGCCGATAGAACGCTGAGCGAGCTGCGCTGGCTGCGCAACCTCCGGCAGTACCTCGGCTTCTACGATCCCGACATCGAGAAGGAGATCGCATCCGACCGATCGATGGCCTACCCGCGCATAACGAGGGTCAAGTGCATCTCTGTTCTCTCCCGGCTGATGAGCCTCATGTTCCCCGGCAACGAGAGGAACTGGAGCCTGGAGGGCGGAGCCTCCAGCGATATTGCCATAGAAGACGTACAAGAAGCTTTACAGGCTGCGCTCAAAGCCGACACCGCCAACGGCGAGCAGCCGCCGCCGCCCGACGCGCCCTACGTGATGGCGGCAGTGAAGACTTTGGTGGACAGGAGGGCCAAGGAGCTGTCTGTTTTGATTGATGATCAATTACAAGAGCTCGGCGGCGACCAGACCATCGACTACATCGCCCTCAACCGCAAGGTTATTCAATCAGGTATTCTCTATGGACTGGGCGTGCTGCGCGGACCCTACGTAAGGAAGGAAAAGGGGGTGACCTGGAGCGTCAATCCCATGTCGGGAATGCCCGAGCCCAAGGAGACCGAGCTGCATAAGCCCATGTTCGAGTTCATGCCGATCTGGGACTTCTATCCGGACATGTCGGCCAAGACTCTTACCGGGATGGACGGCTACTTCACCCGGATGGTGATGTCGCGCTCGCAAGTCAAGGCACTGACCAAGCGCAAGGACTTCTTCAAGGAGATCATAGATAAATACTTGGAAAGAACTCCGCTTGGCAACTACCGGCCGCAGACCTTCGAGACCGAGCTCCGATCCATGGGGCTCAAGGCCAACGTGAACGAGCAGAAGCAAGAGACCTCTAAATTTGAAATCATCGTCTGGAACGGGCCGGTAGGAGGCAATTTCCTGCAATTGGCGGGAGTCGACGTCGAGCCCGACAAGCTCTCCGAAGAAATAGACGCCGAGGTGTGGATGATCGGGGGGTCCGTCATCAAGGCCGACATCAACCCATGGCACAAGCTCGGCGTCGACGTGAAGACCATCCATACCTTCCTCTTCGACGAGGACGACACCTCGGTCGTGGGCCAGGGCCTGCCCAACGTCATCCGCGACTCTCAGATGAGCGTGTGCGCGGCTACGAGAATGCTGCTTGATAACGCCAGCGTCACCTGCGGCCCCAACATCGAGGTTAACACCGACCTGATCCGGTTCGACACCGACGTCAGCTCCGTAAGGGCTTACAAGATTTGGTACCGGGAAGGGACTGGCCCCGAGGCGCAGTGGCCGGCGGTGCGTAACATGCCTATCGATGCCCATCTCGGCGATCTGATGCAGCTGATTGAGCTGTTCATGAAGTTCGCCGATGCGGAGACCTTCGTCGGGCCGGCCACCGGCGGCGACATCGAGCATGCCCCGAGCGAGCCGATGCGGACGGCGGCGGGCGCGAGCATGCTGCGCGGCGACGCGGCTCTCCCGTTCAAGGATATCGTGCGCAACTTCGACCAGTTCACCCAATCGGTCATCTATTCGCTGGTCCACTTCAACCGCAAGTTCAACCCCGACCAGGCGCCGGCGGCCGACTACAACGTGGTTGCGCGCGGCGCGACCAGCCTGATCGCCAAGGAGGTCAGGGGGATGCAGATCGATCAGTTGGCGGTCAGCATGACCCCCGAGGAGAAGATCAACGTCGACATGCGCAAGTTCACCGAGGCGCGGTTCGCGGTGCGCGACCTGATGGACATGCTGGTTCCGCCGGAAGAGGCGGCGCGCCGGCAGGCGGCGCAGGACAAGTCAATGCAGGAGAGTCAGGCCCAGCAGACCGAGCTCACTGCGGCCAACGTGCGCAAGCTTCTGTCCGATGCGTTCAAGAACGTGGCCCAGGGGCAGAAGAACAGCGCCGCCGCCGACGCCACGACCGTCGATGCCGCGCTTGCCATCCTGGAGAAAGGCATGGAGAACGAGATCGGCACCGCCACCACTCTTCCGGAGAAGCCTCCGGAACAACTTGAACCTTCGCCGCCAATGCCGGATCAATCACAACTTCCACTTCCTAACGGAGGCGCGCTGCCCATGGGAGCACCGGAGATAATGCCGCCAGGGATGCCGCCAGGGATGCCGCCAGGGATGCCGCCAGGGATGCCGCCAGGGATGCCGCCAGGGATGCCGCCAGGGATGCCGCCAGGGATGCCGCCAAGGATGCCGCCAGGGATGCCGCCGCAATAAGATGACGAAGGAACGGCCACAGCTCTTTCAGCTTACAAGGATACTGCAAGAGAAGGCGGGAACGCCGGAGCATAACCTTCTTCTGGAGTTCCTGGCCTGCAACCTGGAGATGGTCAAGAACAATCTGATCAACTGTCCTCCGGCGGACTTTCTGCAATATCAGGGGGAGGCCCGCGCCTATGGCAAGCTGATCCGTGCCATCACGCCGTCGCCGAGACATACACCGGAGTAAAGAAATGCCTGCTGCCCCCGCCGCCGTCCTGGTTCAGAACCCCCCGCCGCCGCCCGAGGACGACAGCTTCGCGACGACTTTTGATTCCTTGATGAAGCTCGGCAGCGAACAGCCTCCCGGCGAGCCTACGGAGGCCGCTGAGCCGCCTGCCGAGGCGCCGGCGGTAGATAAGGCTCCCGTGGAGGGCGAGCCTCCTAAGCCCGCGGAGGCTCTTGAGGCGCCGGTGCCCGGCGATGCTCCCGAGGCTCCGGCTGCCGACGCCAAGCCGGCGGACGACGATGTCATCAAGCGCCTTGCCCAGCTTGTGAAAGACACCCCTGCGCCGCAGCCCCAGGCACAGCCTCAGCCGCAATACCAGCAGCCGCAACAGCAGGCTCCCGAGCCGTTCACGGCCGACGAGCGGACTTTTCTAGAGAATTATTACAAGGATTACTCGGAGGTGGCCAAGGCGGAGGCACTTATACGACGCAATGAATACAATGATCTTTTAAGATACACCTTCGACCAGTTCTATCAGCAGATGACGCCTATCGCCCAAGCGGTCAAAGTGTTATCCGAGAGGACTCAGCTGGCCGATTTGCGCGAGGCGATCCCGGAGTATGGCGATGATCTGCGCAATAGAGTAATCGCATGGGCTAAAACGCAACCAGACTATTTGCAACCTGCGTATGCCTATGCTATAGACCATGGGAACGCCGAACAGATTCGGCATCTGACCGAGTTATACCGAAGAGACAATCCCGACGCGAAGGCTTCATCGCCTTCCCGCAAGCAGACGACCGAGCTGCCTGCAGCAGCCAAACAAGCGGCTGCTGCCCTGGCCCCAGTCGGTTCAAAACGCACCGCAGTAATTCTTGGCGAGGACCCGAACGACTTCGATCGGGCGTTCGAGATTGCTGCAAAGAGTGTTGAACCATGAAGGAGCTAGGACATGGCCGCAATTACCACCTATGGTGATATATCCCCCGCCGTCGCCGCATGGAGCATGGTCCGCATGCTTGAACGGGGCATGCCCTATTTGGTTTTGGAGAAATTTGGACAGACTTATCCTCTTCCGAAAAATTCTACCAGCGTCGCGAAGTTCCGCCGCTATTTCTTGACCGGTGCGACCGGCGCGGCCGGCAACAGCGTCGGCAACTTTTATATTCCCCTTGCCACGACGCCGCTGATCGAGGGTGTGACGCCTTCAGGCAATACTCTTGCGCTGCAGGACTACACCGCGACTCTCGGACAGTACGGCGATTATCTTCAGCTTACCGATGTCGTCGAGGATCTGCACACTGATCGCGTTCTCCAACAGATGATGGACATCCTCGGGGAGCAGTCGGCGGTCACGGTTGAGGCGCTGCGATGGAATGTGCTGAAGGCAGGGACCAGTGTGTTCTATGCAAACAACGTTGCCAGCCGCAATCTCGTCATTACCAAGCCCTCGCTGGCCGATCAGCGGAGAGTGACTACCGCGCTCAATCGCCAGAATGCGAGGAAGATCTCGCAGGTGGTCAAGTCGACTCCTGATTTCAACACCAAGTCGGTCGAGGCGGCCTTCTTTGCGGTATGCCATCCGGATAGTGAGACCGATCTTCGCGACATGGTCGGCTTCAAGCCGGTGTCCGACTATGGGCCGCACCTCACTCCCTTCGAGTGCGAGATCGGCTCCTGCGAACAGGTCCGTTATCTGGCGACCACCATTGCCGCACCCATCCCGGATACCGGCGGCACGGCGGTGACCAACAATCTGCGCTACACCACGGCCAACACGGCCTGCGATGTCTATCCGATTCTCTTTTTTGCGCGGGACTGCTACGGCATCGTGCCGCTGAAAGGCGGGAATTCGCTGACCCCGATGGTCGTGAATCCGAAGCCGGCCTCCGGCGATCCCCTCGGCCAGCGCGGTTCAGTGGGTTGGAAGACCTACACTACGACTGTCATTCTTCAGGACATGTGGATGGCCCGGCTCGAAGTTGGCGCCACCGCGTAATTTTGATTGACAAGATGTGATGGAGATGTAAATACGGTAGGCTTTAAGGAGCCTATCATGGACGCAGAGAAAGTTAAGGAACTATTCGAGTATGATCCTGAGACAGGGGTTTTCAGGTGGCGGATCAATATCTCGTGCCATCGAAGAGGTTCTATCGCCGGGACGCTTAGTTTGTTGGGGAAGAGGCGGTATCTTGTCATTCGCTATGAAGGCAAGGAGTATAGGGCACATCGGCTCGCATTCCTGTGGATGGTTGGCAGATGGCCGGAGGCTGAGGTCGATCATGCCAATGGGGTAGGGGTCGATAATCGCTGGGTGAATCTTCGTGAGGCGACGAAGTCGCAGAATGCGGCGAATCGCGGGGCTATGAGGACCAACAAGATCGGTTTGAAGGGTGTCATACGAGTGATCCGATTCGGGGTGGCTAAATATGAGGCGCGAATTCGGGTGAGTGGTAAGCAAAGGCATCTTGGACGATTCAATACCGCGTATGAGGCGCATCAAGCTTACATTGTTGCAGCCGAAAGAACTCATGGAGAGTTCGCAAGGAGTTAAATATGGCTAACGTCGATGTCTATGCAGCTGCGACTGGCAAGGCTTCCAGCGTCGAGAACGTCTCCATGGGGTCGTTCACGGGAACTGCGCCTACGACCACGACCATCAACCTTGGGTTCGCTCCCAAGTGGTGCGAGATTTTCACGCCGACTGGCATAATCACTTGGAGGAAGTACGGTTACGGCATGGCCGCGGCCAACTGCGTAAAATCGATAGCCGCCGGCACGACTACGCTTGATACCGCCAGCAATGTGCTTTTTACAGGCAATACCATCGTCCTGACGGCCGCAGTGTGTGTCAATGCGGATGTTATTTCCTGGATCGC
This sequence comes from Allolobophora icterica, assembly GCA_963556255.1. Taxonomy (NCBI): domain Eukaryota; kingdom Metazoa; phylum Annelida; class Clitellata; order Crassiclitellata; family Lumbricidae; genus Allolobophora; species Allolobophora icterica. The sequence goes on along the minus strand of CAUVYU010000274.1, from coordinate 14,872 downwards.
GATGGGCTGATCGGAGAGACTGTCATGGCAGAACAAGAAAAAAGAGTACGGATTACCCTCGACGAAAGCGATGGCATTCCGCCGACCGGGCAGTTCGTCCAGCTGAACGGCAGAGCGTATATGATCAAGCCCGGCGAGCCGGTCGATGTGCCCCGCGGGGGTGGTCGAGATCCTCGATCATGCCGTCATGAAGGTGCCGCTGCAGGACCCGACGTCGAGACGGATCATCGATTGGCGCGACCGCAAGAGATTTCCCTATAGCGTCCGGTGACGAGGATGTCCTATGAATCTCGGCGCGCTGCTTGATGAGCTGAGAGCAGGAATCCTGCACGATTACTCGGATCAAATTTCCGGCGCTTCGGATTATCTATGGTCCGATACCCGGCTCGTTCGCTACATCGACGAGGCCCAGCAGCGCTTTGCCCGGCAGGCCCTGGTCATCCGTGATGGCGCATTGAAGATAAGCGGCGCAACTGCGGCCTATGGCACCCTGACGCCGGTGACCCAGGTCACGCTTGCGACCGGTGTCGGGATCTATGCCCTCGATCCGGTGGTCATCGCGGTGATCTCCGCGCAATTGACGGGCGACACCGGGGATCTGGCGCGCGCCGGACACTCCGCATTTCAGCAATACAGCACTCCCGATCCGTATTTCTTCGATCCGGCTCAATTGGCTTCCTTGCCGCCCGGAAAGCCGGTGGCTTTCGGCACCGACGAGTTCATGAACGCCGATCCCGAGGGCACCTTGAGCGTCATCAATTTCCGGGTGTTTCCGGTGCCTTCGAGCGCTTACAACGCGCAGAAGATCAATCTCCGGGTCATCCGTCTGCCGCTGGTCCGCTTCCAATTGCAGGATCTCGACGCCGAGCCCGAGGTTCCCGAGCACCATCACATGGACATGCTCGACTGGGCGGCCTATCTGGCGCTCCGGATCGTCGACACCGATGGCGGTTTTACCGACCGCGCCAACGAATTCCGGGCATCATTCGAGAAACATGTCGAGGAGGCGCGCAAGGTCGCGCTCCGCAAGGTCTTTACGCCGCAGCAATGGCAATTTGGTAGAGGCGGCTGGGCATGGGTAGGTAACTGAGATGGTTGATCCTGTAGTCTCTGGAAACGCGGCTCTGCGGGCGATCGAGCAGGGAAAGGCGAGGCCGAATCCGGGGCCGATCGTTACGCCTATTCTGCCTACAACTGCACTTGGTAATCGTGTAGGCGGGTACACGATTGATCCGTATGCGCCTCCTGTTCTTCCTCCTGTTCGTTCTTTGTTCGATGCACCTGCGCCTCCCCCTGCTATTGCGGCTGCTCCTCTTCCAGCTGCTGCGCCGATTGATCCTACGGCCAGTGTGATCGGTAGTTGGCGGCAGCAGATCCTAGCTAATCCGACACTACGGCAAATGGCTGAGACTCCAGTTGCCGGAGCAATGCCTTCCGGCCGTCCGCTTGGGAGTGCGCCTCCGGTATTCCCGTACCCGACCGAGACATATAGGCAAATGGCCGAGACGCCGGCAGCTAAGGCAGATTATCAGACTATGCGTCCGCTTGGATATCAGGCCCCTCCGAGGTTCTTGATCACGTTTCAGGCGGAGCTCCGCTTACTCCTAAACAGTTCGAAGCAGTTAATCTGCTACATGGTAATACTACCGGGCCTGGCTCAGCCTGGCGGCGGTGGGGTGAGGGCGGAGGAGGCAGGCGGAGCTACCTGGCTAGCCTCGCCGCATGCTCCGTTTACTCGTGAACAGCTGGAAGCACTTAATCTGAGGCAAGCTACCGGCGGCCTGGCTCAGCCTGGCGGCGGGATGGTAGCGGAGGATGCCAATGCGGCGCGGCGCGAGACGATGTCGCATCTGACCAAGGGACAGGCGTACAGGTTATTGCAGCTTGCTCCGAAGCCTCAGAGTGTGATGGATAGGGCGCGGGACCAGTATCTGACATCTCTGGAGGATGAGGCAGCTGGGAGGATAGCAGCCGCAAACAGGGACATAAAAAATCCGGAGCTTTTGAGAACTACAACTGAGAAAATTAAGAAGGATTATCGCAAGGATCTTCGTGGGATGGTCGTATCGGGGATGGGTATGTTCGGCAGTGATGTGGGCGGCGGGGAAGAAAAATAATAAAGATGCCGAATCTCTTTGGCAGAAGCGACGTGCCGACCATGCCCGACGTGCTGCGCCCCAGTGCGGCGGATTACGATTATCGAAACCTGGTGGCAGCAGACCGTCCAAATCCGATCTGGGGTGGCATCAAGGCCGGATTAGTGGAGTTTCCCGGATATCTTGGTTCTGCGGCTGCGGCATTAGGCAAAGCAACCGGTTGGGAAGGTTTAGAACGTGGCGGACAGGCTCTTGCAGAGCAGCAGTTTGCCGATGTTCAACGGGTCGGACGACCTGACCTCGAAGGACCAGTTTTTGGTGGCGGCTGGTCAGGGGTCGTTCCCCGTCTTGCGTATCAAACTGCGAAGGCGCTTCCCACTCTCGGGGCCATTGCCGCTACCGCGCCGTTAATGCCGGAGATCGGAGTTCTTTCGGCTGCCGGCAGAATGGCGCCGCGAATGCTGGGCGGCGGCGGATTAGGGCTCGGTGAGGCCGCAACCGCCGAGGCGGCCAAGACTGCGGCGGAGCAAGGCGCCGGCTGGGGCAAGAACATTCTGGCCGGCATGGTTGCCACGGCTCCCCAGAATATCGCCGGCGCCTATGAGCAGGCCCGTGCGGCGCCGGGGGGTGCCACTCCTGGGACCGCTGCGGCGGCTCTTGGATTAGGTGTTCTAGAATCGCCGCTCTCGGCCATTGCTTTGAATCCCGCTACGCGCGGCGGCACAGCTGATCTCTTTTCGAAGGGGGGGGCAATCCGTGTCGGGACCGCGGGGGCGGCAAATGCGGCGGCCGGCGCGGTTCAGGGCGGCGTCTCGACGGCGGCCAATCTGACTCTGCGGCCGGACATTCCTGTCGGCGAGAAGATGAGCCAGGTGGTCGACGCTACCTTGTCCGGTGCGGCGGTCGGCGGACTCATGGGTGGCGTGTTCGGTCTTCGGAAAGAGAATCCTACTAATGTTACGAATGAACAGCTTGCTAAGGTTGCCGATGACGCGACCGGGCGAGCTCCCTCTCCCGAGGCGGCTGCACCCGCTGCACCGCCTCCCGAAGCTGCTCCGGCCGTGCCCGCACCTGCGCTCAATCCGATTGCCGAGATGCAGACCATCCTGCGGAAACAATCCGGCGCCGAGGGGCGTCCCGAGCATCCCATTCATGAGTTCATTTCCGGCATTGAGGCCAAGTCTCCGGCCGAGGCACGTAACGCGATCGAGTTGAAGTTTGAAAGTATGATGCCGGAGTCGGGATCGGGATGGAAGGAGAAGCCGTCGGCTCCCTTGAAGGCGCTGGGCGTTGAGTACGGTCTGCTCGATCCCAAAGATCCGACTATGTTCCGTGATCTGAAAGGGGATCGCGCTGCGGCGTTCGAGGCTCTGGACGATCTTGAGACCAAGGCCGAGAAGGACCCCGGATTCGAGGCCAGGAATCGGGCGAAGATCGAGACCGCGAAGGGAGTGCTCGCGGAGGCCGATGCGGCAATCAAGCTTCATGATGAGGCCAAGCAACTGAAGGCCGCGCCGGAAGAGATGATAGAAAAACCGCCGAAGGCGTCGCTTAGGGCGATGACGCCGGAGGAAGAGGCGGCGGGAAAAGCAATGCCGCTGGAGGAAGAGGCAGGGATACCACAGGAGAGACCAGATGCCGTTCCAGAGCCAGGCCCAGAGGGCATACTTCTACGCAAAGCTGCCGAAGCTGGCCCCGGTGTGGGAGAAGCATACTCCGAAAGGGATGTTGCCGGAGCACAAGCCGAAAGGGAAATCCGCCCCCCGGTCACCCAAGAAGAAGGCGTCAGAACGGCAGAGCAAGTCCTGACGGATGAGGTGCCTGCACGCCCGGTTTCGAAACTTGAACAGACCTTTGGCCCCGAGATGGCCGAGAAGTTTAGGAATATCGACCCCGATGCGCTGGGTCTTCAGGCAAAATCGGTCGGGGTTCGCGCGACGCTGCAGACCCGCACTCCAGTCATGGCCGATCGCCTGGCGGCGATACCGCCGGAGCGGCTGGCCGCGAAGGAGGCATTAGTCGCTAAGCACATCGACAGCCATCTTGCGGAGAAACAGGCTGCGGTGGATACACCGAAGGCAAGATATCCGGATGGCATTCCTGCACGGCCTCTCAGCGATGCCGTCTTCGAGCGGACTTTCCAACAGGCCACTAAGAATCTGAGCCCGGAAGCCGCGGCCCGCATTCATGTGGTCAACACCGCCGCCGATCTGCCTCCCGAGCTCGTCAAAACGACGGTGGAGGATGGCGGACGCATCAACGATGCCAAGGGGCTGCACTGGCGTGGCGAGAGCTACATCGTCAAGGATCGACATACGAACCCGGCTGATTTCCAGGAGACGATCGCGCATGAGGTGATTCACGATGCGATGCAACGCACGCTCGGAGATCGCTATCATAGCGTGACTCAGAGTTTGTTTGACATGGCCGGGGGAGCTGATGGTCTTTTGAGGATTGCCGATCGGTTCGGTGTCGGCGACCAGCTGCGAAAGTATGTCCCGGTCGGGCCGGAACTGTCGCTCGCCGACAAGTCCGATCTCGCGGACGAGATGCTCGCTCAGGTCGGTGGCCGCGCAGGCGGCAAGATGAAGACGGCTTTGATGGCGTGGGTCAGCGACATGAAGCCGCCGTTCCTTAAAGTGCTTCGCGCCACCCGGTTGGACGCCTATGCGGCGAGGATTGACCGGTTTGGGCCGCTGGAGACGGCGGCGGCCATCCGCGATTTGAGAAACACTGTGTCGCCGGGAGCGATCGATCCGGCGCGGGCGAGTTCGATCGAGCATGAAGTCAGATATCGCGATTCGGTGCCGGGCGCGGTCGATACCATGAAGCGTGTCGGCGATTATGCGGACCGGATTCTTGCTGCGACTGGAGATAAGCTTTTATTGTTTAGAGCAATTGACGGCATTGCGCGGGCTACGCGGGAATACATGCCGACCGTCACGACCTTTTATGACACGTTGAAGATGCGTGACAATGTCGGGGATCAGATGACCCGGCTTTTTGCCGGCGTGGCCGAGCCTGCGAAGCGCTGGGCGAGGGAGAATGTCAAGAATGCGGACATGCTCAATCAGGTCATGCAGGCGCATGCCGAATTCCGCATGAATCTGGGCAAGACATGGGGGGAGAATACGTGGCTGCATGACCGGCCGGAACTGAAGCCCGAGTTCGACAGGATGCAAGGGATTTTCAATAGCGATGCATTCAGGCGCGCCGGCGGCCGGCAGATGTTTGATAGACTGGTCGCGGTCTCGGACCTTGAGAGCTTTGCGCCGATGAGTGCTCTGATGCATGAGTATATAAGTGGGCTTTATCCGGACGACCGGATTGCGGGATTCGAACAGAATCCGGGGGCTGTGTTTGCCAGGAACGGGCATAGCGATCCGGTTGTTGCACGGGATTTCTGGAAGGCGGATGTTGCAAAGAAGCTGGTCGGGATCGAGAGGTACTTGAACGATCAGCGCGGGGAGGCGGCACTCGGCGGCTCCGAGGCGAAGGCAATCAAGGAACGAATCGCGCCGCTGGAGCAGATGGCAGCCGACATAGCCGAACGTGCCGCCAATAGGGAGATGGTTCCATATTTTCATCTTGGGCGGTTCGGCGATCAGATGCTTTCGATGCATTTCAAGACCCTGGCCGATGGAAAGACGCCGGACCCGCAGGCGATTGCCCGTATTCAAGAGCTGTTTGCCAAGGCCAAGATGGGAGACGTGTCGCTCAATGCGGCGGGGTCTGCGAAGTTCTTTGCCCGGTTCGAATCGAAAGAGCAGGTGCATACGGCGGGTAAGATTGTTGGGCAATTAATGAAAGAGGGTCTGCTGGACCCGAATGAAAAGGTTTTGTTGGGACCGAATACAGAGCCAAACTTGATGGCCGATATGGGTCCGGGATGGATGCAGAAATTGCATCAGAGAATCGATCAGAACGACGCTTTCAGTCCGCCGGAAGGCGCGACGGCCGCCGAGAAGGAGATATACACGAAGGCTAAGACCGTGATTCAGCAGGATTTGCACGCGATGCTGCTCGATATGCTCCCCGATAATGCCTATCAGAAGGTTGAGCTTCAGAAGATGGGCGTTCAGGGATACAACAAGGACATGCTGCGGAATTTTGCTTTCCGGGCTCAGGTCGGGGCGAATGCATTTGCCCATATAACGTCGCGTGCCGACGTTCATGCCGCCATGAATGCGATGAGCCGAGAGGCCATAGCGGCAAAAGACGTAAGTCTCGGGATTGATCCGGCTAAAGTCATCACGATGTCTAATGTTGTCACCGAGATGGCTCGCCGGCAGCAGGTGTCATCGCAGGTCAGCAGGACCTTTTTTGATACGGCCCGGGCGATCAACCACTCGTATTGGCTCGGGTTCTCGCCGGCGTACATGGTGACCGTCTTTTCCCAGGTGCCGGTCCTTGCCTGGCCTGAATTGGCAAGCAAATACGGGCATTTGCCTGCGGCTCAGGCTTTAGCCAAGACCACAGCCAAGGCATTTAAGATTGCATATGCGATGTCGGTGGGCGATCACGACGTAGTCACTCCGGAAATGCTCGTAAAGAAGGGTGTTTCGCCAAAAGACGCCGCTCTCACCATGGATTTGCTTAATAACAACAGCATTACCTCCGGATTCAGCCAGGCAATGGCGCATGATGTCCGTGGAAGCGTAGACGAGATTAGGGCCAAATGGCTGCGCTGGGCGAATGCGACCGGAGCCTACGCCGAACTGGCCGGACGCCTCAATGTGGGGCTGGCGGCGCGCGATCTGCATGCCGGCAGCCCTGCAAAGGCACGCATGTCGGCCGACGATTACGTACAAAATACCATTCGCGAGTCGATGTTCGACTTTCAGTCGTGGAATAACGCGCGTGCAGTCGGAAAGATGGGGGTTTTAGGTCCGGCGTCGCCCATATCGTTCAGTTTTACCGGGTTTCAGACCAAATTCATCGAAAAATTCATCTACGAAGTGGATCGGGCGATACGTGCGAAAGATCCGCAGGATCGCACGGAGGCCCGGAGATTCCTGGGGGCTCATTTTGCGGCTGCGATGGTCATGGGCGGGTCTCTCGGACTCCCCGCAGCAGGATGGCTGGCCGGAGCGGCGACCCGTGCGAGCGCCCTTCTCAGCCCGACCGGCGAGGAATACGACGTCGAAAGAGGCTGGAGGGATCTTCTTGCCAATGTAGGCGGCGGTGCAGGCATGGGCGAGATCCTCGCGCGCGGGCTTCCACGCTACCTTGGGACCGACATGGCGAAATACTCCGATCAGGACCTTGCCCCGTTCTCGCGGTTCATGATGGACCGGAGCAAGATGGAGGATAATCTGAAGACTCAGGCGATGCACACGCTCGGGGCGCCGACCAGCATGGCATTGAATCTTTTCACCGGTAGCCGTGATTTTATGATGGGCAATTATATCCAGGGATTGCGCGAGATGGCGCCGAAGTTTCTGAAGGATACCATCGATGCCTTTTCGATGAGCGAATACGGTCCTTCGGGCAAGCGAGCCTATCATGACAAGGATGGACGCGAGATCCCGCTGACTCCTTCCGCCTTAAATATTCTACAGAAAGCGCTCGGGTTCACGCCGGGCACCAAGGCCGAGTATGACGAAGACAAGCGCGGCTTGGATGCAGAAAAAAGGGCATCGCAGTTCGTGAAGGCCAACATTCGCAAGAACCTTGCGATCTCGATGGAGCGCGGCGATATCGAAGGACAGAGGAAATTCGGTACTCTGGCGGAGCAGCACGACGAGCTTCATCCGGACGATTCGATCATGGCGGGATTCGGCGGATACTACCGGCGGCGGCAGCAGCAGGCCGTGATTGCAAAAAACCTCGATTTGCCGTTCGGCGTGTCTCCGCGCGATCTTGCGGCACGGCGCGCGAGCAGTATGTATAATTGGGCAGGAGCACAGTAATGGTTGCGGCGCTGAAGCACAATAACTTTGTTCATAACCTTTCGACCAAGGCTTTGAACATGAACACCGATACCTTTAAGGTAATGTTGTCGAACACGGCGCCGGTCGCGACCAATAGTCTATACAGCGATATCTCCGCTACCGAGCTGGCAAACGGCAATGGCTACACCACCGGCGGGACGGCGGTTACCGGCATCGGCTCGACCAATTCGGCCGGTACCGAGTCGTTTGCGGCCAATGCGGTGACCTTCACGTCGGCGACCGGCAACATGGGGCCGTTCCGCTATGTAACCCTTTATGATTCCACGGCCGGCGTGCTGATGGAAACATGGGATTATGGGTCCTCGGTTACCCTCGACGGCACTGCCGCAGAGACGTTCACGTGGACCCCGACTGGCAGCAAGAGCGGAACGCTGGTTTAAGATTTTTTGATTTTTAAGGGACTGTCATGGCGCTGAGTAAGCTGTTCAATCGCGCCAAGATGACGGTCACCGGCACCCCGGGCACCGGGACGCTCACCTTAAATGCCGCCGTAACCGGATATATGAGCTTTGCCACGGCCGGCATAGCCGATGGCGATATCGTAAGCTATGTCATCGAGGACGGCGCCGCCTGGGAGCTAGGACAGGGAACCTACACTGCGGCTGGCACGACCCTGGCACGGACGACCGTCATCGCGTCGAGCGCCGGCGGCACGACGAAGATCTCCGCGACAAGCGCGGCACAGGTCTATCTCACGGTCCTCGCCGCCGATTTCAATCAGGCCGCCGCTTTGCTTGGAACGACGCTGGCGGCGAATGTCGTCACGTCTTCTTTGACGTCGTTTGGGACGTTGACGGCGACTATCAATTCTACGGCGTCAACTCCATTATATGGCGCTTCGAGTATTACTAATAGTCCGCAAGTGGTATTAGAGAACCAAGCTGCCGATACTTCTGGTCCTTATTGTATTTTCCGCAAGAGTCGTTCTGCAGGGCCTATTCAGGCCGGTGATATAGTTGGTGTTTTTCAATGGCAAGCTTATGATTCTGGATCTGTAATTCGTCCTGGCCCTTACTTTTATGCATCTTGCACGGCTGTTGCGGCGGGCTCATTTAACGCCTCGATTGGTTTTCTGGGCGCCGATTCCTACAATTTCGATAATGATCTCAACCTAACATCGGCGGCTGGCGGCACTCAGCTGACGGTCGGCACCAAGACGACAGGCTCGACCACACCGACACAAATAGCGTTTGATAATAGTTACTCTACCGCCGCCGGCGCGAATCCCAAGATTCAGTTATTTGCCGGGTACGGGCTTGGGATTTCGGCCGGCTCTTTCGATTACATGGCCGCCGGTGCGCTTCATACTTTCTATCAAAGTGTCCAGGTCATTGGCGATGTCACGAGCACCACCGGCAGCATCGGTGGCACGGAACCAGGCGGGAGACTGACTCTGACCTCCGCCACTCCGGTTCTGACCACCACTGTCAGCGGAGCGACTACGGTTTATTACACTCCATACAAGGGAGATCGGGCACCGTTTTGGAGCGGTACGCAATGGCAATGGAAATCATTTACACAGGTTTCTCAGACGACCACCGATACGACCAAGAGTCCGGCGGCGGCAGCGGCTAGTTCATGTTACGATATTTTCCTCTGGTCGGATGCCGGGACAATTCGGGCAACCCGTGGTCCGGCGTGGACAAATATCACTACTCGGAGTGCCGGTACGGCCCTTACGGTCGTTCAAGGTTTTTATTGCAACAATGCTGCCATCACCAATGGTCCGGCGGCTGGCTATGGGCTTTATGTTGGCACGATCGCCACCAACGCCTCTTCGACTGTCGATTACATTTTTGGGGCTTCTGCTTCGGGAGGCACGGCGGCATTTCTGAATGTCTGGAATAATTTCAATCGCCGACTTACGGCGACAACCGTCGTCGATTCAGGAGCAACTTATACGTATACTACAGCCACTACACGGGCAGCGCGGGCGAGCAATGCGAATCGGATCACTTTTGTCATCGGATTGTCGGAGGATGCAGTAACTACAATATATGTACAACGTATTGATACTGTAGCGGCGGTTAGTTTTGCGCAGTTCGCAATTGGATTGGATTCTACTACTGCTCAAGCTAGTATGTTTGCTTTTATTCGTGCTCCGACTGCGGCGACTCACGGCGCCAGCACCGTGGCAACTTATGCCGCTCAGATTGCCATTGGTCAGCACTATCTTCAAGCTCTAGATAGGGGCGATGGGACAAATGCGCAAACATATAATACTGGTTCTGACGCCAGGCTGCTTGCCTCGATCTGGAATTAGAAAATGCTCGATTCGGAACGCCTTCAGCAGATTCACTCGGCTCTAAAGACGGCGGTTCCGGATCTCGATGGCCTGTCGATCGAGGATAAGGCCGATCTTTCGACCTGGACCATCTGGCGCGGCGGCGGACCGGCGGTCAGGCTGGTCGATGACGCGGTCGCGCTTGCCGCTACTCAAAGTCCTGCGATGACGGCGGCTCTCGCCGCGCCGGCGGCGAACCGGTTTCAGTTTTCCGATTTCCTGGACTTATTCACTCCTGCCGAACAGGCCTTGCTGATGGCTTCGGCGGATGCTCCGGTCAGGCTCTTTCTTTTGCGGGCGGCCGGAACCGGAAATGTCGATCTCAACGGCGCTCAGGCGAACGCCGGGCTTACTCGTCTGGTCAATCTGGGGATAATCACCGGCGCTCGCAAGGCCGCGATTCTGGCCACTCTGGCGGCCGGTTAAAGGCTCATCATGGCAACTGGTCTGCTTGGCTTTGGCCCGATAGCCGTCGCGCCACTTAGCGGAGACAGCGCGCCATCGGTGCGGGCTCTCACGCTTGCCGCCGACCCCGGAGTTTTTATCCTTTCGGCTTCTGCCGCTGCTCTTGCGCAGAAGTATGTTCTTATTGCCGCACCGGGCGCATTCGCCTTTTCGGCATCTAATGCCGCTCTCGCACAGAATTACAAGATTGCCGCGAATGCGGGTGTGTTCACGTTTTCTTCGTCATTGGCCACATTCAGGCGTGTGTATGTTCTTCCGGCCGCGCCTGCCACATTCACGTTCTTTGTATCTAGCGCCGCTCTCACCCAAAAGTACATTCTCACCGCCGCGCCTGCCACATTCACGTTCTCTGTATCTAGTGCCGCTCTCACTCAGAATTACAAAGTCATTGCAAATGCAGGTACATTCACGTTCTCGGCTGGTGCTGCTGCGCTTACGCAGAAGTACATTCTTTCCGCCGCGCCTGCCACATTCACGTTCTCTGTATCTAGCGCCGCTCTCACCCAAAAGTACATTCTTCCGGCCGCGCCTGCCACATTCACGTTCTCTGCTCCCGGCGCCGCCCTTGCGCAAAAGCACATTCTTACCGCCGCGCCGGCCACGTTCACGTTCTCGGCACTGGCTGCTACGCTCGATCGCATTAAGCATCTCACGCTCACCGCAGATCCTGCGGCGTTCACCTTTTCGTCCAATGCAGCTGTCTTCCGTCTTGCGCGCCGGCTCACAGCCGCGCCCGGGGTATTCACTTTTTCAGCTCCCGGTGCCGCCCTTACCCAGAGATACATTCTTCCGGCCGCGCCGGGTGCGTTCGCATTTTCTGCGGCGATTGCTGCGCTCGATCGCATTAAGCATCTTATTCTTACCGCAGATCCTGCGGCATTCGCTCTTTCGCCTAGCACTGGCGCGCTCCGTTTTGTGCGTTGGCTCACGGCCGCGCCCGGCGCATTTAGTCTATTGGCGCCGGATGCCGCGCTGGTCCATGGGGCTGCGTTTAATTTTGGACAGGTTGCGGCGTTTGACGGCATCGAGTGGCGTGTCGGTCTCTCGACAGATCTGGAATGGTGTGTCAATCTTTCGGCAGATTCTGAATGGGGGGTCGGTCTCTCGACAAATCCCGAGTGGGTGGTTGTGACCGAAGATGAGCTAGCCATGATGTTCGACGGTATCGAACGACCCGAGTGGGCTGTCGATCTCTCGGCGAATCCCGCCTGGGTCGTGGTGATCGGGGATGAGCGTATCGAAGAGTATATTCTCTCGACAAATCCCGAATGGCGCGTCGGTCTCTCGGCAAATCCCGAGTGGAATGTCAGTCTTTCGACAGAGCCCGAATGGACGATTGTGATCGGGGATGAGCTATGAATACGTATCCTCTTGGAAGTGCAATAAATCTCTTTGGCACATTTACTCAGACGTCTACCGGCACGGCTGTCGATCCGACAGTTGTAAAAGCCAGGGTAAGAGATCCGGCCAATACCGAGGTCATATATTCCGATGGCTCTATCACGCATTCATCCACCGGACATTATACAGTACAAATATTACCTAGTGTAATTGGTGTATGGCGGTATCGCTGGGAAGGTACGGGTGCTGTAATCGCGGCCGATGAAAAGCAGTTTGAAATCCGGCCGAGCGGGTTCACCCTGGATTTCTAAGGAACATAATGGCATACTGGCTCGGGTCGGACAGAAAGCGAGAAGCACATGATCGTCGATCCTAATGTCGCGCTAAAGGCTGAATTGGTTGCCGCCCTGGATCTCCTTGAGCATCAGATCGCCGGTCTCGATGATTTTTTGCTTGGTTCGATCAGGCCCGAGACCGCGGAGGCGATCGGTAGCTTTCGTGCCAGCCGTGCGGTCCGTGCGCGATTGATAAGAGAGGATCTTGAGATCATCGAGGCCGAGACGCGCGCCAATGCTGCCCTAGATGCGGACGGCTATCCCGATCTCCCAAATGCCAAAGTGGCCGAAGATATTCTCAAGGAGATCCGGGAGCAGATCGCCGATCTGGAGCTGGCCGCAAGTGTGTTCGAGGCAAAACCGAGGGCCTCAACGCTTTCCGTCGAACTCGGCCCTGCAACTCCAAAGGTCTAGGAGAAGACTTACATGGCTAATCTAACTACAGACGAAGAATATGCCAGTGTCACTATCCAGGTATTCGACAATCACACTCCCCCTCGGCCTGCGGCCATTGATGGTCCTATTGTCTGGGCGTCCAGCGACGAGACCGTGATCGTCGGTGAACCCACTCCCGACGGATTGAGCGGCAAGATCAAATCCGTCGCGCCCGGCGGTCCGGCGCGCATGACCTTTACCGGCGATGCCGATCTCGGTGCCGGCGTCGTCCCCGTCACCGGGGTGACCGAGGACATCACGGTGATCGCCGGAGCGGCAGGCGCCGCCTCGGTATTCACCGTCGAGCTGGGTCCGGCGACTCCGAAGGCTTAACAATTGAAGGGGGCGGCCAGTCTATGGCCGCCCCCTGACTTTGAGGTTAAGGGGGATGACATGGGGGTCACTGAAGAAGCCGGTCGCGTGACGATGGGCTTTATGGATGCTCTTAAAAGAGAACCGTTGAGCCTTGCACTGGTTGTAATGAATCTTTGTTTATTAGTGTTTTTTTACCTTTTGCTGACGACCATAGCGACGCAGCGCGAGCGTGAGGTCGGCCTGCTTTATGCGGACAAGAAAGAGGTGCGCGAAATGCTGGCGAAATGCATAGTCCCGCAGGAATGGAAGAAAATGTCATATGTGACGCCTTTGTCACTGCTGTTGCCTCCGTCGCCTTTGTTTCCTCTGGTACCTCCGTCGCCTCTGTTGTCGCCGGACGGGAAAGAATGATGGAATCGCGTTGATGCCGCAAGGACCTCCGCCTCAGCCCGTCGCCGATCTCTCGATCATGCTGCAGAAGTTCGCCGGATTGAGAAATACGGTGACGGCCGAGCGGCTGGGACCGGACGAGCTCGAACGTGCGATAAACGTCGATCTCGACGATGCCGGACAGATCCATCGCCGCCGCGGCTTCACCCGTGTCGTCTCGGGGAATTTTCACAGCCTGTTTCGCAGCGCCGCAGGAGTCGTGTATGGCGTCAAGGATGGTGCCCTGGGGATCATCCACCCCGATTATTCGTTCGTTAATCTACAGTCCGGTATCGGCTCTGACCCAATAGCCTATGTGGAGGTCGGTTCAAAAATCTATTTCTCTTCCTTGATGAATTCGGGCGCTATTAATACGGCTGTTAACGCAGTGGTGCCATGGGGGGCGCCGGTCTCCGCCGGCCAGTGGATCTCTCCGGTCGTGAATCCGTCCGACACCCTGCCGCCGCTCAAGGGGCGGCTGCTCGGGGCGCCGCCGCTGGCGACCGCGCTCGCGTCTTTCAATGGCCGTATCTATCTCGCCAACGACGTGACGGTGTGGGCGACCATGCTCTACCAATACGACTATGTCGACAAGACACGAGGCTATTGGCAGTTTGAAGCCTCGGTCACCGGTCTCGGGGCGGTGACCGATGGCATCTATGTCGGCACCACGTCTGCGGTGTATTTCGTCGGCGGCACATTCAATGAGCCCAATCGCATTCCTGTGATGTCTGTCGGCATGCTGCCTGGCTCGCTTGTCCCCGTGCCCTCCGAGCTGGTAAACCCGGAGGTGCCTCTGAATCAGGCGGCTCCCGCGAAGGATGCCGTGATGTTCATGACCGATGCCGGGGTGTGCGCCGGCCTCGACGGGGGCCGCTGCTTTAATCTTACACAAACCAAGATGATCTTCCCGGACGCGGTGCTTGCGGCCGCGATGTTTCGCAGGCAGGACGGTATTAATTCCTACGTCGGTGTGCTAGACAGTGAAGGGTCTCCGCAAGGCGCGATGCGTCTCGGAGATTACGTGAGCGCCGAGATCGTGCGCGCATGCGATGTCATTCCAACAAGTTAGCGGCGGTTCTCCCTGCCGCAAGTAAGAGGTCGAGACAATGAGCATTATCAGACCGTGGACCGAATCGGTTAAGCGTATACCTGGCGGACAGATTATACCTGTCTTTTTCGGCGGTAAATATTTTGCCCAATTGAAGCGTGCCGGAC
>CAUVYU010000273.1:0-45074 GCA_963556255.1 Allolobophora icterica | reverse complement strand
TTATATGCATGAATGCACACATAAATAGGCCTACATGCTTGCATACAAGTAGTAGTAAATCCGATAGTCTGGAACAACCACGCAATAACCACGTCACGTGACGACCATCGTATGACGTCATCGAAACTACTGGAAATTCCCGCAGTTTCGATGACGCGCCGATGAGTCATGGGACGATTACGCGGGCTGGGAATAATTTCTTGCAGTTTCTGATTATAGATTAATTAATGCTTCATTATCCACCCAAGAATTGAACGAGTCTGGATATCTTAACCATTTAACGAGTGATTTCTTCCCACGCGACCTGATAATCTTTTCGATCCTATATATTTCTTGAGTCGTTTTCTGTAGCTCCTGTTCATAGAATGAGCCCGGTATCTCCTCACCATTAGAATCGGTAATCTTATAAGTTGGAGGATCCGTGTATTGAACCTGGGATACTATAAAAACTTCCTCCGTCCATCTAGGGAGATATCCTTTCGAAAAGATATTCTTCTTCTTAGTTATCCTGACTTTATCTCCGATCGAGAATCTAGGCGCAATAGGCTGTGCGACCTCTTCGCCGTACAAATTCATAAATACAGTCTTTTCATTCGTTTTCATACTAGCCTTAGCGGGAGTCATTTTGATGGAAGAATGTCTCGTATTGTTATAATTACTAACCATTCCATCTAAAACGTCTATATATCTTCTCGTTGAATTAGCTGTAAAGTACTTAAACATTTTATCTTTCATCGTCCTGTTCCACCTCTCGACTACGCATGATTTCTCTTCGTTCTCGGTAGAATATAACTCGAGCCAATTCTTTACGTCTTTGTTATAAAATTCCTTACCCTTGTCTACCCATAATTTAACAGGCTTTCGTCCGCTCTCGAGTATCTTCACGAAGCCGCTTGCTGTAGATTTCCCACTCTTGTCATTCAATGGTACGATCCAGCCGTACTTAGAAAAGACATCTATAACGGTTAACAGGTATTTCGCACCCGCATTATCTTTAGCGAATGCCTGCATGTCGACTAAATCAGCCGCCCATATCTCATCTATCCCGCTTACGTACACCTTCCGTTTTCTAAAATGTCTTACTACCGGTTTATGTAGTTCATCCGCGAGCTCATCGGTCCATTTCGGATCGGGTTGTAATTTTAAGCTTTTTTTAAACCTAACCCGAGACTTACTTTAGTAGATAATATAGGTTTCACTATGGCCCTCTCTATTCGTTCCCGCAAGCTAGGAGTAGGAATATTATTCAAATCATTAATCATCGTTCTATCAGCAACATGCCTAGAAGCCGTATCAGTGTGTCGATCGTAAGCCAAATCATGATGGTAAGCCGCATTATCTACTCTGTTGATGGGGTTACTCCAATCTTTAGGAGTGCCGTCGGGATTCAGTCTCAAATCTAGTCTTGTCCCAGGTCCTGTAAACGAGTGACCTGGAAGATGCATCTCACCAGGATATTTAGCCCAAGGTAACTTTATCTTACTAGTGGCTGCATTCAACGAACCGACTACATCTCCACCTTTCGTAGCGGTTCCTTTTACGAATTGAGTTTTTGTTTTCCCACATACAACGCATACACCTCTTTGCATGGATCTCCCATTCTTAGCCACGGCATCTTGTATATCCTTAGTTTCGGTCTGTCTTTTACACTTGACGCAATACATTTCGCTTTTAATATAGAAGTTTTATATATTTAAAATGGAGGTGAAAGACTTAACGTGGAACGATTTACAATCGAAGAGATTTAATAACAACTTATTACCAAAAAGTATAAGGGGTGTAATAGTAGGAAAATCGGGATGTGGTAAGACGACGTTATTGTTAAATTTACTTTTGAGACCTGGATGGCTCGACTATAACAATTTACAAGTATTCGGGAAATCTCTATTTCAACCGGAGTACAAAATTCTTAAAAAGGCATTCGAAGAAAAACTGCCAAAAGAAGCGATCATCAGGTTGTTTAACATTCGAGATGAGATAATGAGGTGTGATAGTTCTCCGGCATGCGTTGCTGAAGAGATGGCGATAATTTTAAGAGACAAGTCGGATATCGAATGCAGGTTTTACGAATCCGCGGACGATGTGCCGGATCCTAGTGACTTAAGCAGCGCAAAAAATAACTTGATGATTTTTGACGATTTACTTTTGGAGAAGCAGAACAAATGCGAAAAGTATTATATTAGGGCAGGCATAGTAACGTCGACTGTTTGTACCTCGCACAGAATTATTTTAAATTGCCTAGACAGACTATCAGAGAGAACGCAAACTTTATTTGTTTATTTCCACAAGACATGAAGAATGTTTCTCATATCTACAACGATCATGTAAGTACGGACATGCCTAAAGAGGAATTCAAAAAACTATGCGAAGAGACGTGGAAACAACCGCATCAATTCGTAGTTATCGACTTAACGAGCAAGAAGAGCTGCGGTAAATACCGACGCGGATTAGATGAATTTTACATCCCCAATTCTGAATTAAAATAATATAATATACTAGTAAAAATGGAAGGAATCCTCGAGAAGATACAGGTGAACACAGCACAGACTGCGAGTAACACGGAACCGAAATCATCGTTTTTCATTTTAGTGGGCAACGAAAAGGACAGAACCGCACGAATTATAACGAAAAACAATCCAGTAATCGAACTAGATAAAACCAAAAAGTATGAAATGGCTTTAGTCGATTTGTATACTTACTACGTGTTTCCAAATATAGACGCGAGCAACGACAACTTCAAGTATTCGCCGGACAGTGGCGCGACGTGGTTTGACGTAGATATCCCAGAAGGGTCCTATGAACTCGTGGATATAAACGAAAATTATGAAAGAGAACGGGCATTACGATACCGCAAACGAAGAATATTGCATTACGTTAGAAGCAAACACTAATACGTTGAAGGCGGTGTTAAACATTGCGCCGAATTATAGGGTTGATTTCACACCAGACAACTCGATCAGAACGGTCCTAGGTTTCACTCCCGGGACATATATGGAGGGTTATTTCGAATCGGAAAACATCGTGAACATAATGAACGTAGACAGCTTTAGAGTAACTAGCGATATAATCGGAGGTTCGTACTCGAATGGATCGACGACGAACGTGATATATTCGTTTTTTCCTACCGTTGGACCTGGTTATAAGATCATCCAAATCCCAGCTAATTTAATTTATCTCCCCATTACGATGAATACGATTTCATCGATGGAAACGAGTCTTACCGACCAAAATGGAAAACTAATTAACATCAGAGGGGAAGCAATGTCGATCAAGTTTCATATTAGAGAAGTGTGAAGACTTAAAACTTTATCTTAGTTATATATAAAATGACTCAGTACACGAAAGTACGCGTTAATATTTCGGAAGGACAAAAAGACAAGATTAAACGAGCGCTTGAAGCGGGAGCCGACGGTGTTAGTATTAGACTATCTCACGATGATCTAGATGGAGACCACATTTTAGCTCTTACGGAAGCGCAATTTAACAAAGCGGCGAAAGCTTGTCAGAACGGAAAGGGCACGACGAACAAAATGAGTAAAACGCAATTAATATATAACGCTAAAGTCGAAGGTGGTTTTATCGGAGCCCTATTACCGTTTCTAGCTACTGCTGGAAGAAATCTTCTTTCAAGCGTACTGCCTGGTTTAGCACAAGGCGCTTTAACGGGTATAGGCTCCGCAGCTGCATCGAAAGTTGTAGATAAAATAAGCGGATCGGGAGTAGTGTACGCTAATAGAGACGGCCTGGCTTGTAAAGTAAGACCGGATGGAAATGGGTTGTATCTGTCTCCGTGGTCGAAAGGTAGTACGATGGGAATGGGATTGTATATGAAAACGGGTAGCGGGTTGTATATGAAAACGGGTAGCGGGTTGTATATGAAAACGGGTAGCGGACTTATACTAGGTCCTAATTCACCATTCCAAAATATTCCGATTCTCGGTATGTTGCTTTAAAAATAATCCTCGTATAAATAAAATGTCGGGATTCAACAGGCCTATTCATAAATTTATAACAAGACCCACTCGTCGGATCGAAGTTAGAACCCAACCGAAAGAGGTACGTTGGACGTTAAAAAAAGTAACGCATACACCCTGCAGACAACTGGGTGGACTAAGATGGAAGATTTTTGCGCAAGAACTGATAACGATTCAACCTAGAGAAACGGCTACAGTGGCGCTAGGACTAGGAGTTCGAATGACAAAAGGATCGTGTCTTGTTTCACTTAGACAGGAAATCGAAGCGAGTCTACGAGATGGAGTCGTTACCGGGCAAGTAGAAGACATCGAAATTACTATTCAAAACGACACGGATTCGGTAGTTAATATAATCGAAGGCGATTCGTTATGTTTCGTTAATTATATCGCAGTTTAAAAAATTATATCGCGTTATTACAAAAAGAATGGAGATCCCACTGAAAATCGATGGAAGCGCCCATGTTTACCGACTTTCGAAAATCGTTGAAATTCAAGAAGAGCTCAACCGGGAACTCAAAAAAAGAGAGACTCTAGGTAAAAAGTATCGTAAAGGCGTTAGGTTTATCAACGTAGTAGACGGTATATCAACTCTAGTCGCGTTGGGCTCAACTGCTTCAGCGATCACGGTTCTGTCTACGATAGTCGCGGCACCTATCGCGATAGGTCTACAAACACTGGCGGTTGGAGCGGGTGTTTTCAGCGTGATCGGGCGTGTGATCAACAGAAAGCTCACGCCAAAGGCGGAGAAGCACGAAAATATTAAAACGTTGGCCGAAGCGAGACTCAACACCATCAGTCACTACATCTCGAAATCTTTGGAAGACGGTAATATTTCAGACGAGGAATACTCGTTAATTCTAAACGAACGCGTGAAATTTAACGAAATGAAAGAAGAAATCAGAAAATCAGAAAATCGAGAAACTATAGCCGAGTCGTTGAAGGACGCGTTTGGGAAATCGATGAAAAACGAAGAACGTAAAACGTAAAACATAAACGTAAAATATAAACGTAGAACGTAAAACGTAAAATATAAACGTAAAACGTGTGTAAAATCACGTTCGTTATCGCGTTTCATTTCAATGTTTTAACGCGTGTTCCAAAAACGCTTTAAAACATTATACCACCTATTTAAAAAATGTCATTTCTAAAGATTAACGATCCCACCAAAAGAGACTTTATCGTCGAAGAGTTTCTCAAGACGAAGAAAAACATTCAACGAGATTATTTATCCGAGAAACTAGGCGATATAGGACTGCAGCGAGATTTGGTAAAGTTGTACAAGCCGATCGTGGACTCGCAATCGACCATATCGAAAGAACAAAACGCTTTGTTATCAACTATTAAGGAAAACTCAGCAGCCGCTCTAAAAGCGCTTCCCGCATCGATATCGTCGTCGTTAAAAGCCATACAGCTTCCGCAGTATCCCTCGATAGAGGCTTACGAGGATCCCGTAGAAGACGTTAGAATGTTAGAATTAGGGGACCTGGCAACGAAATACCTAAGTCAATACACCTCTAAAGCCAAGTCTACCGATACGACGTTCGGTCTAAATTCTAAAGACGGGAAATTTTATATCGGAGACACACGCGTATCGTTCCAGAACGATGATATAATAGTCGGAGAGAAGACTTATACAGGTACTCCAGGACTTTGGGAGCTAGTGACTATGGCTAAACCGAACAGTTCGATTTACGACGATAACGATATATCTGATTACGTCGAGATTCTAGACGCGACGAATGCTATGAGGCAACCTAACAATCCGAGTAAACCAAAATCGTCAAGAAGCGAAAAGTATAGAAATATCATTAAACCGATATGGGAAATGAAGTCTGGAAAACAGACGCCGAAGACGGGTAAAGGAGTCGTCGTAATTCCGCAAGATCCGAATGCTTTAGTAGAAATGTTGAGTCTGCGTTTGGCTAGCTACGGCGTGGGTAATACGGGAGTGAGAAACGAGATCGTCGGTATATGCGATGAATTATTACGACAAAACGTTATCGATGAAGAACGGTATAAAAAGTTAATGTTGCAATTATAAAAAACTTTGGAGAGTTACGGTCGTGTGATTCTGTAACTCGCTTTAGTTACAGAATATCGTTTACATAAGTGTCGTTGTCGTAAACATCTCCCATATTTCATCGTCTATACGGTCATGAAACGCAACCTTCGCCGTGAGATACCTCTTTTCCAAGCTATTGAGCTTGTTCTTAAGGTCGTGAATGATCGACTCGAATTCATTAGCAACGATCTTTTTGGTAAGCTCATCCGAGTCGTCATCCGAGATCTCTTCAGTATTATTCTCCGCGTTAGAGACTACTTTAATGTAGTGGCAATCGCTACACTCGCTGTCGCTATACTCGCTGTCGCTATACTCACTGTCGCTATACTCGCTGTCGCTATACTCGCTGTCGCTATACTCGCTGTCGCTATACTCACTACATTCTGAAGCGTCTCCGACTAGGTCGAAAACGTCGGTTATGAATTCACTACAAGCGTCTTTAACTTCGGAAATAAAAAGGGATATAATCTTTGCATTATTAGAAGCCAGAGTTAAAAATGAGCCGGCCGATTTTTCAACATATTCTTCGTAGGAATCCATTTTATATTCTCGTGTTGTTTTTATATTAACAGGAGAATATAAATAAACATTCGTAATTCTAACATCGAACAATCCAGTTCTGGATATAAAAACTTAATGTTGTGATTATAAAACATGCTCGTCATCGCTAATAGAAGAATTAAGAGAAAACACGTTATAGGAGGAGCGGGAATAATGGATACTATTACGGGAGTGTTCAAGAAGCTCTTCACTTCGGATGTCGGTAAACGAGTCGCATCGTCCGCCCTAAGCGCTGGTAAAGACGCCGCGAGAGAGTTGGGTAAAAAGGCGCTACAAGTTGGAAAGAATACCACCGTAGAGGTTGGTAAGCGATTGATGGATAAAACCGCGGCTAAACTCTTAGCTTCCTTAGCACTATCGCCTCACGTAGTCAAAAACCAAAAGGTCGAAACGATACCAACGCTTACGCAAGAGAATGCGGCTATCTTAGCACGGCTAATCGATAACGATGTAGGAACTACTGATATTAATAAGATACTAGCCGGTGACGGACTTAACAGACCTTCTTCGAATGCCGTGTCCATTCGAGATCTAGTGCGTGGTCTCAACAAAAACGGAGCGGGATTGAAACTCGCGTGAGTTTAAATAAATAATCTTTAGTAATTAAAATGCAATCGAATATTCTAAACATTACAGCACCCTCAGAGGTCGACGAAGGAATCGAAAAATACGAATGGCACGAATACGAACCGGCAGCGAGAACGGGGTTTAACACGCCCGGTGAGATTCGTATAAATATCGAAACCCAAGATCTTTTTTGCCATCCCGCCGAATCTTACTTGTTATTCGAAGGTAGGTTGGTTAAAGGAGATGGAATGAATACGGCGTACGCTAATGGTGACGCCGCAGCCCTCGCTAATAACGGACTCTTGCATCTTTTCAGCCAAATCGCGTATTCCCTATCGAATCAAGATATCGAAACGGTATTTCACCCAGGCCAAGCAACGACGATGCTGGGTTTGCTTAAATATCCAGACGACTTCGCTAAAGCGCAAGGTCTCAATCAATTATGGTGTAAAGATACAGGGGCAACCGCGGTTATAGCGGATAACGCGGGTTTCGCGGTTCGTCAAGCGTATCTTATTCGAAAACCAACGACTAAGGGAACGTTTAGTTTCGTAGTACCCCTTAAACATATTTTCGGATTCTGCGAAGATTACGATAAAATAGTGTACGGTTTTAAGCACACGCTAACGATGGTTCGCAAATCAGACGACGACGCTATTTTTAGACTCGCTGTCGCGGATGCTGGGAAAGTCGACCTCGTGAAAATCTCGTGGTTTATGCCGCACGTTACTCCAGCGGATATGGAGAAGATGCAATTGTACAAAACTATCGAATCGAAAGCATCGGTACCCGTCGCATATCGAGCGCGACAATGCGATACTATAGGGGTTCCTCAATCGAATACTTTTAGTTGGCGTCTTAGCGTTAAGACGGCTCCTGAAAAACCTAGGTGGATAGTCGTCGGATTTCAAACCGATCGAAGCGGCAACCAAGAACATAACCCCTCGATTTTCGATCATTGCAACCTCAAAAACATGTACGTGATGATGAATCAAGAGAGATATCCGGCGGTCGACTACGATCTATCGTTTCCCAACCAGAAATTTTCGAGAGCTTATAGAGACGCGGCGTCGTTCAGCGAAAAGTTCTACGGAATGGATCCGTTGATTACGCAAAGCAACATCACTCCAGCCGATTACAAAGATCTATATCCGCTCATAGTTTTCGATGTTAGTAAACAGTCGGAAAGACTGAAATCGTCGGTCGTCGATATCCAAATCAAAGCTACTTTCAACGCTCAGGTTCCAGCTGATACCCAAGGTTACGCGGTTATAATTTCGGATAAGTTGTTAAACTTCCAATCCGATGGACAGAAAATGAGCGTAGTATATTAATCATCTGTATGAAAATAAGTTTTATGTTTAAAGACAATCTTGTAGTATATAAAATGAAACTGCCAGAATTACACAAGTTAGCGAAAGAGAATAAGATTAAAGGTGTCGCTCATCTCAACAAACCGGAATTGGTAGAGCTGCTGATCGAGAAAGGATTGATTCCCGAGGACAACTCCCTGGTAGGTAAACCGAAATTAACGAGAAAAGAATATCTGAAAGAATATTGGAAAGATCGTCGAAAAGAATATAATGACGATGGTAGATACGATAGATTGAATGGTATCAGAAACAACCCGAAACGAGTCGTTATTTTTTACTTGGAAACGGGTGAGACCATCGAGTATTCGTCGATGCACAAAGCGGCTAAAGCTCACAGAGAAAACGCCCGTTTAATATCGTATTATAACGGAAAAGTATGGAGAAACAGATACGAAATTACGGTGTACGACGGAATCTACGAGATCGATAAAGAGACTTCGAGAGCATACGATGAAACTATCGATGCAGTCGCACACCCAAGCGAAGAGTCTTCTCAATGATAAGATTTCTACATTTTTAGAAACCTATCGTTTGTATACACGCGATAGGTTTCTACAGTTAAAGTTACGGACTTCGTAAGAATGCCGCTGAAAAGTCTCTACCTAATATGTTTGTAGCGATGGACGAATAAACTAATATCTCGAGGTAATCGGTATCGGTTAAGGAAACTATGCTACTACCGGTTGCGTTATTATACGAACCTCCCGTACCCCCACCACCCGCAATTTGCATGTACACCGTCCCATTTTTATACAGGAAGACGTTACCATGAGATGTATTACTCACATCACGAAATTCTATGTACGCCGAAACGATATAGTATCCGGCTTTACCAGGAGTGAAACGAGTCGGTCCTGTACTGTTATCACTACTAGCGGTATTGAATCTTACTCTATCGAAAGAAACTCTTGTGTGAGTTGTAGCGTTTATGGCTTGTTGAGTTATAGTGTAAACGCTAAAGGCGGGTCCGACTGCGGTCGTATCAACATATTTTTTAGTCGCTGCATCGCCATCGCCGCTAGGATCGCGTAGGCCTGTAATGTGTGCACCATGCATAAAGATGGGTTTATGCACGTTTATTTTAGACGGAGGATTACCATCCATCGACTTAACCATCTCTAAGACGGTTTCATCATTTATTCTAAAACTGAATCCATCAGTCGATTGCGATATAATCGGTTGGTTTAATCGACCTTCTATTTTATTCGTTGTATTTCCTAAAAATATAATAAAAGCTTTATTTCCAACCAAATCCTTACATCCCATCCTCCGCGTAAGCTCCCTACCGATGCTTAAGAGTAAGTCGCCAGTCATGGTATCACCGGTTTTAGACACTTTTAGATTATCGTTGGACGGTACATCGGCGCGATTCGTTATCAAATCTATAGCTTGTCCCCGACTTAAGGCCTCATCCATTCCTGCTTCTGAAATATTCGTCGTAGGTAAACCTTTTATCGCGTGACCACCCATTTTTAGATTTCCAGTCGCTGGGTTTGCTCCATCCATTCGAAGGAAAGCAGCATTTACTTGACTAAGCGTAACACCACCAGCAATTATTCTTTGCGTAGATCCTGAATCTGTATGTCCGAATTTATCTACTGGCATTGTTTTTAATAAGATTAGTTATTAGTTTAATGTAAATCGTTCATGATTTTTTGAACTTCGCAACCGTCGTTCATCGCCTTCTTTAACACGTACAAACACAAATGACCGCAAAACACTTCGTTATCCGGCTGTATTCGCTCGCTGTTATAAAACACTGGGCGCCGAAAATACTTTAACAGTTCCGTAGGAGGAGGGAGGCCGTAACTATCGAAATATAACTTATCCTTACCGTTCTTTAAAAAGCCGACCCAGTGACTTCCTTCCCCATTAGAATCGTCTAGGTTTAATATCCCACACTCAATCAGTCTAGGTTTTTTCGGCAGCTCGTCTCGTAAGAACACGCCTCTAAAATTCGGAATATTTAGTTTCTTCGCAGCATCCAATAATTCAAAATTCGTTAGCGGTTGATTTGGAAGAACTACGCCTTCGACATCGATGTTTTTGACAGTTGTAGAACTCATTTTAATATTCGACTAATACTCTTATTGATGAAGCGAATAATGTCCGTATGCCAAAGTATGAATACCATCTTCCAATATCACTCGTTTGTCGTCGTCAGCCGACAACGCGACTTTATTTACTTCTTCGGTATACATGTCGTGATGATACGAACGTATAACATTCATTTTTCTTAACTGTTCTCTTTTCGCGAACACACACTCTTTGTAATCTTCGTGGGTTATCGTTTTATTAACAACGTTCTTTTTCACTCCTTTACACTTCTTATGATCTTCTCCAGCCATCCTGTACGAGTACAACTTCGATCGTAAACCTACGAATTCTTCGATCTGTTTACCCGCTGCCTCATCTTTAAACATACCGATAACTTTCTTATTTACACCAGTTTCGATGCCAGATGGATGATCTTTCGGATACTCGCTCGTGTCGAATTTGCTTCGAACATCGCCGGCGATATCGGCGTAAAAATCGTCGGTCTTTATTTCGTACGCCAACGAATCCGTATCGGTGAATAATAGCTTAGCCCTATCTCCGTATTTAGTCTTAATGTAATTATAATGAAGGTCGTAGATTAAAGTCTTACTTGAGTCTAAAATACACATACCTAGATATATAGGCTTGTTATAGAACAACTTGGTCTTTTTCATGTGAACGGCGATTAGATTTTCATCGAAAATGGTTCGACCGTCGTAATTAGGTTTCGCCGCGAGCTTCGTAGCTTCCTTCTCATCGCACACCAATCGTACATCAACTCGATTCTCGATACATTCCATAGTCTTACCGAAGACGCTATTATTCATCAACTTGAAAAAGTCCTTCTCGAAATCGTTAGTAGCTCTCGTTCTCAATTCTGTGTTCAGGTTGATATACTTTTTCAGCCAAGCGCTTTCTTCGAATATTAACCCTCGATGTATTTTCGTTATCTTGAAACCGAGACTTTCGTACAACTTTAAATTACCGTAATGAACAACGTACTTCTTTTTATCGTTTAAACTCGGAATTAGTTTCGTTACATCCGATCCTGCAGGTTTTATACTCTCAGGAGCTAGAGGGTAATCGTTATGCAGGTGGTGTAGTTTCTTAGAATACTCAAGATCGACTTCTAACACACACCCAACCCCATCTCGTTCGGTAATGCTTCTCCAATCGTTCAGCTCGTTATCGCTCATCCATTTAAACCCATGAGTTGGTAGAGGTTTGCACATCGCCCATCCGTACAAGTTATTCGCGTCTAAGTAAGGAATGAATACCGAAGGCTGGCTACGATCGAAATCTTCTCCCATGTACTCGTTGTTCGCTTTCGCGTATCGTTTCGAAATCGTGCTGACTCCCCCTCTTATTCCTTGCTTGATCATTAACAGCATATCGTAGTCGCTCAACAACTCCAACTCTACACCGGTCAACTTTAACGCTGCGTCCCAAGCTAGTCCGGGTGAAGTATAATACCACGCGGGATCGAGCCTATAATTTTCGATGCACACGTCTCTAAAGTTTTCGAATACATCAGCTAATAATAAAACATCTGAAAGATTATACAAGTCGTGATATTCTCAACGTTTTACAACGAAATACTTTCCATACATTTTTGGCGTGCTTGTAATCTTCATCGCTGATGTCTGAATCGTTCAGTTTAGAATAGAATTTATGCTTCGGAGGCAATTCGGTCTCGTTTAATCTTTCAATGCCGTCAACGTAATCGTACGCGTAAACACCTTTTCTGAGTAAAAGATCTAACTTCTCACCTTTAAAAATATCCCCTAAATTCTTACACTGATCTTTACTAAGGTTCTTCGATAACGCGTCGAGACTCGAGGGCATGAATCTAAAACTATCGATAAAGCGTAATTCGCGCTTAACCATTATCTCTTTCCCCTCTTTATTTACAAAGTTACCGACTACGACCTCTCGGCTAAACGATATATACTTTTCTTCGTTATTAGGAATACAGTTAATTTTCTCACCATTCTCACCTCGCAATTTCTTCACGAATAGATGGCTGTCGTATCCGGATAGATTATGGAATACTACAGGGAAAAACTTGGGGATTTTGTAGTTCATATTACAAATATTATGGGCGGCGCCTCTGAATTTACCGCTTAAATGACAGTGATCTCTAACTCGATCTTTACCTAACTCTCCTCCGCATATATGACAGTTAGTAGCTTCATCGAAACATTTCTTCTCAGTTTTGCCGAATATCATATTCTTAGGGAATTTAAACTGGTTATATATTTCTTTTATATTTTCTACAAGAGAATCTACGAATATCTGAGCGACATCGTCGTCTTCGTTTTCAGCCGTAAACCTCACTGGCTCTTGGGAATAAACGCCGTCGTCGTAGCATTTTATGTGATAACAAAACGAGCTGGGTGTATGCTTCTGATATTTATTGGTGTAAGACGTGCTAGGATCGGGTTGGCATGTATCGATAGGTTTAATAAAAGATTCAAAATCAGCGTAAACGATAAAAGGCACTCTCATCGATTTAAAATAATGTTTAAAACTTAGCACGGTTCCTGGTTCGGGAAGAACTATTCGTTGGGCGTCTTGCCGCGAGCAGTACTCGGTATGCTTATTCAGCGAGTCTATCGATTCGTAACCGATTAAACATCTTTTACAATAGTGCATCGAATGTATAGATTTTTCAGTTCGTACCACCATCAATCTATTAAAGTTCTTGATCCAACAATAATGCTTCTTTTCTCCGTTGGAAATAAGCAGTAGATCTACACATACATCGCTTTCGTGCTTCGATATATATAATGGATATACATCCTTTTCATAGCCGAATATGTTAACGCTAACGTTATTGCGGCGCTCAAACTTATTTATTACGTTGGCGTCGGCAGCGACTGGGAATTCAATACCATTCCAATCGAGTTTCTTAGATTGTTCTTTAAGATCTCTAGTGATTCTTTGCGGATTGTCTTCCGTTGGATTCAACGCTCTAGTAACGCACCACTTGAAACATTCATCGTCGTTGTTTTTCAGGTTAACAACAGCCTTTTTATTGGATAAATACTCGGGAAGAGGAATATAGGAACTACCTTTCAATGGCTTATATACCACTGTATCGATATCCAACTTCATAACGGTTTTAAACCGCCAATTACTACCTCTCATCTGAAAACTTGCCATGCTCTCCTTAATTTTATCCACTGCGTTGCTATATATTTCACACACGTCGGTTGCGTCTAAAATGATATCAGTCTTCGATTTAAAATTAGGTTCGGCTTCGACTTCTTCCCCGGATTTAATATCTACTTTCTTCATTACGCAATTAAGATTGAATTGAACTTTTACCCCACGATTTTTCGCTAACAGACTGACTACTTGACGCCTTACGGCGTTAAGAAAAGACGTAAGATCGATGGAACCGGTGGAATCGATCGTGTATTGCTTAGTAAAACCTTTAATAGCCTTCGCGGTCTCTCGGATTTCGAACTTGTTTTTATTAATTTTACTGAAAATACTCGAAACCCTCGACTTCAACGATTCCAATCTTTCATTCACGGGTTTCTGTTCTTGGGGAGTTACAAAATTAATCATCCAATCCGCAAAAGAATTAATCTTACCTTATTCCCTATTTCAGTCAAAACGTTTTGGCTGAAACGAGATCTCCAAGTATTAGACGGGGGCGTATACTTACCCGGAGTAAGCGTTGGAACCTTAATGTCTGGAACCGGAGCGTCTAGCAGGTTGCTCGCAGACCTCGGCGACATTAATGCTATGAGTTCCGCTTTTCGCAGTCTCGAATAACCAACCACACCTCTCTCTCGAGCGATATTTTGTAGTTCTTTGACGGTCTTCGACGAGTAGTCCATTTTATTACAGACATTTATTCCTTTAAGTGATTTCATGAAATCAGCATGTGTATCCATTTTATTATGGACATTCATGCCTCTAAGCCCTTTCATAAAACTAGATTACTAGATACTATAGGAAATTCCCAGCCCGCGTAATCGTCCCATGACTCATCGGCGCGTCATCGAAACTGCGGGAATTTCCAGTAGTTTCGATGACGTCATACGATGGTCGTCACGTGACGTGGTTATTGCGTGGTTGTTCCAGACTATCGGATTTACTACTACTCATACATACACCCATACATACATGTATGCATGCATGCATACTTCTCATGTGCTATCGTCCGCGGTTTCAGTTCGAATTTATATTAAACCAATATATAAACATACATCCATACAACCTACGTAGTACATACCTACATACACTGTGTCCCAATTGAACTGATACCCTTTTTGTTTTGGCAATAAATCTGTTAATTCTCAATATAATTCAATAAAACTTCATACATTGAAAGAGGGGTAAATTATGAATATTTTCTGAAAATTTCATGAAATTCTGTCGACAGGGTCAAAAGTTATGAACATTCAAATTTGGACAAACAAAATTCGAACTTTCCAACATGTAAAAAGTCATTTTTTGAATTATTTTTATTAAAATTAGAATTCGAGAAAAACATCAAGACATCAACATTTTAGATAAATTTGAATCAAATGTCCTTCAAAGTTGATGTTAAAAATGCCCGCCATTAGCTCGAGTATAGCTCTAAGGCGATCTCGCCAATGTTCATTGATTGCACGATCAACAATTTCTTGATCAAAACGATTCCATTCCTGCACAACTCGCTGTTTGAGATGGCAACTCGCTGTTTGAGATGGTCAATGTCGCGCATACGCGGGTTTGGGATAAACACGTTCTTGAATGACGCTCCATATCTTGTAGTTGAGCGGATTGAGATTATGGCTACTGGAGGACCAAAGAGTGGGTGAAATAAAATCTGGAGTTTCTCTTGACAGCAGATCCACAGTTTCTCTTGCTCAGTGAGCTGGATACACTGTGCTGCTGGAATATGAAATTTCTTCAAAAACCTTTTTGTTCCGTAATGTTTTTCTTGTCTTAAAATTATAATCAAGCTCAAGTCGTCTTCACTGAAAACCATTTTCTTTTATTATCGTCTGCTTAAATGGAAATGAAGTCATTATGACGTCACACCTTCTTATTAAGTAAGGTATGCAGTTTGCAAAAATATAATTTTATCTTTTACATGTTGGAAAGTTCGAATTTTGTTTGTCCAAATTTGAATTTTCATAACTTTTGACCCTGTTGACAGAATTTGATGAAATTTTCAGAAAATATTGATAATTTATCCCTCTTTCAATGTATGAAATTTTATTGAATTATATTTAGAATTGACAGATTTATTGCCAAAACAAAAAGGGTATCAGTTCAATTGGGACACAGTGTATATACTAGCTGGTGAACCCGGCGTTGCCCGGGTTTCGGAGGTTTTGGGCCGGGACACCATGGTAGCGGTCAAAACGGGGGACGCGAAACTGCTTAACCCGACGTTTTGGGTGTTTCAATCCCTCTAGCGAATAAGCAACAAAACACTGCTTAGTTTCAATCCCTCTAGCGAATCCGTACTGTAGCTGCTTAACCCGGCGGTGCCATCTGGCGAGTGAAAATAGGTTGAGTGTAAGTTGTTTTTTCCACCTAAAAATGCATGGCACGGGTAGGTTTTGGCCCGGGAGACCATGGTAGCGGTGAAAACGGTGGACCCGAAGCCTCACACTGGGTGTGTCATGCTCACCCCGACACAGTAGTGAAGGTTTCGAGTGAAAAGCTCGAAAACTGTAGAAATGCATCCCGGTCAAAGACGCTGTGACAGACAGATTCTTTGCTTTATTTATATAGATATATAATATATATATATGCACACATACAACCTACATACCTACATACATACATATACTTGGGAGGGGATAGAGTAATGGTGACACTCATGGCCAGGATTGCGGTTCGATACCCGTAACCCCCCTCTAGGGTGGCGCCTTGCATGGCTGCCAAACCGTGTGTTTAATTAAGATCTTGATTGTACTGTCATGTTTCAATGTAATCTTACTGCGTACTTGTCAGTTTGAATTAATAAAGAATATTATTATTATTTTTTTATGCCCCGAGGTAAAAATGATCCCTCAGGGATTTCAATATTAGTAAAAAATGTTAATGGTCTGGAACGGTTAGAACTCCTCGGGCTCGGGCAAAAGGTTAGCAGACGTCCCGCAAATTGCAACAGAGTTGAAGCGTTGGATAATCATAGAAATACGTTGGAACAAATATGCAGTTTGCAATATTATTATTATTACTAAAGTATTTGCCCGTCATATTATGACGGCAGTGTATATATAGGCCTATATGTATCGTTGGTTAAAATGCTCTGATCGCCGTCAAGACGACAGTACTGACGTCACAGACGGTTTCTGTTTCACAATAGATTCCAGAGCGTCCTCCGACAGACACACGCTCTTTGGATATTATATGTATAGATTATTATTATTATTATTATTATTATTATTATTATTATTATTATTATTATTATTATTATTATTATTATTATTATTATTATTATTATTATGGAGCAAGCGAAGAAAGGAAGGCTTACAGATATATAAAGAACGGAATCCAGAGGAGAGGCGGACAGCTAACAGTATAAATATACGAATTATTATTATTGTTATTATTATTATTATTATTATTATTATTATTATTATTATTATTATTATTATTATTATTTATTACTCTATATTGTTTGGAAAGGTTTATTAATGTTGAGATGGTCGCTCTTCGGCTCCGGGCAACATCGACATAGTGCCCCGGAAGGCGACCTCATTATTATTATTATTATTATTATTATTATTATTATTATTATTATTATTATTATTATTATTATTATTATTATTATTATTATTATTATTATTATTATTATTATTATTACTACTACTACTACTACTACTACTACTACTACTACCACTACCACCACCACCACCACCACCACCATTATTATTATTATTATTATTATTATTATTATTATTATTATTATTATTATTATTATTATTATTATTATTATTATTATTATTATTATTATTATTATTATTATTATTATTATTATACATACACACATACAACCTATATAATTACATACGCACACATATGGTATTGTATTGTATTTGAAAATTTATAAAGCGCTTCTTAACAGTAGTAGACTCGGGCGAAAAGAAATGCTTCAAGGAGTGGACAGGTAAGTAGGAGACCGTAGACAACACTTCGATGTGTGTACAGGACAAGCGCTAACACGTATTTATACATAGGTTTTTTATATGCAGTTAGAACGGTGTCCCTTGCTCCACCCTTGCACTGACAGCCTTCCTGCTTCTCTTCAGCTTCAGGATCTACCGTTAGAGTTGCTGGATTGGATCTTGATGAAGGCTCTTTACTTTTCGGAATACGATTGGGTGAAGACAAAGCAGTATGTGTCAAACGACGCTCTACTGCGATTCCTCGTTCATCTCCAAACAGTCTCGTCTGCTTGGAAAGTTCGTCTCAACAGCAACTGGTTCAGAATTGTCTCCAAACGCCGACGCAAAAGCATTGGTGAGAAAATTAAAATCCCACACTATTATGAAGTAGACGGTATAATTATTAATTTCTGCACTTAATAAGTGCCAATATGTAAGCACCAAGTATCAATCTATGGCGCTGCATAATTGTTGGTGAAGGACTTGCTCAATGTCCCTACAAACCACCTCATGGAAGGAGGATCAAACCCGTTCTGTCCGCGTTACAAAGCGACCGCTCTAACCAATTTCATACAGTGTTCTACTACTTATTTATACAACCATTCAACACCTTCGTAAATAAAGGTGTCTTAAGAGCTGTCTTATTAATCACCTATCGTGTCCCATCCTTATCTCGGTTGATGCCTTGTGCATTAGACCCCATTGCGAATGAAGTTACTAATGAATTATTTTAACACTGATTCGTCTGTTGTAGAAGCAGCGCTGTCTGACTGTCCTGTGTTGGTCAGAAGAGATGAATGGTTTGCCAGAAATCCGACCAGCAGAAACTCGTTGAACGAACCAGTTCGGATCGTTGTTATTTCCCACACCGTGGAACCGGATGAGTGCTTCGACGAGAGAAGATGTTTGCAGGCTGTCCAGTACATACAGAACTTCTGCATCGATCACAAAGGTCGGTCTGGCAAAGTCTCTTGCTCCAGAGTGATGTCATCATGATGATGCTGATGTTGAAGAAAATTAATATGATGATGATGATGATGATGATGATGATGATGATGATGATGATGATGATGATGATGATGATGATGATAATGATGACGATGATGACGATGATGAAGATGAGAAAGGTGATGATTAGGACGACATCGACGACGACGACGACGACGATAATGATGATGATGATGATGATGATGATGATGATGATGATGATGATGATGATGATGATGATGATGATGATGATGATGATGATGATGACGATGATGATGATGATGACGATGATCCGATCAGTCACGGAATATCATCGCGAAGCACTATGTTACTGGCCTGTAACCTGTGTCATAATCATCCGATAATCCATATCTTATATGTTGGTACACTATCGTAGCCTTTCACACACACACACACACACACACACACACACACACACACACACACACACACACACACACACACACACACACACACACACACACACACACACACACACACACACACACACACACACACACACACACACACACACACACACACACACACACACACACACACACACACACACACACACACACACACACACACACACACACACACACACACACACACACACACACACACACACACACACACACACACACACACACACACACACACACACACACACACACACACACACACACACACACACACACACACACACACACACACACACACACACACACACACACACACACACACACACACACACACACACACACACACACACACACACACACACACACACACGAACGCAAGACGCACGCACGTGCTCACACGGCGTATACTCTCATACGCAAACACTAGCAGTTTGTACGGCTGTATGCAGAACTGCTGCAATACTTTCGGTTTCGTTTCTGTGCTCAATATCTTTGCCTTTGACAAAGACTTCTCCATACATTTATTCATAAAGATCACACGGCGCTTTTTGTGAGATATATAAATGACTATAATACAAGACTTAAGTTATGATACAACTTATGTAGGCCTATATACACAGATAGATGCATAGAGAGATAGACAGATATATAGATAGATTGATAGACAGACATATAGATAGATAGATAGATAGATAGATAGATAGATAGATAGATAGATAGATAGATAGATGGATAGATTGATGGATAGATGGATAGATTGATAGATAGATAGATAGATAGATAGACAGACAGACAGACAGACAGACAGACAGAAAGACAGACACACACATATACATACATACATACATACATATATACGTACATGCACACATACATAGTGTATTATACTTAACTTATGCAAACAATCCCTTTCATACATAGGTTGGGCTGATATAGCGTACAACTTCTTGATCGGCGAAGACGGACGAGTCTACGTGGGAAGGGGGTGGAAGGTTCACGGAGCGCACACTTCCAACTACAACGACTCATCGATTGGTATCGGTATTATTGGGATCTTCGAGACCCGAGCCCCACGTGACGCGGCCCTCAGAGCGATACATCAGCTCATCCGTCTCGGGGTTAAAGAGGTCAGACAGAACAGCGAGTTACTTAATCGAGTCGATTATCGACTTATCTGCAGAGTCGAGTTTTTAGATAAGGTTTCAGTGAAGCTTCGCAGTTTTATGTTGTAAACGCGATTCTTTAAAAAATAGTGTCCTAAGTGTCTGAAATTGGGATGGTATAGAGTGCTTAACGCCTCCTTGCGGATAATATGGTAAATGTAAATGTATACACGTTTATATGTATATATGTTATATATGTCTATATATAGCGACTATATGGTTATGGTATCTATCCTGCTCATTTATTAATGAATTGCTCTTAAGAGGTCCTTCACCACCGCTGCCCATATGAATAGGCGCCACGCCATTTAAGGTCCCTCGTTTAGGGACCGTGCTAGTCCGAGATTTAAACCTCTGAGATAAGCCCCCTTCGGGAGGCTTATTCGCCTTTGAATAAGCTGGTTACCGCGCCTTCGCTGTTTTGGCCGTTGTAGAAATTTAGAGATTACGATTACCTCGATCCGCACTCTCTCTTGCACAGAGGTTATGGGAAGCAGCCTATAAGCTCTTACCAAAGTAGCTATCTGGGCCAGTCATTGAGGGTGATGGGACCTCGACTTACAACAAATAAACAAGCAAAGACACACATAAGGTTTATCAAAAAGGAACTGTAATGTAAATAATAAAAAGCTGTAGGCCTGCTATGCCAAAATAATTTCTTTGGACGTCAACGGCCCTGGCAGCAATAGGACGTCGACAAACATTGGAAACTACCTAACTAATCAGAAGCTTTCACATTGTTATAAACTGTTCAGTTTCTGTAAAGTCAACCTTCGCGGCAGACGTATGATGCCGCCAAGCAATTATAAATTGTTAACTGTTATTGCTATTGTTGTTTTTCATGTAAGCCTATTAGGCCTAGCTGCATGCATTCAGATAATTTTAAAGGTAAGATAAGGTCGATAAACAATGGAAATATTAAACCGTAAAATCGTCATACGCCATCTTTTACTTGATACTTAGACACCATTAAGACGTACGCATCACATGCATTTATTCATTATTTTTCGTTTAATCGAGACAATGGAGCGAAGTCCTCGAAGTGTGAGTGCAGTAAAGGTCGATGTTAACCCAAGATGTCGCTAGGTATATTTAAATCATTAATCGTTAGAGTTAGCGTGGGGTTAGTTCTTTTCTAACTCGCCAAAGTTAGATTTCTGAGTATGTTAAGACGAGTCTAGGACTTTTCCCCTGGAGATTTCCTCCCGGACATCCCCGATATTTCTACCCGGACATTTCTCGCGTAGGACAATAATTCTTTCGGACATTTCCCCCCTCCTTGATGACTTACGTAGCATAGGCCCTAAACATTGACGAGAAAGTTCATTTTATAGGCCATTTCAATTAATTGTTAATTATTTAAGTAGATGTATTCATATTTCAAGTAGGGATACAGCCGTGCATGAAGCATTTCAGAATTTTAATCAAGTTTCTAAACATACCTCACTAAGCAATCAGCGGAAAACGTTAGTAAACACAAGGCTCAGGACCTCAATAAACACACATTATACTAAACTTACACGTGCCTCGTAAATAAATTCAATAAAGAATGTTCCATTTTTCACTTTGTCTAATAAAGAAATTACACGTAGTAGTGAACCGGCTGTAATTATAACATCAAATTTAGCATGAATTATCTATGAAACTCACGTCTAACTTGCATTAATATAATCTATTTCTTGGGGAGAAATGTCTGAGGGAATTGTCCTAAGAGTAAATGCCCGGGAGAATGTCCGGATACCGTTAAGACGCACCTGTGGACAAGGACAGCCACGCCCACAGTGCTTTCGAGAAGTTCTGAAAATGCGCTATATAAAAATCCAGATACATACATCCACATATTAAATTTAGCAATTATGCTTACGGGAGATGGTTTTTCTTTCTTTGTAGGGTCACATAGCGAAAGACTATTCGCTTTATGGTCACCGTGATCTAAGACCTACTTCAAAAACTCCTGGGAAATATCTGTACGACATAATAAAGGACTGGCCGAACTACAACTCGATGGAGCTCTAGATTTAGATGCCATTTATCACCTCAAAATTTCATCTTATGGGTTTTAAGAAGAAGCTGAGGGAAAGGACCGGATGTTGAACAGTCCCTCTCGAGTACAAACGCAGATTGAATGTCTCTTGAACCAATTAAAAACTTATGTTATGTTGCGTTAGTTTTGTTTATGTTGCCTTATGTTATGTTGTATGCTGTGTTGCGCTATGTTATATTTCTTGTGTCATGTTATGTTATGCTATGGTATTTTATGTTATGTTCACTATGCTATATGATGCCAATTCGTATCATGTCATATAATTTTCTGGATTCTAAGCTTAAGAATTTTGTTATCATTGTTGTTGTTGTTGTTGTTTTTTATGTTGTACGAAGTAGATTTATCAAAGGCAAGTTAGAACTACATGACTAGGTATACCACAATAAAAGCTAAATCCACAGTGATTGGCGCAATATGAATGTTCTTTTATATTACCGAGTAACGACGTCTTACTAACACTGCTCGCTCTGGAAAAGATTAGTGAACTATGTAACGTTAAGTAAAATTGACATCTGCTAAACTCTACCGCACAGATGCTACTAATCTAATCCAATCAAATCTGATCTAATCTTTTACTTCTATAGCGCCGTTGTATAATGCGTAAGACATCAGTCGTTGGTCGCGTAAATGTAATCCCAATCCAGGATTATAATCCAATGGAGAAAAGCCAGGTTGGAATCCGACAGATCCGAGAAATCAGAATCCAGGCTACGGAGGGTATACACAAGTTGAAAGATATGAGACTAATTTTACATCTGGATGGCATCAGTGATGTAGGGCCTACACATTTGTCAAGATATATGAACATATATATACACGGTAGACTGCTTGCACTAGATTCGTGGTAGTCGACTGGTTAGAACACTCGCATTGTAACGCAGAGACTGCGGGTTCGAGCTTCCTCCCCTCAGATCATTACCCTTAGGAACTTTGAGCAAGTCCTTCACTCACGAATGCTCAGCGCGGTCGACTGATGCTTCATGCTTGGTTATTAAATTACGATTTCAACAGAAATGTTCGCTTTTCTTCGAGGCGTAATACAAAAAGTAAATCGTCAAAAATGATCTTTTTTCGATACTTTCGACTGTCACAACTACTTCTTATCGCAAGAGCACTTACTAGAGCTTAAACACTATGACTTAACAGATAAGAAACAATCGACGTCGCAACTAGACCTAACTGCAACGGTCACTCGACATATCTGCTCTCCTCCGTTTCTCTGTCTGTCCTCTCTCTTACCACTGTCCTATCGCTGCATATGAATGCAGAAGCTGCCTATGCAGTAATGCGGTCTTAACGCTGCACATAGATGCAGAAGCTGCCTATACATTAACACTGTCCTAGCGCTGCATATAGCTGCAACTATTTCCTACAGATACAACTATATCTTATAGATGCAATTATACCTTATAGATGCAACTGTATCCTGTAGAGTGTAGATGCAATTATGTCCTATAGATGCAGCTAAGTCATAAATGTCAACACTATACAGCGCTGCAGCAACGAAGAACGCAGAGGCCCGAGAGGGCGCCGACGAAACGGATGAATATTATCGCATGAAGTATTGTCACTTCAGCTTTAGGATCTACAGTAAGTGGAGTTGACATTTCTGAGTTAGACACTGTTGTATTGTACGGTATCATAAAAGAAATCGAGGGGGCTATTTTGCAGAGAGCATGGCCTACTTAAGTATCGCAGATACGCAGACAACCGATGAACTCGCTCCAGTAAAACAAGAATATTTGCCTAAGTGGCCGCCACGCGATCACGGGCGCTTGATATAATGAGGATTTCCAGAACATCTATTTGTAGATGGGAATTTCCAGAACAGCTATTTGTAGAAGGGGATTTCCAGACGATCTAAGACTAAATTACTGGCGTGATATTGTTGTTGCGAACAGCGCATGAAGTGCATTGGACTTGAGTCGAATTCGATGCTATGAACGATAATAATCCTTAGCGAGGAATCGTTAGAGTACACACCCAAGTTTCCTATTGAACGGTAAGAAGATAGGCCTACACGAATTGTTTCAGTATGCGAACGTGTTTGAAACCGTCTGACCTCATTAATTTTGTTCTAATTTCCCGATGGCGTTAGTTCTGTAAATAATTAATTAATCTGTTTGTTTGGATGTCTTCAATGCAGTCGTTTGTCCAATGATTTCGTAGTCGTAATTGTGATAGTAATAGTAATCTCGAGATTTCTACAGCGCCCAAAAAGCTAAGTCGCGGGAACCAGCCCATTCTGGGGCTGCGTATAAACAAAGTCGATAGGCTGTGGGGTCAAAATCGGTTCCAGGTCAAGATCCAAAAATTCAGGCAGGTAGACAGTGTATGGAGTTTAGAATTTAAGCAGTGAGCGAGGTAAGGGGTAGAAGAGGTGGTGGAATCATTGCAACCTTTTTGGAAAAGAAGTGCTTGAGTTTTGAGTGAAGGACCAGTTGAGAGATATGAAGAAGTGATGTTTTGATGCGTTCGTTGGATGGATCGGGTATTTGTCGTAATTCTTCTGGAGTTATTCCATAGAAGCAGAACAGTTATGGCTATGGAGCGATTTGCTATAGTAAGGTCATCGGTTGATTCCTTGTGCGTCGTAGAAGTTGCTAATTAATAATTAAAAATTATTGTATGCAATGACTCACAAGTTCCCTTTAATTAAGCGATCTACGTTATCTTCATTATTCGGAAAATTGTTGCACATATAATTGCAATTAAGCTATCTTGGCTCCATAGCCATAACTGTTCTGCTTCTATGGAATAACTCCAGCTATCTGTCTGTCTGTGTGTCTGTCTGTATGTCTGTCTGTATGTCTGTCTGTCTGTCTATCTTTCGGCAGAACTGTATAATCTACTATCTCTATACACGTCTATACACGTGGACTATTGGTTTTCGCGATAATGCCAACAGACTTAGCCCTAAATATAATGTGGCCCTATTCGACAACCCTTACCTACTTAGCATTGGAAAATCTTCTTTGAGTATAGGCACTAAACTAGAGATAAATTCCCATAGATTAAATACAGATGCAATTAACTGAATTTTAATCCGTGGGTTTCCTTTGAAATTCACAGGTCTATCTTACGAAGGAAGGAATTCACTGCGATGAACACTTCGAATCCAGACGCCCTCGGATGCAACACGGAAACACAGGTCTACAGTTATTCTAGTATTTCAGCGGAAAATTGAGGCGCCACATAAATGATTAAATACAAATCATATTTACATGCATACATACATACACATTAATACATATATAGACTCTTACGTACATAAATATATATATATATATATATATATACGATTGTACATTCATATGCATCAATGCAGGCACGCATGCTTGCATGCCTGCATACATACACTCATACATACATATGTCATGCACGCGTACATATACTTACTTACATACATACACACACACACACACACACACACACACACATATATATATATATATATATATATATATATATATATATATATATATATATATATATATATATATATATATATATATATATATATGTATATATATATATATATATGCCTGAATACATATACACATACACACATGCAGACATACCTACATAAGCTTACATACATAAATCGGCAGGGGGATAGAGTAATGATAGAGTATTGGTAACACTCATGGCCAGGAGAGCAGCAGGAGAGCAGCAGTACTCTATTCGATTCCCGCAAACCCCCTCGGGCGGGCGCCTTGCATGGCTACAATAACGTGTGTTTAGTTAAGATATTGATGATTGTACTGTCATGTTTCAATGTAATCTCACTGCGTTTGTCGGTTTGAATTAACAAAGAAAAAGATTATTATTATTATTAAAAATATACATACATGCATTATGTATGTGAGTGGCGCCTCGTTGCGTGAGAACTCTAGTCTACTGCGGTGTCTTATAATTAAAGTTTCTCAAAGTTATAACTTATATTTCTTTAAATGCGAATAGATTATCAGCTCTAGATAAATTCTTAGAAGCTGAATCTGGTTATTTTGTTTGAAAATCGTCTTAGACTCGTCGATTTTTGGAGTTGTATCGATGCGTTTGGCGTACACGCCCGTTTACTCTCGTTGTTGCATTGTCAACAGCCCCTCTAGGCCTCTACTCTCGTTTTGCATCGTCAACAGCCCTAGTCTGACAACACGTTTATCGTTCGTTCGTTTTACATCTGTTACTTCTTGGCTGGATTATCGACTTTGCTTCATTTGCTGAAGTGGCGTTCGTCACTTTTACCAGTGTTTTTGACTTATGGATTTATCGAGCTATGTCTATGCCTCCTGCTTTCGTTTACACAGCTGACCTAATTCGGTCCATAAACACATAATTACTTCTTGGCTGATTATATGATGCTTAGAAATTAACGGTTAATTATATGGTAATAAGATTCAGGTGATTGAGTGTTTGACCTCATGCTTGAGTTTAAGCTCGACCGGCATTTAGTGAAGAGCATTCGCCAGTGGCTGTGCTGTCTTAACCAGTTACTCCCCGCAAAGCACTTTCATAAATTTAATTTATGGAAAAGGGGCATACATTTAAATTACCGTACTTTCATACACTGCTGTACAAATAACCATCCTAAATCGTTCATTGTGTGGCGTACCACTCGGGGTCTAGAGACTAACACCAGGATGACCGCCCTGGAACCAAACAATGCCATAGATATAAATTATTGAAGAAACCGACAGATAAGTTGGTGCAAAATTTACTCAGTGCAAGCGTTGCAAACTTTTGGACTACTATGAGTGACAGCACTAAAACAATGGATATGCAGAAGTATCCATCGTCCTTCACTATGCCCTACCCCATTGCTTATGGCGCCCGGGTCGCCTGTTACCCGTGGTAGGACCGCCGCCTTCGCCGTACTGTCCTCCGGTTGCCTCTTCTTCCTTCATTCGTGTCTCTACTCTCAATGTCCGATCCTTAACACACAAGCATGTTTCCGTTGCGGACCTCACCACAGCGCATGACCTTGACGTCCTCGTGGTCACGGAGTCGTTGCATCTCTCCTCTGCAGATGTCGCCGTTCGTCGATCTGCTCCTTCCGGTTACCTGTTCCTCGATCGACCGAGATCTGAGGTGCTGGATCCGGCCTCGCGGGGTGGAGGTCTTGTCATCTATCACGGGGCCGGCTTCAGGGCTCGAAGGATTGAGCTGCTACAGACTCCAACGACTTTTGAGGCACTTGTGGCTTCGATTTCCTCTAAACGTGGACCTGCTATCCTACTGGCTATTTATCGTCCAGGTTCGTCGCCGCCATCTTCCTTGTTCTTCAGTGAGCTCACTGCCCTACTGGAGCAGTTCGCCGTCTACAATGCACAACTGATCCTCACTGGAGACCTTAATCTGCATCTAGAAGATC
Source organism: Allolobophora icterica (assembly GCA_963556255.1). NCBI lineage: Eukaryota > Metazoa > Annelida > Clitellata > Crassiclitellata > Lumbricidae > Allolobophora > Allolobophora icterica. The sequence goes on along the minus strand of CAUVYU010000273.1, from coordinate 17,380 downwards.
CTGTTCGTCCGGAAACCTCGGATTACGCGACGATTATGGAACAATTTGGTCTCACTCAGCATGTTGCTGAGCCTACCCACAACTTAGGTGGGTGGCTTGACGTCGTAGTCACAAGAGACGACTGCCAAGTGACGGACGTTAACGTTCATCCCCCCATTTTGTCTTGTGATTACCTCTATACCAGGGCTGTAGTGGTAAAATTTGAGGTGAGTATACGCTACCGGCTAGTTTTCAGAAACAAATTAGAGGTGAGTATACGTTACAGTATTTTTTGGGAGTATACGCTACAGTATATTAATATAAATAAATATACATTTTTGTGAGGTGAGTATACGGTCTCTAGAGGTGAGTATACGCTGTATACCCGCGTATACCCTCGACTACAGCCCTGCTCTATACTCTTCATCTGTGAGCCTACGATCCTCATCAATAGACGGTTTCGTCAATTGAAAAAGCTGGATCGTGATGCCTTCCGATCCGCCCTTCAAGCTCAACCTCTATTCAGTGATCTAGAAGCATCCTCATCTTTGACTGCTACAGAACTCTTCTCCTCATATGAAGTAGTGATGTTGGAGCTTCTGGATTCATTTCTTCCGCTGTGTACAGCTCAGACCCGGCACCGTCCGCTTTCACCGTGGTTCAATGCGGAGTGCAGGGCACTTCGTCGGCAGGCTCGGCGCCTCGAGTGTATCTACAGAAGAACGCGTTTGCCCTCAGACCAGACGACTTGGGTTAAATTCGTCAGGAAAATGCACTCTGCTTATCGAGACAGAGAACGAGACTATTGGGAGGCCATCATCACTAGCCAGTCCAAGGGTCCCAAGAAGCTCTGGACCACGTTCAATGGCCTACTTGGACGCAGCTCTACAAATCGCTAGCCGCAGCTTCCTCCGCCTTTCACTGCTGAGGCTTTCCTTGAGCGTCTAACCGCTAAGATTGCCACAATTCGTTCTGCTACATCCGCTGCTCCTCCGCCAGCGTTCTCAACTACTGATGCTCGTTTGTCTGTCCTCAGGGAGATAACTAGTCTGGAGCTACGACATCTTATCCTAGCCTAGCTGCTGCCCCGAAGATGTGTGAACTGGACCTGGTTCCCACTTTCCTCGTCCAGGAGCTCGTTGATGGCCTCCTGCCGTTTCTCACTCTGCTCTGTAACCGCTCGATTCAAGAAACCCACCTGTCTACCTCCCAGAAGAGGTCTATTCTCCTCCCTGCTTTGAAGAGGGATGGACTGGTTCCTAATGATCCAGCAAACTAGAGTAAGCTATTGGTCAGTTGTTACCCCCAGATCCCGGATGGTGAGCGAAAAGGAGACATGGAGGAAGGCCTCTGCTAACAAGTGCAGGTCAACCTTTGCCAGCTGTCTGCACTTGTTAACAGAGGCCCTCCTCCATGTCTCCTTTTCGCTCACCATCCGGGATCTGGTGGCGACATTTGACCAAGAGCTTACTCTTTCTCAGCATGTTAACTTGGTCACCCGGAGTTTATACTACCAGCTCCGACAGCTGCGTGTTGTAATACGGTCTCTTTCTTATTACGCGGCAGTGATCCTTGTTCACGCTTTTATCCCCTGTAGAGTTGACTATTGCTGCTCTGTTCTCACTGGACATCCACTGGCTCTAATTGGGCGGCTTGACCGGGAGTAGTAAACAATAGCGTTGTTCTGGCTCACTTTTTACCGTATGAAGCGTTGTTCTGGCTCACTTTTTACCGTATGAAGCGTTGTTCTGGCTCACTTTTTACCGTATGAAGCGTTGTTCTGGCTCACTGTTTACCGTATGAAGCGTTGTTCTGGCTCACTTTTTACCGTATGAAGCGTTGTTCTGGCTCACTGTTTACCGTATGAAGCGTTGTTCTGGCTCACTTTTTACCGTATGAGTGATTGTTCTGGCTCACTTTTTACCGTATGAGTGATTGTTCTGGCTCACTTTTTACCGTATGAGTGATTGTTCTGGCTCAATCTATACCGTGTGAGTGATCGTTCTGGCTCACCGTATGAGTGATCGTTCTGGCTCACTTTTTACCGTACGAGTAATAGTTCTGGCTCAGTTTTTACCGTATGAGTAATAGTTCTGGCTCAATCTCTACCGTACGAGTAATAGTTCTGGCTCAATCTCTCCCCATGGAGTGATTGTTCTGGCTCTGGCGAAATTAATTCTTTTAATTATATTTTAATTGTATTTGAACCCCAATTTGTACTCTTACACGAGGTATTTATCTTATTGAAGCATTTCAGCTGTTGAATAAACTTATTTCTCACTTAAATTTTAAGTAGATCCTACATTTAAATTATTTTGAACTTCACCAATTTGTATAGCGCTCTAGCACAGCGAGGCTTATTTGAATATGGTATTGGTTTAGCCTATTTGGGAGACATTTTAAAATATATATATATTATGTTATAATCTAATGTATATTAAAAGTTGTACTCTTACACGAGGTATTTTAATTATCTTATTGGAACATTTCAAATGATGAATAAACATATTTCTTGACGCATTTTTAAATATTTTATTTATTTTAACACGCTCCATAGCCTAGTGGTTAGCGTGTTGGACTATCAACCAGAGGTCCGCGGTTCAAATCCCACCAGGGCAGAAAAAAAAAATTTGAATCCAAACTTCTGCTCAACCCCCAATCAACTGACATATGACGAATATGATGTTGAGATAGACCAAACCTAATATGCCGAGGCTAAGAAAATGAAGTCGCTCTCATTTCATACACGACTTTACATTAGATTCAGTTACAACTTCTGAAATATTTTAAGCTATTCAAACCTAGCTCGAGTCGGTTGAGTGTGCGCAGCATATAATTCTATACAACTGGTCAGTCAAAAGACCCTACATGCTCTATACCCAGTGGCACTGCATTTACACACAGGCTTATACCTGTAAATCTCACATCATGATGACTCGATATTTTAACACAATACACAAGCCTATTCATAGGACCTATTCATATGAAGACCGTGAGACGGCTTGGCAATGACACGACACTTTAATACAAATGCATAATATATAAATTTATATATGGGCAAATGCATGTGCACCTGTTGTGCTTACAATATAAATATTTAAAGGAGCTGGGGCAAATTTTGAACTATCCAATGAGAACATATGACCAACCAATGAGCACAGCTTGGGTCCGATCTTCATTGTGTATCATCTTATAAAAGTTTCTGTACATGGGTATGGCCATATACTTCACTCGGAAATCGACGCTGGAGACGAAAAGAGACGTTTACAGATATATCTCAAGCAGAACTCGTCGTTAATATCACTGAGAACATGTTTTCAAGATCTGCATCGTCTACAATGTCTGTGAGTATATGTGAATAATTTTTTTCATTTCAACACATGCATTACAATCAAGCTACAGCAGCGATATTAGGCCATTTAGTATGAAGTTTTCACACACGCATGCATGCACCCACATGTGAAATGCTGATTTTACTTGCACATAAACTATAGCAAAGTTCTGTAACTGTATTTGTAGGTAGGATTGAAGCGTGGAAATGAAGAAGTGGATGATGCAAAGCAAGAGATGGTTAAAAAGACTCGAGCAAATCCAGATCTGTTTAATGAGTCCATTGGAAACAATCGTTATCTGACTGCGGGCATGTACAACGAGAATCTGACGGTACACGTAAGAGAATACGAGACGGGACATGGCAAGCTATACCCTACAAGAAAGGGTGTCTGCTTCACCAAACCGCGGTGGGCAACTTTCCTAAGGCATCTAGATGATATTGACAGAAGCGTAGAGTTGCTAAAAGCGAATCAGCCTGTAGAATATTTCCAACATATAGGTGGTAGATATTATGTTACTATTTCCAAGGGTATAAAGTGTGTAAACATTCGGAGATACTTCCAACCCTTGAACACCAAAAAGGAGCGACCAACTCGCAGTGGAATCGCTTTGCGTTTGGACGAATGGGCAACGCTGATGACAAAGATTTTCAGGCTGCATGAGCAATTACCTGAGCTCAAAGTCGCCACACCATGCTACGACAGCGAGGACCATGCGAACCAGATGGGGTTTTTGAACTGTCGAGAATGTAACCCATTTGGAGCAGATTCAGTTAACGAGCTAAGTGTTTAAGACGTTAGACTTTACATATGCTCTTACCTGACATTTCATATAATTAGAAGAAGAAATCAAGCAGAATGTGTTTTAATAAAGATTATTAAACGGAAATATGTCTTCGGTATTTGCATGTTTTATGTATGGTTAGCATATCAAGTTTAGGACTTACATGTTGAAAAGCAAAATGGAAAGAGAGTTTGAATAGGAAGCGTAATACTTTGCAAAGTCAGAATGATTTGGATGTTCGAACGTTAAAACCACAACTTTCAGATTCCCAGTGTGTATAGATGTTGATTTGTATAACTAAGTTACAACTCTTATGAGGAAACATCGCAGCGTTTGTAGTTTTCTTTATCAAAATTCTGAATTTTCAATTCCTACGAGACTTGGAATACAAACTTGTACGCTACAATTACAACTTTTTAATTATCAAGACTGTGCGCTGACGACTTTAAAGTTTCCAATCACGCATGGAACGAGAGTTTAAGCTTGCGAATTTTAGTTTGTTAGACTGTTGAGAGAGATCGAGAGAGCGCACGAGAGAGAGAGGAAGCGGAAGAGGGAGAGAAGAAGGGCGAGAGAGAGAGAGATAGAGAGAGAGAGAGGAAGAGCGCGCGAGAGACAGAGGAAGAGGGTGAGAGATGAGGTTTTAGGGTAAAAGGCTTACTTTCTATGATAGTTTGTTCACTAAAACGTCAACTTTTAAGTTCGACATACACCTGCGACGATAGTTTGAGTGCTAAACTTATAATTTATACTTTGCAAAGACTGTGATTGCGATGGGTTTTACAGTGGGGTTTACCACAGTGGACAACTTTAAGCCTATAAGGTGGGTGAAACGAAGGTTTTTAGTTTGAGAAGCTCCTTAACATGATAAAATTTTCTTTCGTTAGACGAATGTTCTCAGCATAAAGCTGTTGCACGGTCTGGTGAGGCAGTTAGAGTGGAGGTCCATATTGTAAAAATTACACATTTTAGACTGGATAGATGCTGCTAAGATTAAGTCTTTCCACACTGTACAGCCAAATGTGCTAATTTCCACACCAACATACCAAACTTTTAGTCTGCGAAGACGCAGGACTTGTGAGCATACAGGCTAAATGACAAGTTTTTGCTACAAAGATACCGATGTTGAAGGTTTGCTAACGTCTTTCACGTTTGCATATTCAGGTGGATTGAGAGTTTACTTATAAAACTTAGGACTTGCAAGTTGCATGAAGGATTTCTACAGTAAAATGTCGACTTTTATCATGTGAAGCCGCAAGATGTAGAGCTAAAATGAGGCCGGTTATGTTACAAAGACATTGCAAAGTGTCAGCTCTTACGAGGTAAAGTCTGCTGAGAAGAGAGCAAACACACAATTTTTGGAATGCAGAGACGCCTAAGAGTGAAACTTAGGTCTTTTAGGAGAGCTGTCGTGAAGGTTTGCAGAGTAAAATGTGAGCTTTTGAGTTGCACTAGCGCTGGCCAGGCCGGTTTCTACACTAAAATTTACAACTTTCTTCGTTTCAACGAAAGATTTGCACGATGATTTGTGTGGTTTAGCTGATCAACATATACAGAAAGGTGAAATATTAATATGGAAAGGTTTAGGTATCGAGACATATGGCAGGAACGGCTGCATTGCCCAACATTTTACATACACATGTCCAGTTAGCGAACTCTTGCACAAATTTTGAGCTAAAATATCAAAACTTATGAAAAAGAATGTGCAATTCTATGCGACGGCCTGATGTTTTAAAGGTTTGAACGCTTGAAAGTAAAGGTAATTGGCAAGCTGAGCTCGCATTCGCACGGTTTTGGATATGTCGTGGTATAAGCGGATTTGTGGAAACTTTAAGTTTTTGGGTGAAATGTAGTTGAAATTGTACATCTTTGGATGATGGAACTGAAACATATGAGAGTTCTAACGGATAAAGTATGAGATGTGCGATTGCAAACTTGTGTGAACAGAGTGATTTCCTTTGCAATGCATGTTGCATTTTCAGAGGTTGACATATTATTCCTAGAGGTGATTTGTAGGAAGCATCAATCGAAGTACACTTGTAAAATTTTATCATGTCTTGGGCAGTTTGGATGATAGTTCTAGCAAAGCGTTGGAGCTGTAATTTGATAGAAAACGAGAGGTTTCGCCTGAGAGGAGAGATCTTCTATAGACCTGCAACTTTGCATATTTTCATTCTCAGGAGTTTTTCAATTGCATGCAAAATAACTAAATACTCAAAGACCCGAGTTGTAGGTTAAAAGCTGATTTATTTCAATAATACAACTTCTATGTCGAGTCACCAAAGTTTCTCGCACAACATATGGAAATCTATGCTCCACACACGCTCAGTTTGTTAAAGTCAGCATTTTCGCATAAACGACATTATCAAAGATTTCAATGTTACAAGTCCATTTTAAACAATTAAACTTGTCAACATTCCAAATTCATGGCTCCAACATTTGGCGAAAGTTGCAGAAATGTACACTCAAAGGTAAAAGACAAAGTTTTGATTCATCAGCAAAGTTGTGCTATAACTAATGAAAACCGAACAATATTCTTAGCACTGCGCGATCATTTCTGACTGTCTTCTTGTCTTTGAACATCGGTTTAAACATGCGATTACTACAACCGCCACCGCCGCCGCCGCCGCAGCCGCCACCGCCACCGCCACCGCCATAGTCGTCACCTCCAGCGTCACCGATTATTTTGAAATTTCCAAACCATAATTTCAAGTTTCAAAAATTTTAGTTTCAAAAATTTTTGTTTCAAAGTTTAAAAAATTTTTAGTTTCAAAAATTTTAGTTTCAAAGTTTTGCAAAATTTTAATCTCAAAGTTTTACAAAGTTTTAGTTTGAAAAATTTTAGTTTCAAAGTTTAAAAAATTTTTAGTTTCAAAAATTTTAGGTTCAAAGTTTTGCAAAATTTTAATCTCAAAGTTTTACAAAGTTTTAGTTTGAAAAATTTTAGTTTCAAAGTTTTATAAATTTTTAGTTTGAAAATTTTTAGTGTCAAAGTTTTACAAAGTTTTAGTTTGAAAAATTTTAGTTTCAAAGTTTTACAAAATTTTAGTCTCAAAGTTTTACAAAGTTTTAGTTTGAGAAATTTTTGTTTCAAAGTTTCACAAATTTTTAGTTTCAAAGTTTAAAAATTTTTTGTTTCAAAAATTTTAGTCTCAAAAGTTTTACAAAGTTTTAGTTTGAAAAATTTTAGTTTGAAAGTTTTAAAAATTTTTAGTTTGAAAGTTTAAAAAATTTTAGTTTGAAAGTTTTAAAAATTTTTAGTTTGAAAGTTTAAAAAATTTTAGTTTGAAAGTTTAAAAAAAATTTTTTTCAAAAATTTTAGTCTCAAAGTTTTACAAAGTTTTAGTTTGCGAAATTTTAGGTTCAAAGTTTTAAAAATTTTTAGTTTCAAAAATTTTAGTCTCAAAGTTTTACAAAGTTTTAGTTTGAGAAATTTTAGTTTCAAAGTTTAAAAAATTTTTAGTTTCAAAGTTTTACAAATTTTTAGTTTCAATAATTTTTTCACACTTTCAAATTTTCAGTTTCAACAATTTTTAGTTTGAAAAATTTGCAGGTATGAACAACAATAATAATCGGTAGATGTCAATAAGAAATTTCAAAATTTTAGCCGACCAATGGATGAACAGTTAGGAAGAGTTTGAATTCGTTAAAAGCCGTCAGACGCAGGTCCATTTGGCAGTCTTGTACGATTAGTCAACTCTCTAGTTTACTTAAAAGTATATCGAGAATGTGTTTTAAGGTTGAAAATCACGACATTACTTGGACGCAAAACAGCCTTCCAGGCAGTTGTGAATCTGTTACGTCGGAAGTTGAAGGACTTGATAGAAACGATGGACGTGAAGACCATATTCTAAAGTCTGACACCTCTCATTCTTATCGTCTCATCCGACTTAAGACCGAGAACGAAAAGCTGAAAACTTCATTGATATGCAAACGTTGCAATACTATCCAAGTACAGACGCTGAATCTACCTTGTTGCCATATAGTTTGCTGTGAGCCCTGTGCAGATGCTATTGACTATTGTCCTCTGTGCTCAGACAGAATTCTCGGGACTGTGAGAATTTATATTATATAAAATTCTTCATTACCTGGTGGTCGTCGCATACAGCTAAATTGCAACTATTGGAGAAAATGTGTTTGATGGCTATGACGACTACGGCGCCGGCGGTGACGACTATGGCGGTGGCGGTGGCGGCTGCGGCGGCGGCGGCGGTGGCGGTGGCGGTTGTAGTAATCGCATGTTTAAACCGATGTTCAAAGACAAGAAGACAGTCAGAAATGATCGCGCAGTGCTAAGAATATTGTTCGGTTTTCATTAGTTATAGCACAACTTTGCTGATGAATCAAAACTTTGTCTTTTACCTTTGAGTGTACATTTCTGCAACTTTCGCCAAATGTTGGAGCCATGAATTTGGAATGTTGACAAGTTTAATTGTTTAAAATGGACTTGTAACATTGAAATCTTTGATAATGTCGTTTATGCGAAAATGCTGACTTTAACAAACTGAGCGTGTGTGGAGCATAGATTTCCATATGTTGTGCGAGAAACTTTGGTGACTCGACATAGAAGTTGTATTATTGAAATAAATCAGCTTTTAACCTACAACTCGGGTCTTTGAGTATTTAGTTATTTTGCATGCAATTGAAAAACTCCTGAGAATGAAAATATGCAAAGTTGCAGGTCTATAGAAGATCTCTCCTCTCAGGCGAAACCTCTCGTTTTCTATCAAATTACAGCTCCAACGCTTTGCTAGAACTATCATCCAAACTGCCCAAGACATGATAAAATTTTACAAGTGTACTTCGATTGATGCTTCCTACAAATCACCTCTAGGAATAATATGTCAACCTCTGAAAATGCAACATGCATTGCAAAGGAAATCACTCTGTTCACACAAGTTTGCAATCGCACATCTCATACTTTATCCGTTAGAACTCTCATATGTTTCAGTTCCATCATCCAAAGATGTACAATTTCAACTACATTTCACCCAAAAACTTAAAGTTTCCACAAATCCGCTTATACCACGACATATCCAAAACCGTGCGAATGCGAGCTCAGCTTGCCAATTACCTTTACTTTCAAGCGTTCAAACCTTTAAAACATCAGGCCGTCGCATAGAATTGCACATTCTTTTTCATAAGTTTTGATATTTTAGCTCAAAATTTGTGCAAGAGTTCGCTAACTGGACATGTGTATGTAAAATGTTGGGCAATGCAGCCGTTCCTGCCATATGTCTCGATACCTAAACCTTTCCATATTAATATTTCACCTTTCTGTATATGTTGATCAGCTAAACCACACAAATCATCGTGCAAATCTTTCGTTGAAACGAAGAAAGTTGTAAATTTTAGTGTAGAAACCGGCCTGGCCAGCGCTAGTGCAACTCAAAAGCTCACATTTTACTCTGCAAACCTTCACGACAGCTCTCCTAAAAGACCTAAGTTTCACTCTTAGGCGTCTCTGCATTCCAAAAATTGTGTGTTTGCTCTCTTCTCAGCAGACTTTACCTCGTAAGAGCTGACACTTTGCAATGTCTTTGTAACATAACCGGCCTCATTTTAGCTCTACATCTTGCGGCTTCACATGATAAAAGTCGACATTTTACTGTAGAAATCCTTCATGCAACTTGCAAGTCCTAAGTTTTATAAGTAAACTCTCAATCCACCTGAATATGCAAACGTGAAAGACGTTAGCAAACCTTCAACATCGGTATCTTTGTAGCAAAAACTTGTCATTTAGCCTGTATGCTCACAAGTCCTGCGTCTTCGCAGACTAAAAGTTTGGTATGTTGGTGTGGAAATTAGCACATTTGGCTGTACAGTGTGGAAAGACTTAATCTTAGCAGCATCTATCCAGTCTAAAATGTGTAATTTTTACAATATGGACCTCCACTCTAACTGCCTCACCAGACCGTGCAACAGCTTTATGCTGAGAACATTCGTCTAACGAAAGAAAATTTTATCATGTTAAGGAGCTTCTCAAACTAAAAACCTTCGTTTCACCCACCTTATAGGCTTAAAGTTGTCCACTGTGGTAAACCCCACTGTAAAACCCATCGCAATCACAGTCTTTGCAAAGTATAAATTATAAGTTTAGCACTCAAACTATCGTCGCAGGTGTATGTCGAACTTAAAAGTTGACGTTTTAGTGAACAAACTATCATAGAAAGTAAGCCTTTTACCCTAAAACCTCATCTCTCACCCTCTTCCTCTGTCTCTCGCGCGCTCTTCCTCTCTCTCTCTCTATCTCTCTCTCTCTCGCCCTTCTTCTCTCCCTCTTCCGCTTCCTCTCTCTCTCGTGCGCTCTCTCGATCTCTCTCAACAGTCTAACAAACTAAAATTCGCAAGCTTAAACTCTCGTTCCATGCGTGATTGGAAACTTTAAAGTCGTCAGCGCACAGTCTTGATAATTAAAAAGTTGTAATTGTAGCGTACAAGTTTGTATTCCAAGTCTCGTAGGAATTGAAAATTCAGAATTTTGATAAAGAAAACTACAAACGCTGCGATGTTTCCTCATAAGAGTTGTAACTTAGTTATACAAATCAACATCTATACACACTGGGAATCTGAAAGTTGTGGTTTTAACGTTCGAACATCCAAATCATTCTGACTTTGCAAAGTATTACGCTTCCTATTCAAACTCTCTTTCCATTTTGCTTTTCAACATGTAAGTCCTAAACTTGATATGCTAACCATACATAAAACATGCAAATACCGAAGACATATTTCCGTTTAATAATCTTTATTAAAACACATTCTGCTTGATTTCTTCTTCTAATTATATGAAATGTCAGGTAAGAGCATATGTAAAGTCTAACGTCTTAAACACTTAGCTCGTTAACTGAATCTGCTCCAAATGGGTTACATTCTCGACAGTTCAAAAACCCCATCTGGTTCGCATGGTCCTCGCTGTCGTAGCATGGTGTGGCGACTTTGAGCTCAGGTAATTGCTCATGCAGCCTGAAAATCTTTGTCATCAGCGTTGCCCATTCGTCCAAACGCAAAGCGATTCCACTGCGAGTTGGTCGCTCCTTTTTGGTGTTCAAGGGTTGGAAGTATCTCCGAATGTTTACACACTTTATACCCTTGGAAATAGTAACATAATATCTACCACCTATATGTTGGAAATATTCTACAGGCTGATTCGCTTTTAGCAACTCTACGCTTCTGTCAATATCATCTAGATGCCTTAGGAAAGTTGCCCACCGCGGTTTGGTGAAGCAGACACCCTTTCTTGTAGGGTATAGCTTGCCATGTCCCGTCTCGTATTCTCTTACGTGTACCGTCAGATTCTCGTTGTACATGCCCGCAGTCAGATAACGATTGTTTCCAATGGACTCATTAAACAGATCTGGATTTGCTCGAGTCTTTTTAACCATCTCTTGCTTTGCATCATCCACTTCTTCATTTCCACGCTTCAATCCTACCTACAAATACAGTTACAGAACTTTGCTATAGTTTATGTGCAAGTAAAATCAGCATTTCACATGTGGGTGCATGCATGCGTGTGTGAAAACTTCATACTAAATGGCCTAATATCGCTGCTGTAGCTTGATTGTAATGCATGTGTTGAAATGAAAAAAATTATTCACATATACTCACAGACATTGTAGACGATGCAGATCTTGAAAACATGTTCTCAGTGATATTAACGACGAGTTCTGCTTGAGATATATCTGTAAACGTCTCTTTTCGTCTCCAGCGTCGATTTCCGAGTGAAGTATATGGCCATACCCATGTACAGAAACTTTTATAAGATGATACACAATGAAGATCGGACCCAAGCTGTGCTCATTGGTTGGTCATATGTTCTCATTGGATAGTTCAAAATTTGCCCCAGCTCCTTTAAATATTTATATTGTAAGCACAACAGGTGCACATGCATTTGCCCATATATAAATTTATATATTATGCATTTGTATTAAAGTGTCGTGTCATTGCCAAGCCGTCTCACGGTCTTCATATGAATAGGTCCTATGAATAGGCTTGTGTATTGTGTTAAAATATCGAGTCATCATGATGTGAGATTTACAGGTATAAGCCTGTGTGTAAATGCAGTGCCACTGGGTATAGAGCATGTAGGGTCTTTTGACTGACCAGTTGTATAGAATTATATGCTGCGCACACTCAACCGACTCGAGCTAGGTTTGAATAGCTTAAAATATTTCAGAAGTTGTAACTGAATCTAATGTAAAGTCGTGTATGAAATGAGAGCGACTTCATTTTCTTAGCCTCGGCATATTAGGTTTGGTCTATCTCAACATCATATTCGTCATATGTCAGTTGATTGGGGGTTGAGCAGAAGTTTGGATTCAAATTTTTTTTTTCTGCCCTGGTGGGATTTGAACCGCGGACCTCTGGTTGATAGTCCAACACGCTAACCACTAGGCTATGGAGCGTGTTAAAATAAATAAAATATTTAAAAATGCGTCAAGAAATATGTTTATTCATCATTTGAAATGTTCCAATAAGATAATTAAAATACCTCGTGTAAGAGTACAACTTTTAATATACATTAGATTATAACATAATATATATATATTTTAAAATGTCTCCCAAATAGGCTAAACCAATACCATATTCAAATAAGCCTCGCTGTGCTAGAGCGCTATACAAATTGGTGAAGTTCAAAATAATTTAAATGTAGGATCTACTTAAAATTTAAGTGAGAAATAAGTTTATTCAACAGCTGAAATGCTTCAATAAGATAAATACCTCGTGTAAGAGTACAAATTGGGGTTCAAATACAATTAAAATATAATTAAAAGAATTAATTTCGCCAGAGCCAGAACAATCACTCCATGGGGAGAGATTGAGCCAGAACTATTACTCGTACGGTAGAGATTGAGCCAGAACTATTACTCATACGGTAAAAACTGAGCCAGAACTATTACTCGTACGGTAAAAAGTGAGCCAGAACGATCACTCATACGGTGAGCCAGAACGATCACTCACACGGTATAGATTGAGCCAGAACAATCACTCATACGGTAAAAAGTGAGCCAGAACAATCACTCATACGGTAAAAAGTGAGCCAGAACAATCACTCATACGGTAAAAAGTGAGCCAGAACAACGCTTCATACGGTAAACAGTGAGCCAGAACAACGCTTCATACGGTAAAAAGTGAGCCAGAACAACGCTTCATACGGTAAACAGTGAGCCAGAACAACGCTTCATACGGTAAAAAGTGAGCCAGAACAACGCTTCATACGGTAAAAAGTGAGCCAGAACAACGCTTCATACGGTAAAAAGTGAGCCAGAACAACGCTATTGTTTACTACTACCGGGTCCTTCGCTCTGCCGCTCGGCTCATTGCCCACATCCCAAAATATGCACCAGTTTCAGCTTATATGCACCTTCTTTGCGCTTATTTCCACGGGGCAGTTAACTTGCTTTCTACCGCCTCCTTAAGTCTTCCCTTTTTAACCGTGGCTGAACTAGGAGCACCTCTAGTCTTGAAGAGGCGCTATATAAATTACCAAAAGGAATGAATGAATTATACAACCAATACACATATAATACATACATAGCCTATTGTATTGTATTTGAAAATTCCGCTATATACATATATATATATACATATATACACGGTGGTTCAATAAAAAGTAAGCCAAACTTTTTATTTCATATAAGTACTTCTAACATGAAAACAGTATTTAATATTTTTGTGAAAAAACTCTCAGTAGTATGGTTTGATTATTTAATTAAAGAAGATGTTCAAAATGTCCTCCTTCTGCTTGCACTCAAGCCTGGAGGCGCTGGCGCCATTGGGCAACAGCATCGTCGATTATCCTCTGATCCAGACCATTCCACACTTCCAACAAGCATTGCTTCAGATCGCTGACATCATGGATTGCCTTCTGGGGCTAGATTTCTGATAACAGGTAGAAGATGTCGTGACAGCAGAACGTCGCGATAATAGGTTCCGTCAATTTTTACTCCAGGATCAATGAAGACCAAATGGGAACGACCAAGCGTCGAAACCGCAACAGACTTGCTGAAATGGGTATGCGTAGGCAACAGTCTGTTTGCAGTAACCTGCCTTTTTTTAGTAGGAAGTAAAAACCGGAAGTCATTAAAATAAAAAAGTAAGTATGTGCATATTTTTATTTTGAAAATATTATTTATAAAATATAGTTCAAGTAATAATAAATTTGTCGATTAAGTTTGGCTTACTTTTCATTGAACCACCGTGTATTTAGGCCTGTATTATATATGCAGGTAAGATGGTGTCCCTTGCTTCACCCTTTCTTTTGATGATGGTCTACTCGGATATTGCATTGACAGCGTTCCTGCTTCTCTTCAGTTTCAGAATCTACCCGTTGAGATACAGGATTGGATCTTGATGAAGGCTCTTTACTTTACGGAATATGATTGGGTGAAGACAAAGCAGTATGTGTCAAACGAAGCTCTACTGCGATTCCTGGTTCGTCTCCAAACAGTCTCGTCTGCTTGGAAAGATCGTCTCAACAGCAACTGGTTCGGGATCGTATTCAAACGCCGACGCAAAAGCATTGGTAAGAAAATTGAAATCTCATGCTAGTATGTAGACGTTATAATATTCTGCATTAAATAAATTCCAGTGTCTAGCAACTAAGCATCAATCGGTGGCGCTGAGTTATTGTAAGTGAAGGACTTGCTCAAGATCCCTACTGTAACCGTCTGGGGGAGGATGATCGAATCCGCACTCTCCGTTTTACAAGGCAATTCAGTGGTGCACAACGTCAGTCCCGCGGGACACATCCAGCCCGCGATGAGTCGTCATGTGGCCCGCGATGTCCAACATGAAAAGCGACTGTTTAAGTGCCGGCACTGACATTACGTTTACAGTGCCTAACGCATCGTGGTCATTGAATAATACCAGTATTGTAGTAACATAGAAGTGCTATGAGTCCCCTCTTTCTACAATTCCGTATGTTTACTTTTGTGTTTTACTGCGCAGTGCGCATGTTACATGTATCTTCGTAAATGTTGGCATGCATTCATCTGCACTAAGCTGAGTCGTCACACATGTTTGGCCCCCAGAGGGTTTAAGAAAGCGTTTAGTGACCTTTGGCCGAAAAAGGCTGCGCACCACTGCTACACATGGTTAGTTAGTTGCTGTTTAACAACACTGTGTAATAACAAAGATGATTAGCCTCGCGCCCTCCTTTCACCAGGCATGGGACTGGCACAACCAGAGTACGGGATGGATGGATCCAGAGTTTAACGACATCTTATGGCAACAAAGGCCGTTGACGCCGACATAAATTATTTTGACATAATACAGCTCTGTTTTGCAAGAGTACGGGCACACTCCCACTGCTCATCTATAGGGCCTACATCAATTCAAGACCTCAATAAAAGATGTCTAAAGAGTACGCTGTTATTATTCGCCTTAGATCGAGACTTTAACGACATCTTATAGCAGCAAATATAGTTGACAGAAATTATTTTGGTATATTACAGCTCTTTATTTATTTGTTTATGTTTATTGCGTCCAAACAAAATACAAGTCATAACAGAAACATATCAATCACTGCGCAACAGGAAGCCAGGAAAAAGCTAAAAGCTTATACCACCCTGACCCCTAGTACCTGATTCACATTTCAGTCAACGTTTAGAGTGTCACACAGATCTAAACTAAGTTATGCTGATGAGATGCAGTTGCGACCAACCAGTTTTAACAGTATACCTTAGTCAAATTATTATCAAAGTCAAGAATCAGAGTAATCAGAACCAAAGTATACAAACAAAGGCAATTTTGATGAGAAAACAATTATGACAAAATATGACAAATCATGACAGATTATACAATATAAAAAATGAAAAACAAGAAATGAAAAAAAATATAATATGCAAGAAACACAAGAGGAAAGAAAGAAAAGAAAATAGAACAAAAGGGAGGTCTATTAAACGTAATGTTACTGTAACAAAGGCAAATAAATATCCTAATAAAACAAAACATTCATTCATTCATCGGACCATTAAGACAAAGGCTTATTAATCGCCTATTGTCCTGTTTTTATATAGCATCTATTAACTACGTTTGAAAGATGTCTAAATTAACCAAAAAAGTTGCCTCATCTAAACTCGGTTGATGCCTTGTGCCTTAGACACCGTAGCGAATGAAGTTATCAATTAAAAGTTTGCAGCAATTCTTTTAACACTGATTCGTCTGTTGTAGAAGCAACGCTGTCTGACTGTCCTGTGTTGGTCAGAAGAGACGAATGGTTTGCCCGAGATCCGACCAGCAGAGCTTCATTGAACGAACCAGTTTCTATAGTTGTTATCACTAACACCGTGACTCCGGATGAGTGCTACGACGAGACAAGATGTATGCAGGCTGTCCAGTATATACAGGACTTCTGCATAGATGACAGAGGTCAGTCTGGCAAAGTTTCTAGTTCCAGTGTGATGTAATGATGATGATGACGTCACGATGATGATGATGTTGACGATGACGACGACAACGATGATGATGATAACGATGATGATGATGATGATTATGAGGATGAGGATGATAAATATGATCATGAAGATCATAATGATGATGATTATGATGATAAATATGATAATGATGATCTTGATGACGATGCTTATGATTATGATGACTTTTATGATGAAGATAATACAATAATGATGAAGATGATGACGATGACGATGATGATGGTGATTATGATGATGATGATGATGATGATGATGGTGGTGGTTGTGGTGGTGGTGGTGGTGGTGATGATGATGATGATGATGATGATGATGATGATGATGATGATGATGATGATGATGATGATGATGATGAAGACGACAACGCGAACTCTAATTGTTAAGGGCATTTACTTAGTGCTGTGGCGTCGTTTTATCCCACAGTCGGCTGCTCTACCACACGACATCTTACATTATCTGAACACAAGTATTTGCTTTAGGAGACAGAGGAAATGGACATAGGCCTTAGATAACGGAATATTTGACCCATGCGATAACCCGGTCATTCAGAGAGTATCATAGTATCGCGAAGCCCTCTGTTAGTGGCCTGTAATCTAGCCTTTGTCTTAATGGTCCGATGATTAATATAATCTATAATCTTCTCTGCTGAAAGGAATACCGTAGCCTCTCTCTCTCTCTCTCTCTCTCTCTCTCTCTCTCTCTCTCTCTCTCTCTCTCTCTCTCTCTCTCTCTCTCTCTCTCTCTCCTCTCTCCTCTCTCTCTCTCTCTCTCTCTCTCTCTGTCTCTCTCTGTCTCTGTCTCTGTCTCTCTCTCTCTCTCTCTCTCTCTGTCTCTCTCTCTCTCTCTCTCTCTCT
>CAUVYU010000272.1:0-77000 GCA_963556255.1 Allolobophora icterica | reverse complement strand
GGGTCCTACTAATTTCTGATCTTGATTTTGCTCAAAATGTGATCAATTGTTCAAACTCTTTTTACATTTTCAGACTAGGTGAAAGAACAATGAAGAACTGGATCCTGTTCGCGTTCTGCGGTGCAGTTCTCTGTCCACTTCCAACAGTTTCTTTCGTCTCCTACAAAATCACCCATTCGCTCCAACAGAGCAAAATCAGTTGTCTATAGCAGTGTCATTCCAGATGCCATTCCAGCCGTAGTTAACAAAGCAGAAGAGGCGAATAATGAACAGAAGCACGATGTTCCAAAAGTTCATATCGTCGGCTCCGACAAGGAAAGGAACAAAATCAACGGTGATAATATTGGGAAATCCCGCTCCGCTGGCGGAAACCTTCCAGCAATACCACCTCATTCAAGAGTTTCAACCACCTCGACCACGTCGTCCAAATTACAAGAAAACTGAACACGACAAAAGAAGTAAACCCTTCCGCAACCAGAACACCTCCACCATTTCTACCAAAAACTCCATAACCTCGACGACCAAGTACACGTTGACCATCACCAGGACGGACGGGAATTCTCAAAAATCGCAATTATAGGTGATAGAACCACAACGAGATGAATTCAAATGAGAAGAAAACGATTTATCACATCTTAAACAAAAAGCATCTCTTAAAACGCATTCTCAATTAATACTAATTTTGACGCAGTAGTTTAAATTCCCTGCTTATTTCGAATAGCAATCATGAACTCAGTCATGCGTAACATTTCTTAACGGTTGCTGTTAATTTGGTTCTTTGTTAGTTAACGATAAATATTGCATCCTAAAAGTGACGATGTTTTTCTTGCATCTATATATTTCAAACTGAGAAATCTTACCTAAAGAAGATACAAAACTCTGCACATTGAATATTTTTGCTGCAACCACCCATATATTATGTCAATGAGAGAGTTACTTCAGTTCACTCGCTATAGCAGCCGCATATGCAGAATCAGATGTCACGTGATTACTATTCGCATTCCGTTCAACAGTTACTATTCGGCCGAATACCGAATAGCTACTTGGCCCACCATTCGGCCCGAAGCGAATACGAATAGACCACAACCAGGACGGACGGGAACTCGCCCAAATCGCCATCAGAAGTGACAGAACCACAACGAGACGAATTCAAATGAGAAGCAAACGAATAAACACCCAAAACATAAACATCTCTTAAAACGCATTCTCACTTGAAGGCTAAATTTGACACAGTAGTTTAAATATCCTGCTTATTACAAATAGCAATCACGAACCAGTGTTTAATCTAGTCCCCCTCTCCTGAGGGGGAATCAAGGTTTCTGGGGGGGCGAACGATCGTCCGAAGGAGGTTCGCCGAGGCGCGCAGCGCCGAGCAGAGGTTGGGGTTTGTGGAGGGGATGTGCCCCTCCCTTTGTAAGAAATTTTTTGAATTTCGACATTGTAATGGTAGCATTTTAAGCTGTCATCTTAACAGAATTGCTCTATTATTTTAGTGCTGATAGGACTGAATCAGCTTATCCTTGTTGCTCAAGAAGGTCCTGAATTGCTGGCCAGGACACAATAATTATTAGTAGAAATAGTTTACAAATGGTACACAAACCAAGCAAGAAGCATCCAACAACCGAATCGGGAAGCCGTGTTGTATTGGTGTAGTTTTACTAAATGTTCCAGGAACAAAACAATTTGAAATTTGATATTTGGAAATTTGAAAGATCATGTAACTATCACAGAGTAGATTTAGGTAGGTAATATTAATAATAATAGTAAGTAATAATTGCAGAAGAGAGTTAAGTAAGTAGACACATAGGCAGGCGCCTTAGAAGCTGCAGGAGTTCAGAATAGGATTCGTTGTTATGACATATCCAGATTAACTGTATCCACCTGGCCAACTTCTAGTCAGCACCGTCTTCAAAGATAGGCTGCGAGCGAGGATTTTAGTTATTGACAAGTAGATTATTTTGGTAAAACAAATTAGTCAACAGCTGGAGATTCTTGGACCTTCCAGGAGGTGATCTATCCACGTCAGTAAGGCCAACCTACAGGTTTTCTATTCGTCAGTAGATTTAGGTAAGGTTAGACTAGGACAACCTTCCAGTGTACCTTATCTGATGCCAATCTAATAATCTAAGGTAAGGGCCTACAGGGAACGAACCAATCAGGAGTATACCTTTACCATGGACCTCAGAGTAAGCTAGGTTAAGGAAGTCTGTAGGACAGTCAGCAGGGAAGAAGGAGACTGGAGGTCGTTCAGAAGAGTGGTCAGCAGTCGGTCGAGGCAGAATGTAGCTTAGACTGCGCAATCTGTATTAGGCTGACATGTCTAGGTTAAGCAGACACTATGGGCATTCTGCTTATTAAGAGTTAGAATAGTAGTACTGGTAGTCGTCGCATTATTATCAACTGTGTAACTGAACTATAATCTGCTAGTGAAACTGTATCTGTAAAGAGACATTCGAGAGAATGATAATAAAGACATTCGTAGCGAATGAGACAATAAAGACATTTCTACAGAGAGTCTGCAGTCTGATAGCTCGTGTCAGACGTAGATAGCAGAGACGTTATTTAAATCGTTATATGTGTTGGAGAGAGAGTCGATCCTCGTCGCTTATCCTGTGAGCTAGAGGCCATGACGCCGTGTTCCCCACGTTATCGATAGTCAACGCAGAGAGACGATACTCCAGATTCGACTCCAGTTCAGCGTACATTAACTTCTTTCGAAGACGCTACCTGTACGGACGGTGCTGCTCAGCCAACCGATCAGTTCTACACACAGCTGTCGGTCAATTTCAACCGACGCTCGACAGCCAGACCCGATACTGACCATCCATTTTCTCTATGATGTCTGCCTTCCATCAGCGACTTCTGCTCATCATCTACCTTCTGCCGTTCCATCCTTCCGCTGTATACGATGTCTCTACAACTACCAGACACGTCTGCTCAACTCATGCCTTCATCTTTCGATCCAACGACCGATGCTGTGATAACGTCAGGCCAACGCTTTCCTGCATCGTGGTCGATTCCTTCAATCATCACCGAAATCTCAACAGTCTCATCTCCTGAATTCCAGGGTAATACATGGCTCTTGCCAGTCATCCTATTCGTTCCTCAGATTCATTTTATGGTCATTTAGCACCATGCTAGTTTGTCACACATGTTCTATTGGATCTTTCTTCATCTATCCTTACTTTCGCACATGACTTTCGCATGTAACTTTACGCAAGTTTCGTTCCGTAACTTTGTAACTTCAATTTTAACATACAGCAAGAGTTAACAACTAATCAGTTAATTGTCTGTGTAGTGTGTTCCGTAGAAGATTTTGTATATTTTCCCTATAGTTATTTTCCGCTTGTACACTGTTGTGCACAGTTGCACTATTAGAATTTCAGCTTCTTAGACTGGCCACGTTATTCAGAAAATGCTTTGGAAGCAGTCCTTGAGGCATACGGATTTTAGTTTAGTTTGCTTTGCTTGCAGTAGGACCCTGCTTCTTGATGATTTATTGCTTCACATGTTTCTGACCTCTGCCGATGCATCGCTCGCAGGTCCGGAGATTGTATACGCCGACTTCATATATATATTCCGTTCTTGTGTATAGGCCAATCTATATATCTATATTTACCTCTTCGTGTGAAGTGTTGTCGACTTAGTGCGTTCGTTTTAACTTTAAGCCGTTGTATGAATAATTTACATTATTACGTAGAGAGCCGCGTGTAATCCAGATTTGATTATGCTAAACCAATATATATTACAGACATTCATTTGTGTACGTACGCCGGACACTCTAATCATCAGCTTATCTATACACTTTCCTTGTGACCTGTTATAATTGATTACTGTACACCACATGGCTTGTGTAGGAATTTATGGCTCACTTGTCTATCTATACACATCGTCTATCTCCGAAGCTATTCCATGATGCTGAATTGATACATATATATCTATAGCTGCAGTTCTGCATAGCGCATGGAGTATTAAGGCATTTACACTGACGATATAATTATACAGCTGCAAAACCTGTTACGGAGTATTCTAACTGGCATTAGTATCTACAAGATGAGTTTTTATCGCGATGTTTACGGCATGTTCTTCTTATGTGTTGCTATACGAGTTATGTGTAGAGAGTTATTGATTACGTACAGTTTACAAGTCAGATGTTGATTCAACGTTACAAGTTTCAAAGTTTTCGTCGTGTGTACTGAGATTTATCTAAAGCTCCTGCGAGACGTATCATTCCTCCGAAGCATAGTTTAATTGCGAGTTCTATAAGCCGTGCCCGCGCTGCGCACGCATGTATGTATATACAGGTTCAATTGTTTCCGAGGCTATAGTTATTCACGTTTTTATTATATATTATTACAAGTCACATGAGTCAAGTTTACGGCTACAATGTTGCGTTTTACTTTTGATCATTGTCAACGTTCGTGCCCATGGCACACTACACTTAACAAATGGCAGGCTATGAGTAGACATTTCCATACGCCTCAGCGAAGATTAACGGAATACAGGCACTCATCTCAGTCAGTATATAAGATTCTGCTATCGCAGCACATATTCAGCAGTTTATCGTCAGTCAAGCAGTCAAGCATGCCGTCGCGCATTACTTAATATCTTTGCAGCAGGTCTTTAATTCAGCTAGAGATAGCAACAGTCTATGATGTGAGCTTCGATACGCATATAATTATATATATATTTCAATCAATCCATGCAATTCGTTTATTAATACACTAAGCTGACAGATGAAACTTAGACAAGCTAGACTATTGAGGATAATTCTAGGGCCAAGAGTACAGGGATTTGTACAGGGAGTTGTCAGTAGGCGTATTTTTTTATAAACTATGAGAGATATATAGTTGAGGTCATCTTTGAGCGGCAGGGAGAACTTATGTGATCTAGTACGAAGATTAGTATTTATAAGACCTAGACAGCAATTCAACACTTAGGCCTACACTTGTTTTATGCCTTTGCTTTCTTTGTCATTTTAGTATGTAGAGTGTTGCTTTTCCGCGTTTGCGTTTAAATATATTTCTCTTCTTGCATGAAATTACATATGTGTGTGTCTTTGCAATGTTTTATGTGACGCTATGATGGATGACCGAGCTGAGAGTCAAAGGCAAAATATCTCTTTGCAAGTCAAGCTGTCACGTATACACGCACATCGATTTGCTCAACTCGGCTCAAGGTCAACGGGTCAGAGAAAATACGAAAGACGTGATGCGAACTCTTGTCAGAAATATCTTCACGTCGTTTTCACATCTGATTCCACTTTGTTACCATCATAGCATTTCAATTTAGTTTGTTTATTCTGTGCTTAGGTGTTAGGACTGAATTACTCTAGATGAGACTATTCGTGACATTTAGCTTTCTTTAATTCGCTTCTGGTAGACCTGTAATTAATATGTGACTAATTTCTTTAGCTCCCAACTTAAGATAGCCATGTCTTTCGAACGAGGGCGTTCGATCTGGCGGAATGGAGGGTACTATCACAGAGTAGATTTAGGTAGGTAATATTAATAATAATAGTAAGTAATAATTGCAGAAGAGAGTTAAGTAAGTAGACACATAGGCAGGCGCCTTAGAAGCTGCAGGAGTTCAGAATAGGATTCGTTGTTATGACATATCCAGATTAACTGTATCCACCTGGCCAACTTCTAGTCAGCACCGTCTTCAAAGATAGGCTGCGAGCGAGGATTTTAGTTATTGACAAGTAGATTATTTTGGTAAAACAAATTAGTCAACAGCTGGAGATTCTTGGACCTTCCAGGAGGTGATCTATCCACGTCAGTAAGGCCAACCTACAGGTTTTCTATTCGTCAGTAGATTTAGGTAAGGTTAGACTAGGACAACCTTCCAGTGTACCTTATCTGATGCCAATCTAATAATCTAAGGTAAGGGCCTACAGGGAACGAACCAATCAGGAGTATACCTTAACCATGTACCTGAGAATAACTGAGAGGTGTAATTCAGTAGAGGGGACAGTTAGCAAGAAGAGAGTCAGGGAGTGATCAGTGAGAAGACAGGAACGCCAGCAGCTTAGATGGTGCGTTCGGTATTAGCTGACATGTCTAGAGCTAACAGACACTAAGCGTTCCTTCTTAAGAGTTTAGTATAGAAGTTCTGTAGATGTCGCAATCTCGTAGTCATTACATCAACTGTGTTATTGAACATTCGTCTGCTATTGAACTCTGAATGCGTACAAAGAAACATTCGAAATGATGACAATAAAGAAACTATACAGACAGAACCAAAGTCTGATAGATGTCGTAGACAGCAACCAATGGCTGTTATAGAGAAGAGTAATAGCTTCTGGAGCACCACGATCCAGAGCTGTTATACTTCCATCCATCGATCCATCCGTCTTCTCGTCTGTCGCCGGTTAGTGAAAACTGAAGTGGTTACTCACTGCAAAAAAGTTCGAGGATGTCACTCACCCTAACTTTAAATAATCTCAACACACGCTTTGCAATTCGAACCACAGTTTGTCCACATTATCAACAACGGATCAATCACGAAAGTGAACTGGAGGACAGCTCTCTAATAATCTATTCCATTACATAAACAACCTATTGTCTAGCTGATCAACGGGTGTTGCATCCGTAGGGTATCCTGGTGCTTTGAAATCCATCATTCTACTGACGGAATTTGCAGATGTGGATATTGACAAGTATATATATATGAATCGAACGCTTGATCGATAGGAGACATTCAGCAAAATTCAATTTAACTTATTACCGCCCATAACAATTGCATCTTCAAATTTAAAATTGTAAATTAACTTCATTAATAATTGATGATGTTGACTCAAGTAAGATAAACTCTGACGCCAAGTCGTACGGAACGCATGCGCTGTGCTAGACGACGTTCTGCTTATAAAAGCCAAGAAAGGCCACCAAAAAACGGTAAAAGAATTTTCACTGGAAAGTGACGTCTACAACAGATTCAACTTCGTCGAGAAAGAATAGAAATACGTCTGGTTTGTCTTGTTTATTTTTGTTGTATTAGGATTATTTATTTCATAGATTCGCTAAGTGAACCGTAGGCCAATGAGGTTATTAAGAGTTGCGTTGATGTGTTATGGAGATTTGGGTTTCTGGATTGTTTGCATTCAAGATGAGTCGATGCTGGAGAGAAGGGAGTGGCAGTTGTCGAGTTTTGAGTGAACAATTGCAATTTTACTAGATGCAATTTTATAGTTAAGTATCGGGCGAAATCGACAAAGGTCACGAATGTGCATGTTGCAGGTGCGTGATAACGAAGTGATATGGTCGGCATAAAGAAGAAGAAGAAGAAGGAGAAGAAGACGAAGAAGAAGAAAAAGAAGGAAGAAGAAGAAGAAGAAGAAAGAGAAGAAGAAGCAGAAGAAGAAGCGAAGAAGAAGAAGAAGATGAAGTAGAAAAAGAAGGAGAAAGAGAACGAGAAGAGCAAGAACAAGAACAAGTAAAGCAGTTGCCCTTACCTAATCTGAGAGCTGGTCTGTGTAAAAAGTGCCATCGACTTTTTTTCTTAGCCTCGGCACAAGAGAGTGGGTGGCTATTACTCTCCGTGGACGTCCGGCCCTCCCACAGGCAATGTATGGGAACATAATTTATCAGTGGTTACGGCAGTCAGATTGGTTTCGGTTTAGGAGGGACTAGAGGTAACATAGACAGTAATGAGAGCGCAAGAACTCAACCCGATTGAGGAGCTTTGAGAGAAACGAGACATTTGAAATTTAGATTTAGTTAGAGAGGAATTCCTTGTCCAGGGATTGTTTTTAGAAGTTGTTCAACTAAGTCAGTGGCTGTCGGACATTCGCCTCAAACAAAAATATACACTGATAGGAAGCATCAATTAAACCGCAACAACCAGCGTGAGTTTGTCACTAGCCTGCATTTCTCAGGTTTTTTGAATTTATCATATCAACTATAAATAATAATATAATATTATAATACAATGACTTCTAAATAATAGCTGCTAAATTGCACTACATACAGTATTTGTCGATGATCGCTTCAAATGAGTGGCAATTTTGGACAATCAGAGGATCCTAATAATTTATGTTCTTGATTTGGCTTATAACGTGATCTATTGTTTAAATTCTTTTGAAATCTTCAGACTAGGTGAAAGAACAATGAAGAACTGGATCCTGTTCGCGTTCTGCATTGCAGTTCTGTGTCCACTTCCAAAAGTTCTTTCGTTTGGTTTAGTCAGTGCAAAAGCAGATCGCTCGAGAAGAGCTACATCAGATGGTGATAACACGATCATTCAAGAAGCCAGCCCAGCCATAGTTAACAAAGTAAAAGAGGCGAATAATGATGAAAAACTCGATGTTCCAAAAGTTCATATCGTCGGCAACGAAAAGAATACGAATAAAGGCAACGGTGATAGAATTCGGGAATCCTACTCAGTTGGCGGAAACCTTCCAGCAATACCACCTCATCAAGAGTTCTTACAACCTCGACCACGTCGACCAAATACAAAGAAACCTAAACAAGGCAATGGAGTTGCACATTCCAAACCCAGACAAAGTCCCTTTCCTCACCCAAATAGACTACCACAGGAAGTACGACCGGAAACTTGCCTATATAGCCGTCAGAAGTGACAGAACCACAACGAGACGAATTCAAGTGAGGAGCAAACGATCGAACACACCTAAAACAAAAGCATCTCTTATAACCCATTCCCAATTGAAGACTAATTTTGACGCAGTAGTTTAAATTCCCTGCTTATTACAAATAGCAATCATGAACTCAGTCATGCGTAACATTTCTGAACGGTTTCTGTTAATTTGGTTCTTTGTTAATTAACGATAAATTGCGTCATACAAGTGACGATGTATTTCTCTGCATATATATACTTCAAACTTTAAAATCTTACCTAAAGATGATATTAAACTCTGCACATTGAATGTTTTCGCCTTTAGTTCTTTTAGTCAGCTCGTCTATATCACAAGGGCTCAAGAAAGTCTTTAGAGTACGGCATTGTGTCGGGTTCGACAGTAGTTTCCGTGTATGTTTAAAGGGATTTTGACTATTGTGACATAATCGGCCTTGACTACTGGTCTGGGGAAGCGTCGTAAGCTCCCGTAGCGGGGTCTGGGTGGAGCCCCAGCCGATAGCGCATTTAAGAGCATTTCCTGCCACTTTACCAAATTTGTTTTCCATCACCACACATAATTATCCTTATTTAAGTCATGCATAGAAGAGTTGAAACTGTGAAATAATTAGTTGAACCATACCACCAAAATAATTGATATAACTAATTGTGTCAAAAATATCCAAGTTCGCCGATGATACGAAAATAGGAAAAGAGGTGGACACGGATGAAGAAGCCGATGCACTGAGGAACGACATAAAAAGACTGTACAGTTGGGCCGAGGATCGGCAAATGTGGTTCAACACAGAGAAATGTTCAGTTATACACATGGTAAAACCCAAAAAAAATTTCAAAACGAAATGGGAGGAATATTACTGAGGGAATCAGAAGAGGAGAAGGACTTAGGAGTGATCATACACATAAGTACTAAACCCTCAAGACAGTGCGCAGAGGCTACAAAGAAGGCGAATAAAGTATTACGAATGATTAAAAGGACAATAATCAGCAGAGAAAAGAAATACCGCTCGAATTATACAAATCATTGGTTAGACCTAATTTGGAGTATTGTGTGCAGGTGTGGTGCCTATATTTGAGACAGGATATAGAAAAACTAGAGAAGATACAAAGGAGAGCAAAGAAGATGATCAAAGGATTCGACAAACTGGCATATGAAGAAAGACTCAGGAGATGCGGGCTGACAACATTAGAGAAAAGAAGAAATAGAGGAGATTTATAGAGACATTCAAGATAGTGAAAAGAAGAGATAAACTACCAGCAGAAAGGCTCTTTAAATTCTCAAGCAACAACAGAACTAGAGGGCACAGCTCCAAGATTGTTAAAAAATCAGCTGGGACAATAATGCAGAGATTCTTCAGTGCCAGAGTAGTAAACAATTGGAATAATCTGGAAGCGGGGGCTGTGACTGCGGACTCGGTTATTGCATTTAAGAAGAAACTTAACAAACTTGGATATTAGAACGAGGTGCAATTGCGAGGAGGATCGAGAGAGTGGCTCTGACACCGATGCAGGTCTTCTGAGCCACTTAAAAACCTGTTATGTTATGTTATGTTAAGTCAGTGACAGGCTCAGAGGCGGTGATCTTGTTTGACAAGTGGGTGACACGGACACTTTTGAACTGATCTGATAAAAAAGAGGTGAAAAATTTGTTCGCGAGAAAAAGTTTTTAGATCTTGTTTTGATGTTACTTCAAAATTCGGGGACAACTCTATACTGTGTCTCCCCCCCACTGTTAAAAGTAGGGGTCTTGTCCCCCTTGACCTCGGGATCGCCGCCCCTGGACCGGCTGAGTTACTGTGACCCAGTGGAGGAGGTGCAGATATACAGCAAACAACTTCAAGAAACAAATCCAACTTTATTTTCCAATATAGATAAGCAAAGAAAACAAGTAGCATTCTATTAAATGTTTGCTTGGTTTGTGGACCCTTATAGAATGTAACTCTAGTATTAGTCAGGTATTGTGCTACTGTTCTAGTCCAGACAGAGTTCTGTCACATCAACTTCCCAGATGGTAGGATCAGGATACCGCGGAAAACTTGTACGCCTAGAACTGCGTAGCGTAACTGTCCGGATCCGATCATCCGAATGTCTTTCGCGTGTGTCTTTGCTAGTAAGGAATTTGGCTACGCATCGGGCATCGGGTCAAACTATGCAGTGCCCACTCCATTGAATGATATCAATAACCGATCATTAAAGGTATCCAAAAACATTGACAGGTCGATGGCTCATTTCCTCATTGGTCTCGCGTTCCCTAAAGGCACTTCTGTTTCCCCGGGGCTACTGTGCTGAGAGCATCTCTGAATAGTTATTCTCCGAGAGGCGCTTATAAATTTCTAGATACAATGCAATACACCACTCGTTCTGCTTCCATATGGACCCACTGACAGCCAACGTAGACAAATTTTGGTTGCTGGAAAAACCCAGAGTGTGTTCCGGTCCCAGGGATATAGGTACATTTGTCGATCATGTGTTAACTATTTTCGTATTTATGGCGTGCATCGATTCGATTTTCAGATAATGTTTAATTCGTTAATATTTCGAATTAGATGGTCAATAATTTAATATTCTAATATAACATTAAAAGTAGAGTATCACCTGGGACAAATCACCCAAACTACTGGAACATGATCTCAAAAAACTCGGATATTTGTCCCACTATTAATACAGTTAAAATATGCCGTGGTAGGCTAGATTGTCTAGACTATTATTAACCCATCTTAATAATAATAATAATAATAATAATAATAATAATAATAATAATAATAATAATAATAATAATAATAATAATAATAATAATAATAATAATAATAATAATAATAATAGGGCCATTCCGGACACTTTTTTCTACATTAGTTAATATTAAAGTCCCTGAAAGATTCTGTATACCTCGGGGGAAAAAATAATAATAACAAAAATCGTGTTTATTGACAAGCTCACTGACAAACCGCAGTAAGTTGCATAGAAACAATTGAAACATGACGTACAATGATCAAGATATTAATTAACACAGTCACGTCTTGGCATATAGTAAGACGCCCGCTCATTTTAGTGCTGCCCCTAGGGTGTGGAAGGCTCAGTCGACGTAGAGGGGACTGACGGGTATGAAACCGCGACTTTTCAAGATCTTATGCTCTTCAGGTCAGAGTATTGCCATTCATCCAGGCCTATCCCCCTCCCTCTTGATCGATTAATAGGACTCTTAAGTACTAAGAAATCGATGGAAATCGATTAAATAATATGTATCCTGTCTGACTAACGCAGACAGATAGCAAACAGATTATTTCCAACTGTCTTATGCAGAACGTAGCGATCATCCACTACAAAATATTCATTATGAGAGATTTATAAAGCGCAGTTCTTTTAACCTAACCGCAACCCACCGCAATTGCTCTACACACCCCTTCTCTTTCTATTCTTCTGGCAACATGGCTTTACACTTCACTTAACACTTCTGACGTGAAGGAGGTCTCCCGAATACAATACAAAACAATGGAATACAATGCAGCTGTATTTTGATATTATCCTCCTCAACAAAGTTCAGAAGTGCACACGACCATACGAAAGAACATCGGTGGCGCTGGGTCGGTACGCAGCGGCTTGAGGTGGATTCGAACCTGCGACCCTCTGGTTACAATTTACCGAACATACTCCTACACCACTGCGTCCACCAAAGTTATGTTCCCATACCTGGAAATAACCCGGGCGGCCAACGTGAAAGGCTGAAATCCTAACCACTAGACCATGTGTAATATGCATTCAGCATTGAAATATGTCTTTAAAGCCCTAGATTGTTATTCCAAGATAACGGTTTCTATACAAGAATTTAGGGTCTATACAAATTATCGATTTCCTCATTGCACAGCACGTCATTGCTTTAAAAATCAGTGAAACCTGTACCGCTTCGTTCAGGTAACCGAATCGGGTTTCGCCAGCATTCTATTAAGATGTCTGAATATGAATATGGGAATATGAGACCAGCGTCGGTGAAATGGTCGTAATACATTATTTAGCCGTAGAAGCATTCATAATCGCTCGAAACGGTCGAGAACTGATCCCGGAATTGATCTGCGCTCAATCGTCCAATGACAGGATCCCTTCCATTTCGTCCATTGTGGCTTCGTCCGACCTCTGACAAAGACGCCCACACACATCCTAATTATCGTCGACATACAGATATGACAGGTCGTTTCTTTCAGGGTCAAAAATAGAATGTTTATTTCATCAATATGACCACGGAGTGCCTTTGAGTGTTTTCTTCAGTCGTTATTTCGACGAGGGTGTGAAGCTGTGACTAAAATAGAGATATTTAGCCTATTTTGCTTTCAAGAACTTACGCATATAAAATTGCACCTGAAAGTTTTAATGTTTAAATAATTTACATAACTAATTGATAGGTAAACTGTTAGACCGAAGAAAGAAATATCTGACGTGCTGCTCAAGATAAAGTGCACATCTTTATCATCAAATTCAATGTTGTGCCTATTAGATCTATGATTTAGACCACAAGCCGCCGGAAACGAACTTTCAGTGGACCATAATTGTAATAATGATACCAATACAATTACAACTGTTTAAGAAGCTGAATTTCGCCTGTTCTTTCAATCCAAGTAAAATTCGTTTTGCTAAATTCCTGTGGTTTAAAGTTGTGTAGCGATTTAAAAGGCCGGTAAGGGCTACAGTCATTCCTCATGACATTGTCATCCATGTTAGCCTGTGTGTAAAGATTTGTCATCAGCGAATCGTGTGCTTGGAGCTCTCATCGTGCCTTTACATGGGATCTATCAAGGTCTCGTCCATACATGAAAATCAGAAAATGAAAATGGCTAAACTGACAGGAGACCCCGGTTCCTTCAGATGTCGTCCACTGACAACCAAGTTCGTGAAGGTCATGAATTTACCAGCTTTCCATTCGCTCCGTCTTCCTCTTCCTCTGAAGCTTACCCTCCCAAACCCTCCCTCCCTCCTCACGTCGGTTCCTTCTCTCTTCACCTCGACTCGATATTAACTAACGGAAAGCCGGCCACATACGTAGCTGTCATGGCATCTGAGATGTGTGGTCTTAACAGGCAGATGCTGGCCAGAGTGATCTTGCGTAATTGGAATTTCTCCGCACGTCTGTACTTCGGGTTTAACCAGTCGCTTTTCAAACTATCGACCGATCAACTGGTTGCGATGCCAGTCTAAATGCGACGGGACATCTGCACTAAGTGGTATGTAGCACTGTCTCTCGGTCCTTAGTCCTCGAACGCTGTTCTAAGCGTCAGCTGCTCAGCTGAGTCAAATGGGAAACCGAGAAAATCCCGTGTGACATTGATCGATGATGCTCGTCTGCATAAAAAGCAGTCTCTCCGCCGAGTTCAGACGATTTCGCTTCATTTGCGGAGCAAGAGAATCTATTTTGTGGATGATGGCTTCCAATTGGTTGTAGGTGTTTGTCATTCAACTTAATCGTCTAATTATTATAACAGTTCCTTCCTTCAACAATTATTCTGAGGATTCTCGTTTATGCATAAACTCGTCGGCACAAGAGACTCGCGTACATGTATAGGACTGTATTCTTCATAACATAAACCTGATATCCAGTAAACTTGGAAGATCAATTTCATCAAACGCCAAAAAGTTTTTTTATCATTTAATTGAGCACGATTGAAATTGTGATTCGGGCAAATCATTCGCTTGACCTGAAGCCTATAACTCTCGGACAGCTTGAGCAGCAATTGTCAGAAGCTTGAGCCCTTTGTAGAAATCTTTGTTCTGTCACGGGAAGTCGGGAACTGCTCAGGAAATAGTGGGCTAAATTTGAAAAATTTGGTATGCAATCCAGTGGCAGGAATTTAAGCGACACAGCTCTTCAAGATAAATCATTTAGAGGTGCTATGCATAAGTCGCCTAAAAACTACTATTAATGTATATTTCACCTTACAAACTATAATGAAGGTATACAATCGCTTAACAAACTAACAACTACCTATAATTATGGCGTATAAGTAGCCTAACAAACCACAATTGAGGTATAAGTCGCCTCACAAACTACTATTAAGGTATAAGTCGCCTAACAAACTACAAAATACCTATGGTGTATAAATAGCCTAACAAATTACTATTAAGGTATAAGTTGCCGAAAAAACTACTATTGGGTATATGTCGCCTAACAAACTATCAACTACCTATGGTGTATAAGTAGCCTAACAAACTACTATTAAGATATAAGCTGTCTAACAAACTACTATTGGTCTATGAGTCCTGTAACAAACTACAACTGAGGTCTATTATGGTGTTAGTCGCATGCCTTTGTGTCTACGCGCATTGACTATTGTAATTCTCTTTTAATTGGGCTCCCTAATGTTCGGCTGTCTCCTGTGCCATGTGTCTTAAATTCTGCAGCTAGACTTATTGCCCGCTTACCACGAAACTCACACATCACCTCCTATAATTATGCAAAATGAACATCTATCCATTCATCCATTAATCAATGCATCATCTTAACAATCCATTGATCCATCCCTCGAAGCACATTCATCCATCCGTTCCACGCATCCATCCATACATACAAACATCCATCCATCTGTCCATCCATCCATCCATCCCTCCATCCATACAAACATTCATCCATCCATTCCATGCACCCATCCATCTTCTCGTTTGTCGCCGGTTGGTGAAAACTGAAGTGGTTACTCACTGCAAGAAAGTTCGAGGACGTCACTCACCCTAACTTTAAATAATCTCAACACACGCTTTGCAATTCGAACCACACTTTGTCCACATTATCAACA
This sequence comes from Allolobophora icterica, assembly GCA_963556255.1. Classification (NCBI taxonomy): domain Eukaryota; kingdom Metazoa; phylum Annelida; class Clitellata; order Crassiclitellata; family Lumbricidae; genus Allolobophora; species Allolobophora icterica. The sequence goes on along the minus strand of CAUVYU010000272.1, from coordinate 61,638 downwards.
ACGGATCAATCACCAAAGTGAACTGGAGGACAGCTCTCTAGTAATCTATTCCATTACATAAACAACCTATTGTCTAGCTGATCCACGTGGATTGCATCCGTAGGGTCTCCTGGTACTTTGAAATCCTTCATTCTGCTGGTGGAATTTGCTGATGTGGATATTGACAAGTGCATGTGTATGAATCAAACGTTTGATCGGTAGGAGACATTCAGCAAAATTCTGTCTAAGATATTAACGCTCATAAAAATTGGATCTTAAAATTCAAACTTGTAAATTAGCTTCATTAATAATTGATGATGTTGACTCGAGTAAGACAAACTCTGTCGCCAAGTCGTGCGGATAGCAGTTGCTGTGCAAGAGGACGTTCTTATTATAAAAGCCAAGAAAGGCCACCGTCAAACGGTCAAAGAAATTTCACTGGAAAGTGACGTCTACAACAGATTCAACTTCGTCGAGAAAGAATAGAAATACGTCTGGTTTGTTTTGTTTATTCTTGTCGTATTAGGATTATTTATTTCATAGATTCGCTAAGTGACCCGTAGGCCAATGAGGTTATTAAGAGTTGGGTTGATGTGTTATGGAGAGTTTGGTTTCTGGATTATTTGCATTCAAGATGAGTCGATGCTGTAGAAACGGGAGTGGCAGTAGTCGACTTCGATGTGCCAATTTTGGTTGCAATTTTATAGTCAAGTATCGGGGAAAATTATTATTAATATTCTTTATTGATAAACCAAAAGCGAACCGCACATTGGTGAACAAGTATAGAAAAATATAAAACATAGAAGTAATAAGAAGATAATAATATTGGAAAAAAAGTGTATACATTTAAATTTTTAAAAGTAGAAAATTACTAATAACACTAGTAATTTTCTAATCGAATGTGAATGCAGCAGGTGCGTGATAACGAAGTGATATGGTCGGTATAAAGATGAAGAAGGAGAACAAGAAGAACGAGAAGAAGAAGAAGAAGAAGAAGAAGAAGAAGAAGAAGAAGAAGAAGAAGAAGAAGAAGAAGAAGAAGAAGAAGGTGAAGAAGAAGAAGATGAAGAAGAAGAAGAAGAAGAAGAAGAAGAAGAAGAAGAAGAAGGAGAAGGAGAAGGAGAAGAAAAAGAAGAAGAAGAAGAAGAAGAAGAAGAAGAAGGTGAAGAAGAAGAAGAAGAAGATGAAGAAGAAGAAGAAGAAGAAGAAGAAGAAGAAGAAGAAGAAGAAGAAGAAGGAGAAGGAGAAGGAGAAGAAAAAGAATGAGAAAAATGAGAAGAAAAGCAAGAACAAGAACAAGCAAAGCAGTTTCCCTTAGCTAATCTGAGAGCTAGTCTGGGTATAGAGTGCCATCGACTTTTTTTCTTAGCCTCGGCCTATGAGAGTAGGTGGTAATTACTCTCCGTCGACGTCCGGCCTTCTAGTCAAGGAGCTAGCTCATGTTTCGTGTGCACTTCAATGTACCCTCAGTTTGACCTCACAGGGTCATTATAGGTCATCAAAGTGTGTCAAATCAATTGGTCACATGACTCGCTTATTGATCGCTTAGCCGCCATATTGGATTCAAGATGGCGGGAAAAGGACTTTTTAAATCGCTTGGGTTAAGCGCAGCTCATAACTGGCTGAACGTTTACTAACAGTCCATACCATCTTCTGGGACTTCTGACAAGATATTATCCAGGAGAACTACAGATGCTTCTTGAATTATATTCCTGCCATTATTCTCACTGTAAGTGGGAAGCTTGTCGCCCCCTTCTTTCGGCAGATAACATATAATGAGGTGTCATGTTTCTTCTTCATAATAACGTCGTTTAAATGTACCCTTTCCATTAGGGCCCCTGGATACTTATAAGAACCTTGGTGTAATAATACAGAAAATTTGTTTTAAAATATGGTTTTTGTCTAATTTCTCAAGAACAGTTATAATTAGCAAAACATATTCACAACCAAAAACATAGCTCTAATTAAGACCTACAATTCAAAGAAAAAACTGTCAAAATCGAATGGTAAACAGCTATGAAACAGGCATATGAAAGATACGCGTCGATACTCAAACGACATTGCACTGGATTTCAAATTTGATTTCTAGAAGAAAATGGCGCAACATAATACCACTTTCAATAGTACCATTTTAAAGCGTATTAAATGCTGATTATGTTTTGTCAGAGTAATGTTTTCCCATTTTCAACTCCTTCAGTGGGAAAAAGTAACAAATAAAGAAAATTTCTTTAAAAAAATTGTTTTTACTAAATTTCTCAAAAACGGCTATAATTAGTAAAAAATACATAAGGATCGAAAAGATAGCTCTAATCAAGATCTACAATTTAAAGAAGAAAACGTCGAAATCGGATAATAAATGACCGAGAAACAAACGATTTAAAAAGTTCTTTTCCCGCCATCTTGAATCCAATATGGCGGCTAAGCGATCAATAAGCGAGTCATGTGACCAATTGATTTGACACACCTTTATGACCTATAATGACCCTGTGAGGTCAAACTGAGGGTACATTGAAGTGCACACGAAACATGATCTAGCTCCATGACTATTCCCACATTCAGTGTATGAGAACATTTTCAGTGGTTACTGCAGTCAGATTGGTTTGGATTTAGGAGGGACTAGAGGTAACATAGCCAATGAGAGCGCGAAAACACAACCCGATTGAGGAACTTTGACAGTAACGAGATATTTGAAATTTAGATTTAGTTAGAGAGGAATTCCTTGTCCATGGATTGTTTTTAGAAGTGGTTTAACTACTTGGCTTTAGAAGAGGTGAAAATAATTCGATAAAGGCAGTAGCTGTCGGACATTTGCCTCAAACACAAATATACACTGATAAGAAGCATCAATTAAACCGCAACAACCAGCGCGAGTTTGTCACTACCCTGCCCTTCTCTGGTTTTTTTAATGTTATAACTTATCAAATCAACTATAAATAATAATATAATATTACAGTATAATGCAATGACTTCTATATAATAGCTGCGTAATTGCACTACATAAGTATTTGTCGATGATCGCTTCAAATGAGTGGCAATTTTGGACAATCACAGGATCCTACTAATTTCAGTTCTTGATTTGGCCTATAATGTGATCTATTGTTTAAATTCTTTTTAAGCTTTCAACTAAGTGAAAGAACAATGAAGAACTGGATCCTGTTCGCGTTCTGCGTTGCAGTTCTCTGTCCACTTCCAACTGTTCTTTCGTTTGGTTTCCTCAGTGCAAAAGCAGATGGCTGGAGAAGAGCTACATCAGATGGTGATAACACGATCAATCAAGAAGCCAGTCCAGCCATAGTTAACAAAGCAAAAGAGGCGAATAATGAACAGAAACACGATGTTCCAAAAGTTCATATCGTCGGCCCCGAAATGAATACGAATAAAGGCAACGATGATAAAATGTGGGAATCCCACTCAGGTGGCGGAAACCTTCCAGCAATACCACCGCATCCAGAGTTCCTACAGCCTCGACCACGTCGACCAAATACAAAGAAACCTAAACAAGGCAAACCTAAACCTCCCAAACATCCACTAAGTAAACCACCACAGGGAGTACGAAAGGGAACTCGCCAAAATTGCCATCAGAAGTGACAGAACCACAACGAGACGAATTCAAGTGAGGAGCAAAGCATCGATCACACCTAAAACAAGAGCATCTCTTAAAACCCATTCCCAATTTAAGACTAATCTTGACGCAGTAGTTTAAATTCCCTGCTTATTACGAATAGCAATCATGAACTCAGTCATGCAAAACATTTCTGAACGGTTGCTGTTAATTTTGTTCTTTGTTAATTAACGATAAATTGCATCCTACAAGTGACATGTATTTCTCTGCATCTATATATTTCAAACTGAGAAATCTTACCTAAAGATGATATTAAACTCTGCACATTGAATGTTTTCGCCTTTTGTTCTTTTGATCAGCTCGTCTATTATATCACAAGGGCTCAAGAAAGTCTTTAGAGTACGCCATTGTGTCGGGTGCGACAGTAGGTTTCAGTGCATGTTTTAAGGAATTTTGACTATTGGGACAAAGTCGGCCTTGACAACGGGTCTGGGGAAGCGTCGTAAGCTCCCCTAGCGAGGTCTGGGTGGAGCCGAAGCCGACAACGCATTTAAGGGTATTTCCTGCCACTTTGCCAAATTTGTTTTCCATTATCATACATAATTATACTTATTTAATTCATGCATAGAAATTTGAAACTGTGACATAATTAGTTGAGCCATACCACCAAAAATAATTGATATAACTAAGTCAGCGACAGGCTCAGAGGCAGTGATCTTGTTTGACAAGTGGGTGACATGGACACTTTTGAACTGATCTGATAAAAAAGAGGTGAAAAATAAGGTGTCTGAATATGCTCAAGAATTAGGAGGTTACATTGGAAATATCTGGCATTCAATCCACTGGATCGGATTTAAGCGACACGACTCTTGAAGAGATTCATTTAGAGGTGTTACGTATTGTATTAGTCGCACAACACACTATTATTAAGGTACAAGTTGCCTAACAAACAATAAGTGGGGATAAGTCGCCTAGCAAACTACCATTTGGGTATTAGTCGCCCAGGAAGCTTCCATTTGGGTGTAAGTAGCCTAAAACCTACCAATGGAGTACAAGTCTTCCAAATAGCGACGAAGAATTGATGCTGAGTTCGCAGGGCAGTGGTACTTCTGCAAAAGACCGCGAGACTTTTCTAGTTCCCGCGAGCGAGATGCCTTGTTGTGTTCTCGAGAGAATTCGGGCGCCATTAAGGTTGCCCTTTAAATTCGGAAAATTGCTCTTGATGAATTCTTCGCGAATGGATAAAACAATAATTCCTTGAAGCGAGCAAAAATTGACCTTGTAGAAGCGCTTCAGCTTAAGTGCATATGAATTGGAATGAGCAGGTGGCGACAGGATTGCGGTCGAGATAACTATAGATGGCTGGATGGCTTGATGGATAGATGGATGGACGGGTGGTTGCATGGATGGATTGATGGACCGGTGGATGGATGGATGAATAGATAAATGATGCAAGGTGAGTGGGTCGGTGGGCAAGTAAATGAATGGGTGGGTTCGTGGATAGTTACGTGGGTAGATGGATAGACGGATGAATGGATGCTGGACGGACGGACGGATGGATGGATGGATGGATGGATTAATGGATGAATGGATGGATGGCTGGATGGATGGATGGATGGATGGATGGATGGATGGATGGATGGATGGATGGATGGATGGGTGGATGGATGGATGGATATGTGTACTCTACAGAAAGTACAAATTAGATTGTATGAAGCTTATGGATCTTACATTGTGCAAGGAAAAGCTCTCGGAATTCGAGAATGTTGAAAACGGGTTTCAAACCATTGTTAGGCAAATTCGAGCACCAGCTGTCAACATTCTACACCAGTAACTGTCGGGGAGCGATTGTTTGGCCAATTGCCAGGCACCTGCGTCGAAATCACTGACACTGTCTGACAAATGCGCTTTAATTGTGGCAATCCATTGATCTGGCCAACCAATTAAACTGCTTATGGTTCCAATGAACTATTATTCTGGTCTGAGAGAAAATGCATCTCTTAGCCGGATATCATTGCTTCTTTAGAGCGAAGTGTGGGAGGCTTGTTGTTGTTGCTGAAAAGATAAAGCAACCACTGCCATCATCCAGTTTAGAAAATGATGCGACCTATTGGGAGTCATAATATACAGAGATGCACATTATTATTTACCTACGTTGGTACAAACACTGTGTACATACATCGATAAATGCATTATAAGCTCATACAAATATTATATACAAACATCATATACACGGTGATATTTATATACTTAACTTTTTAATTGTACATTCAAGATAATCTGGAGTGCATGCGTCGAATCTTCTTCTTTGGCACCAGGGGCGTCTATCCTCCTACCCCAGGAAGTCAATGGAACAGCTTCCCATTTGCTTCCTCCTCTTCCCCTTTTCTTACCTTCCCTCCCCCAATAATGATGGAACATACACTGACAAATCTCCCCATAATTTTTTGATGGAAAATTTTCTCCACGTTTTCTATGGTGTAGACGCCCCTGCATGTTTTATTATATGTGTCATTGCAAATCGATTATTGTGCTTTTCTTTCGAACGATCGATGATGATCTGACTGCAGCGATGACAACTTCGCACTAGAAGCTGCAAATTGTTGGCTGCTTATTAAGTTCCCCTTTAAATATCGAAAGATCCCACAGAATAATCCATCCATCCATCCATCCATCCATCCATCCATCCATCAATCAATCAATCCATTAATCCATCTGTCGAACCATCGTTCCCTCGAAGCAGCCAAACATAAACCCATCCATCCATCTATCCATCCATACAAACATCCATCCATCCAACTGTCAATCCATCCATCCATCCATCCATCCATCCATCCATCCTTCCTTCCGTCCATCCTTCCATCCTTCCACCCATCCATCCATCCATCCATCCTTCCATCCATCCATCCATCCATCCATCCATCCTTCCTTCCGTCCATCCTTCCATCCTTCCACCCATCCATCCATCCATCCATCCATCCTTCCATCCATCCATCCATCCATCCATCCATCCGTCCGTCCGTCCATCCATCCATCCATCCATCCATCCATCCATCCATCCATCCATCCATCCATCCATCCATCCATCCATCCATCCATCCATCCATCCATCCATCCATCCATCCATACAGACATCCGTCCATACAGACATCCATCCATCTGTCATTCCTTCCATCCATCCATCCATCAATCCATCCATACAAACATCCATCCATCCATTCCATCCATCCATCCGTCGTTCCATCCGTCGATCCATCCATCTTCTCGTTTGTCGCCGGTTTGTGATAACTGAAGTTATTACTCACCACAAGAAGTTCGAGGACGTCACTCAGCCTAGCCTCAAATGATCTCAACACATGCTTTGCAATTCAAACCACAGTTTGCCTACATCATCAGCAACGGCTTAATCTCAAAAGCGAACTGGAGGGCAGCTCTCTAGTAATCTATTCCATTACATAAACAACCTATTGTCTAGCTGATCCACGTGGATTTCATCCTTAGGGTCTCCTGGTACTTTGAAATCCTTCTTTCTGCTGGCGGAATATGCTGATGAAGATATTGACAAGTACATGTATATAAATCAAACGCCTGATCGGCAGGAGATATTCATCAAAATTCTGTCTAAGATATTAACGCTCATAAAACTGGATCTTAAAATTCAAACTTGCAAATTAACTTTATAAATAATTGATGATGTTGACTCAAGTAAGACAAACTCTGACGCCGAGTCGTGCGGATAGCAGCTGCTGTTCCGTTTATAAAAGCCAAGAAAGGCCACCTTCGACGGTCAAAGAAATTTCACTGGGAAGTGACGTCTACAACAGATTCAACTTCGTCGAGAAAGAATAGAAATACGTCTGGTTTGTTTTGTTTATTCTTGTTGTATTAAGATTATTTATTTCATAGATTCGCTAAGTAACACGTAGGCCAATGAGGTTATAAAGAGTTGGGTTGATGTGGTATGGAGAGTTGGGTTTCTGGATTGTTTGAATTCGAGATGAGTCGATCCTGAAGAAAAAAGAGTGGCAGTAGTCGAGTTTGATTTGCCAATTGTGGTTGCAACAAAACAGTAAAGTATAGGGCGAAATCGGGAAACGTCTCGAATATGCATGTAGCAGGTGCGTGATAACGAAGTGATATGTTCGGCATGAACAAAAAGAAGAAGACGAAGAAGAAGAAGAAGAGACGATGAAGAAAGAAGAAGAATAAGAAGAAGAAGGAAAAAGAAACACGAAGAAGAAGAAGAAAATACCAGTATAGAGATAATCTGGGTGTAAAATGCTATCGACTTCTCTTTCTTATCCTCGGCATAAGATAGTGGGTGGCCATTACTCTACTTCGACGTCCGGCCTTCCCACAGACAGTGTATGAGGACATTTTCAGTGGCTACTACAGTCAGATTGGTTTGGATTTAGAAGGGGTTAGATATAAAATAGCCAATAAGAGCGCGAGAACACAACCCGATTGAGGAGCTTTGAGAAGAACGAGACATTTGAAATTTAGATTTAGTTAGAGAGGAATTCCTTGTCCAGGGATTGTTTTAAGTGGTTTATTTAAGTCAGAATTTTTTTTGGAAGTGATTTACTACTTAGCTTTAGAAGAGGTGAAAATAATTCGATAAAGTCAGTGGCTGTCGGTCATTCGTCTCAAACACAAATATACACTGATAAAAAGTATCAAATAAACCGAAACAGCCAGCGTGAGTTTGTCACTAGCCTGTCCCCTCTGGTTTTTTGAATTGATAAAATCAACTATGAATAATAATATAATATTATAATACAATGACTTCTAAATAATGGCTGCTAAATTGCACTATTTACAGTATTTGTCGATGATCGCACATTACAGTATTTGTCGATGATCGCTTCAAATGGGTGGCAATTTTGGACAATCACAGGATCTTACCAATTTCTTTTCTTGATTTGGCTTATAATGTGATCTATTGTTTAAATTCTTTTGAAATTTTCAGACTAAGTGAAAGAACAATGAAGAACTGGATCCTGTTCGCGTTCTGCGTTGCAGTCCTCTGTCCTCTTCCAACAGTTCTTTCGTTTGGTTTCCTCAGTGCAAACGCAGACCGCTCGAGAAGAGCTACATCAGATGGTGATCACACGATCATTCCAGAAGCCAGTCCAGCCATAGTTTACAAAGTAAAAGAGGCGAATAATGAGGAAAAACACGATGTTCCAAAAGCTCACATAGTCGGCCCCAACGAGAAAACGAATAAAGGCAACGGTGATAAAATTCTGGAATCGCGCTCAGTTGGCGGAAACCTTTCAGCTATACCAATTCACTCAGAGTTTCAACCACCTCGACCACGTCGTCCAAATGCTAAGAAAACTGAACACGACAAAAGAGGCCATCTTCACTCAACCAGACCACCTCCACCCCTTCAAGCAGGTAAACCACAACATCGACAACCGAGCACACATAGACCATCCCCAGCACGGGCGGGAATTCTCAAAGATCGCAATTCGAAGTGATAGAACCACAACGAGACGAATTCAAATGAGGAGCAAACGATCCATCGCACCTAAAACAAAACCATCTCTTAAAACGGATTCCCAGTTCAAGACTAATTTTGACGCAGTAGTTTAAATTCCCTGCTTATTACGAATAGCAATCATAAACTCAGTCATGCGCAACATTTCTGAACGGTTGCTGTTAATTTGGTTATTTGTGAATTAACGATAAATTGCATCCTACAAGTGACGATGTTTTTCTCTGCATCTATATAATTATTTCAAACTGAGAAATCTTACCAAAAGAAGATATTAAACTCTGCACATTAAAAATTTTCGCCTTCAGTTCTTTTTATCAGCTCGTCTATATTACAGGGGCCAAAGCAAGTGTCTCACTCAAAAAGGGTATTTGAAGTAGGGCTTTACCGAATAGGTGATTATCGCTATTCGGCCGAATACAAATAATTGGGTCAACTATTCGGCCGAATACGAATACAAATAGTGTACAAAATTGGTGTACCGACAACATTCTAAAATTTATATGTTAATGTTCACTCACTGTACACAAATATGAGACTACTGACACTGCGATACCACGGTCCACGCAGTAGGCAACGCCTGGTTGCAACCACACATATATTATGTCAATGATAGAGTTTCTTCACTTCACTCGCAACATCAGCCGCATATGCAGAAATATATGTCACGTGAACACTATTCGTATTCGGTCTGACCGCTACTATTTGGCCGAATACCGAGTAGCTATTTGGCCTACTATTCGGCCCCGAAGCGAATACGAAGTGACTGTTCGGTACAGCCCTAACTTGGAGTACGCCATTGTTTCGTGTACGAAAGTAGGTTTTCTAGACTATTATTAACCAATCTTAATAATAATAAAAATAATAATAAAAATAATAATAATAATAATAATAATAATAATAATAATAATAATAATAATAATAATAATAATAATGATGATGATGATAATAATAATAATAATAATAATAATAATAATAATAATAATAATAATAATAATAATAATAATAATAATAATAATAATAATAATAATAATAAAAATAATAATAATAATAATAATAATTCATGAAATAACGTCGACATACTTTTTCATACCCGTGGCTTTTGAAACCCTTGGTCCGATCAACAACGAAGGCTTAGCTTTCCTTTCGGACCTGGGACAAAAGCTCTGTTCCGTCACCGGAGACCCACGGGAAACTACGTTTCTTTTCCAACGCCTCTCTCTAACAATACAACGTTTTAATGCGATAGCGTTCAGAGGCACTTTCCCCAGCCAGGAGTTAGAATAGGGCCATTCCGGACTTTTTATGTGTTACATTAATTAATATTGAAGTCCCTGAGGGATCCTGTATATAATAATAATAATAATAACAATAATAATAATAATAATAATAATAATAATAATAATAATAATAATAATAATAATAATAATAATAATAATAATAATAATAATAATAATAATAATAATAATAATCGTGTTTATTGACAAGCTCACTGACAAGCAGCAGTAAGTTACGTTGAAACAATTGAAACATGACGGCACAATGATCAAGATCATAAATAACAGTATAACACACATATTGGCAGCCTGTATTGCGCCCATTCATTTGACTGCTGCCTCGTAGGGAGTGGAAGGCTGAGTGGGCCTAGAGGTTGCTTACGGGCTACGAACCGCGACTTTTCAAGATCTAATGCTCTTCAGGTCAGAGTGGCGCCATTCATCTATTCCTCTCCCTCTTGATCGATTATTGGGACACTTAAGTGCTAAGAAATCAATGTAAAGCGATGAAATAATGTGTATCCTCTCTGACTCACGCAGACAGATGGGACACAGATTATTTTCAACTGTCTTATGCAGAACGTAGCGATCATCCAGTACTAAATATTTAGCATAAGAGATGTAAGCTTATTAAACGTAGTTCTTTTGACCCAAACACAACCCACCGTAATTGCTCTGCACACCCCTTCTCTCTATTCTTCTGGCAACCTGGCTTTACATTTGCAGAGATTTAAACGACACGATTCTTCAAGACATTTATTCAGGGGTGCTATGTATTAGTCGCTTAACAAAGTGCCATTGATGTATACAGTATACGCCGCCTGATAAACTACTAACTGAAGTAGTCGCCTACTCGCCTAGCATACTACCATGGGTATAAATCGCCTAACAAGCTGCCATTGGGGTACGAATCGTCTAACAAACTACCAACAAACTAACAAACTAAGTCGCTCTAACAAACTACCAACAAACTAACAAACTAAGTCGCTCTAACAAACTATCATTGGGGTATAAAATAATGGCTTAACAAACTGCCACTGAGGTATAGATTACCTAACAATCTACCATTGGTTTATAAGTCGCCTTACAAAATACTATTCGGGTATTGTCGCCTAGCAAAATACCATTGGACAGAAGGAAACTACCATAGGGTATAAATAGCGACGTGGAATCGATGCTGAGTTCGCAGTGGAGTGGCACTTCTCTAAAAGAGCGCGAGACTCTTCTGATTACCGCGAGCGAAATGACTTGTTGTGTTCTCGAGAGAATTCGGACGCCATTAAGTTTGCACTTTAAATTCGGTAATTTGCTCCTGATGATTCTTCGCGAATGGATGGGAAAATAATTCCAACAAGCGAACGAAAATCGACTTTACAGAAGCGCTTTTCAGATTAAGTGTAAATGAATTGGAAGGAGCAGGTGGCGTGAAGATAACTGTCAAAATAGATATGGATGGATAGATGGATGGATGGATGGATGGATGGATGGATGGATGGATGGATGGATGGATGGATGGATGGATGGATGGATGGATGGATGGATGGATGGTTGGATGGATGGATGGATGGATGGATGGATGGATGGATGGATGGATGGATGGATGGATGGATGGATATATGGATGGATGGACGGACGGACGGGTGTATGAATGGATGAGTGGGCAGATGGATAGGGCATGGATGAATGCGTGGGCGAATGGATGAGTGGTTGCTTCGATGGATGGATGAACATTGAACAGGTCGATTGATAAACAATGGATTAATGATGGATGGTGTGTGGTTCGGTTGGTGAGTAAGTAAATGAATGGGAGGATTTCTTGGATGGTTACGTAGGTAAATGCGTAGACGGATGAATGGATGCTTGACGGACGGACGGATGGATAAATGGATGAATATGTGTGCTCTAACGAAAGTGCAAATTAGATTTGTTAAAGCTGATGGACCTTACAATGTGCAAGGAACAACTCTCGGAAATCGAGAATGTTGAAGACAGGTTTCAAACTATTGTTAGGCAAATTCGAGCACCAGCTGTCAACTGTTCTGCCTAGGGGCCCATGACGGTTCTGCCTAGGGGCCCGGAATTTCTGTCAGCGGCCCTAGTCTCAGAGGAAATGCATCGCTTAGCCAGCAGTCATTGCCTCCATAGAGCGAAATGTGGGAGGGTTACTGCTGCTCCTGCTGGTGCTGAAAGGATAAAGCAACCACTGCCATCATCCCTAAAGGAAAAAAATGCGACTTATTGGGGTCAGGGCCGCTGATAGTAATTCCGGGCCCCTAGGCAGAGTAGTCATGGGCCTCTAAACTAAAAGTGCGTGTACGACTGTACAATATTATATTTATATACATCTATTATGTACAACTATGATTATATTCAGATGCTTGAAGTTTTAACTAATTGTTCTTAAGCGTCAGATAATTATAATAATTTAAAAGGCATAAATCATAAACTTTGTATATCTGGATATAATATTTTTCATAAGTTGATTGCGGTCCCGGCCCGGGCCCCTAAACAGCCGCCGGGCCCCTGGGCATTTGCCCCACCTGCCCCCCTCTCGGCGGGCCTGATTGGTGTCATAATATACAGAGATGCACACATTATATAACTACACTGGTATATACATTGTACACATACTGTACAAAGTGTACATTGATAAATACATTATATCAGTGGCGGCGCTACCATGGGTCGCGGTAGATCATTTGATCTGCCTATTTTACTATTGACCTGGCTTATGGCATACCTTCTTTTTTCTTGACATGAAGCGGTTATGTTATAAACAGATCTGGCTGAATGTTCCTGTAATGTCGTGCGTTTTCTTAGCATACATGTAAACTTATGATGTTCTGAGTAGACTATCAGTACTTCCAAATCTTTAAAGATTAGTAAAGTAACTATAAAGTAACTAATGCTTAACGTTTTAATTGCTGAATTGTTTCAAATTAGAATAGAATAGAATATTATTTATTAATCCAATTGCGAACCGCATTTTGGTGTACATAAGCATATAAAAACATAAACATATTCACACATACTGAGCCCAGCAAAGCTGGCAGTGGCTAAACCTATATAAAATTAATAGAGTTAAACAACTTGTGTTATTCATCAAGTTGAGTACAGCATCCTAGTTAAGAATGTTTTTCTCATGAGACTGTCAGCCGAAGGAATGGCTCGGTCATGGGGTCGGGGTCGGAGTGCATATCCGGTAACATTTACAGGCGGAGGCAGACTGTACAGGACATGCCCTTCATTACGCAGAACTGCCGAGAAAAGACAAAATTTGAATATGCTACAACAATTGAGCTATGAGCTTTCAATGATAATTTTCTTCGTTTTATATATCTATAATCTAAGATTCTGAGTTATGCTACTTACGTTGAGGTTATGCTGCTCGATGCGTCACACTCAAACATTGATTTTTTTAACCTTCCGAGTAAAATCTTCCTCACGCGACCTTCTGAATAGTTGTATAGTTGGCGCCGACGCTGCATTATAAACAAACATAACATACATACATTACGTATATACATAGGGTACAAGACTTTGTAGTTGCATAAACAGGAGAATCTGAGAAACAGGAGAATTTTTTTGTGGGGCGTGGTGGCTCAGTGGTAAGTTCGGCGCCTTGTGACCGGAGGGTTGCAGGTTCGAATCCCACTCTAGGAGTTGCGTACGTCCCATGGGCAAGTCCTTCACTCGCAATTGCTCGTGTCGCTTCGGCGTGAAAATTCCGGCACAGTATCAAATGCTGTAGTCGGGAGCGCCTCTGAGTAGTAGTTGACTTCGAGAGGCGCTATAGAAATATCCGGAATAAATAAAATGCGTGTAATCTTCTTCCATAGTTCTATTATATGACTCATTGCAAAATCGATTGTTTTGCTCCTGATAGCTTTTCTTTTTATCGATCGGTGATCTGACTGCAAAGATGACGAATTCGCACTAGAAGCTGCAAATTGTTGGTTGCTTAATAAGTTCCCTTCTAATATCGGCAGATCCCACAGGTTCATCCATCTTTTCATTCATTCATCAACTTAACAATCCATTAATCCATCCGACGATCCGTCGATCCCGAAACATCCATAAATCCATCCATCCATCCATTCCTTGTCCATCCATTTATCCATCCACAAATCCATCCATCCTTCCATCCGTCGATCCATCCATCCATCCGTCGATCCATCCTTCCATTCGTCGATCCATCCATCCTTCCATCCATCCATCCATCCTTCCATCCATCCATCCATCCATCCATCCATCCATCCGTCGATCCATCCATCCGTCGATCCATCCATCCTTCCATCCATCCATCCGTCGATCCATCCATCCGTCGAACCATCCATCCTTCCATCCATCCATCCATCCATCCATCCATCCATCCGTCGATCCATCCACCCATCCACCCACCATCCTCTCGTTCGTTTGTCGACGGTTGGTGAAAGCTGAAGTGGTTACTCACTGAAGAAAATGCGATGATCTCACTCACCCTAACTTTAAATAATCTCAACAAACGCTTTGCAATTCGAACCACAGTTTGTCCACATTATCAACAACAGATCAATCACGAAAGTGAACTGGAAGACAGCTCTCTAATAATCTATTCCATTACATAAACAACCTATTGTCTAGATGATCCACGGGTATTGCATCCGTAGGGTCTCCTGGTACTTTGAAATCAATCATTCTGGTAACGGAATTTGCTGATGTGGATATTGACAAGTGCATGTGTTTGAATCAAACGCTTGATCGGTAGGAGATATTCCGTTAAATTCTCTTTAAGATATTAACGCCCATAACAGTTGCATCTTCGAATTTAAAATTGTAAATTACATTCATTAATAATTGATGATGTTGACTCACGTAAGACAAACTCTGACGCCAAGTCGTGCGGAACGCATGCGCTGTGCGAGAGGACGTTCTGCCTATAAAAGCCAAGAAAGGCCACCATAAAACGGTAAAAGAATTTTCACTGGAAAGTGACGTCCACAACAGATTCAACTTCGTCGAGAAAGAATAGAAATACGTCTGGTTTGTTTTGTTTATTTTTGTTGTGTTAGGATTATTTATTTCATGTGTTATGGAGATTTGGGTTTCTGGATTGTTTGCATTCAAGATGAGTCGATGCTGGAGAGAAGGGAGTGGCAGTAGTCAAGTTTTGAGTGAGCAATTGCAATTTTAGTAGATGCAATTTTATAGTTAAGTATCGGGCGAAATCGACAAAGGTCACGAATGTGCATGTTGCAGGTGCGTGATAACGAAGTGATATGTTCGGCATAAAGAAGAAAAGAAGAAGGAGAAGCAGACGAAGAAGAAGAAAAAGAAGAAGAAGAAGAAGAAGAAGAAGATGATGAAGTAGAAAAAGAAGGAGAAGGAGAAGAAGAATAGCAAGAACAAGAACAAGAAAAGCAGTTGCCCTTACCTAATCTGAGAGCTAGTCTGTGTAAAAAGTGCCATCGACTTTTTTTCTTAGCCTCGGCATAAGAGAGTGGGTGGCTATTACTCTCCGTCGACGTCCGGCCCTCCCACAGACAATGTATGAGAACATAATTATTCAGTGGTTACTGCAGTCAGATTGGTTTTGTTTTAGGAGGGACTAGAGGTAACATAGCCAATAATGAGAGCGCAAGAACTCAACCCGATTGAGGAGCTTTGAGAGGAACGAGACATTTGAAATTTAGATTTGTTTTTGGAGGTGAATTAACTACTTAGCTTTAGAAGAGGTGAAAATAATTCGATAAAGTCAGTAGCTGTCGGACATTCGCCTCAAACAAAATTATACACTGATAAGAAGCATCGATTAAACCGCAACAACCAGCGTGAGTTTGTCACTAGCCTGCCCCCTCTGGTTTTTTGAATTTATCAAATCAACTATAAATAATAATATAATATTATAATGCAATTACTTCTAAATAATAGCTGCTAAATTGCACTACATACAGTATTTGTCGATGATCGCTTCAAATGAGTGGCAATTTTGGACAATTACAGGATCCTGCTAATTTC
This sequence comes from Allolobophora icterica, assembly GCA_963556255.1. Lineage (NCBI taxonomy): Eukaryota > Metazoa > Annelida > Clitellata > Crassiclitellata > Lumbricidae > Allolobophora > Allolobophora icterica. The sequence continues at coordinate 45,323 of CAUVYU010000272.1, read as the reverse complement.
TGTTCTTGATTTGGCCTATAATGTGATCTATTGTTTAAATTCATTTTAAGGTTTAAGACTAAGTGAAAGAACAATGAAGAACTGGATCCTGTTCGTGTTCTGCATTGCAGTTCTCTGTCCACTTCCAACAGTTCTTTCGTTTGGTTTCCACAGTGCAAAACCAGATGGCTCGAGAAGAGCTACATCAGATGGTGATAACACGATCATTCCAGAAGCCAGTCCAGCCATAGTTAACAAAGCAAAAGAGGCGAATAATGAGGAGAAACACGATGTTCCACAACTTCATATCGTCGGCAACGAAAAGAATACAAATAAAGGCAACGGTGATAACATTTGGGAATCCCGCTCAGGTGGCGGAAACCTTCCAGCAATACCACCGCATCCAGAGTTCCTACAACCTCGACCACGTCGACCAAATACAAAGAAACCTAAACACGGCAATGGAGTTGCACATTCCAAACCCAGACAAAGTCCCTTTCCTCGACCAAATAAACTACCACAGGAAGTAGGACCGGAAACTTGCCTATATAGCCGTCAGAAGTGACAGAACCACAACGAGACGAATTCAAGAGAGGAGCAAAGCATCGATCACAGCTGAAACAAAAGCATCTCTTAAAACCCATTCCCAATTGAAGACTAATTTTGACGCAGTATTTTAAATTCCCGGCTTATTACGAATAGCAATCATGAACTCAGTCATGCGTAACATTTCTGAACGGTTGCTGTTTATTTGGTTCTTTTTTTATTTAACGATAAATTGCGTCATACAAGTGACGATGTATTTCTCTGCATCTATATATTTCAAACTGAGAAATCTTACCTAAAGATGATATTAAACTCTGCACATTGAATGTTTTCGCCTTCAGTTCTTTTGATCAGCTTGTCTATACCACAAGGGCTCAAAAAGTCTTTAGAGTACGCCATTGTGTCGGGTGCGACAGTAGGTTTCAGTGCATATTTTAAGGGATTTTGACTATTGGGACAAAGTCGGCCTTGACTACGGTTCTGGGGAAGCGTCGTGAGCTCCCCCAGTAGGGTTTGGGTGGAGCCCATGCCGACAACGCAATTTAGAGCATTCCCTGCCACTTTACCAAATTTGTTTTCTATCATCATACATAATTACCTCTGTTTAAGTCATGCGCAGAAGTTTGATACTGTGACATAATTAGTTGAACCATACCACCAAAATAATTGATGTAACTAAGTCAGTGACAGGCTCATAGGCAGTGATCTTGTTTGACAAGTGGGTGACATGGACACTTTTGAACTGATCTGATAAAAAAAGAGGTGAAATATTTCTTCGCACGAAAAGGTTTTTAGATCTTATTTTGATGTTACTTCAAAATTCGGGGACAACTGCATGCTGTGTATCCCCCACTGTTAAAAGTGTGAGTCTTGTCTCCCTCCACTCCCCGGGACCGCCGCCCGTGGACAGGCTAAGTTACTGTGACCCAGTGGAGGAGGTGCAGCTACAACAAACAACTTCAAGAAACACATCCAACTTTATTTTCCAATATAGACACGTAAAGAAAACAAGTAACATTCGATTAATGTTTGCTTGGTTGGTGGACACTTATATAATATAACTCTAGTATTAGTCAGCTATTGTGCTACGGTTCCAGTCCAGACAGAGTTCTGTCACATCAACTTGCCAGATGGCAAGATCAGGATACTGCGGAAAACTTGTACGCCTTGAACTGCGTAGCGTAACTGTCCGGATCCGATCATCCGAATGTCTTTCGCGTCTGTCTTTGCTAGTAAGGAATTTGGCTAAGCATGGCATCGGGTCAAACTATGCAGTGCCCACTCCACTGAATGATATCCGAGAGGCGCTTTATAAATTTCTAGATACAATACAATACTCGTTCAGCTTGCATATATGGACCCACTGACATTATGGCAGCCAATAGCTTACGTAGACAACCATTGGTTGCCGGTAAAACCTAGAGTGTAATCCGGTCCCAGGGATATAAGTACATTTGTCGATCACCCCCTTCCTCCTCACTAGGGTTCATTCTCTCATCATCTCGCTTTGATATTACCTAACGCAAAGCCGGCCACATACGTAGCTGGCATGGCGAGATGTGTGGTCTTAACAGGCAGATGCTGGCCAGAGTGAGCTTGTCGTCAGACTCGTCATTGGAATTTCTCCGCACGTCTGTACTTGGGCTTTAACCGGTCGCTTTTCAAACTATCGACCGATCAACTGGTTGCGATGCCCGTCTAAATGCGACGGGACATCTGCGCTAAGGGGTATGTAGCACTGTCTCTCGGTCCTTAGTCCTCGAACGCTGTTCTAAGCGTCAGCTGCTCAGCTGAGTCAAATGGGAAACCGAGAAAATCCCGTGTGACATTGATCGATGTTGTTCGTCTGCATAAAAAACAGTCTCTCCGCCGAGTTCAGACGATTTCTCTTCATTTGTGGAGCAAGAGAATCTATTTTGTGGATGATGGCTTCCAATTGGTTGTAGGTGTTTGTCATTCAACTTGATCGGCTAATTATTATAACAGTTCATTCCTTCAACAATTATTCTGAGGATCCTCGTTTATGCATAAACTCGTCGGCACAAGAGACTCGCGTACATGTATAGGACTGTATTCTTCATAACATAAACCTGATATCCAGTAAACTTGGAAGATCAATTTCATCAAACGTCAAAAAGTTTTTTTTATCATTTATTTGAGCACGATAAGGTATTAGTTTCCAAACAAACTACCATTGGTGTATAAGTCGCGTAACAAATGACTGAGGTCTAAGTCACCTAACAAATCACTATTAATAAATTATTTAACTACTATTGGGTATATGTCGCCTAACAAACTACCAACAACCTATGGTGTATAAGTAGCCTAACAAACTACTATTAAGATATAAGATGCCTAACAAACTGCCATTGGTGTATAAGTCGCGTAACAAACTACAAGTGAGGTATAACTTGCCTAATAGACCACTATTAGGGCATAAGTCGCATGCCTTTGTATCTACGCGCATTGACTTTTGCAATTCTCTTTTAATTGGGCTCCCTAATGTTCGGCTGTCTCCTATGCAATCTGTCTTAGATGCTGCAGCTAAAGTGCTAGACTTATTGCCCGTTTACCACGATACTCACACATCACCTCCTATATGCAAAAATGAACTTTTCTGGCTCCCTGTCCCGTTTCGAATTAGATTCAAGGTCCTTCTTCTAGTCACTAGATCCCAGTTAGGCTTAACGCCTATATACCTTTACCTTTCTGAACTGATGAGCAAACCAATCTCTTCACGCTCCTCTCGCCCCTTCGTTCTACTGACCGATTGGACTTGTTTGTACCTCGTTAGCGAACTTCATTAACTCAGCATCGGGCCTTTGCTTTGGCTGGCCCTTCACTGTGGAATGAACTCCCTTCTGAGATCCGGAGCAGAATCCTCGGGGCGTTTTCCCCAGCTTCACTTAAATACTTAAAGACCTTTCTTTTTGCACGAGCCCATCACGTTGAGAGCGCTTCTGAATAACTCTGCTGCGAGGAGCGCTTTACAAATGTTTATATTACATTACATTCAGGGCCGCCGACAGAATTTCCGGGTCCCTAGGCAGAGCAGTCACGGCCCCTAGGCAGAGCAGTCACGGGCCGCTAGGGAGAGCAGTTACGGCCCTCTAAACTATCCTTAGGCTTTTATCGAAGGGTCGTATGAAAAAAACACAAATTGAAATAATAAAAGTACATGTACGACCGTACGATATTATATATATATTATATATATATATATATATATATATATATATATATATATATATATATATATATATATATATATATATATATATATATATACAACTATGATTTTATTCAGATGCTTGAAGTTTAAACTGATTGTAGGCCTAGTTAAGCGTCAGATAATATATTTTATAAGGCATAAATCATAAACTTTGTATAACTGATTATAATATTCTTCATAAGTTGATTGCTGGCCCGGCCCGGGCCCCTAAAAACTCGCCGGGCCCCTGGGCATTTGCCCCCTGCCTCCCCTCTCGGCGGGCCTGATTACATTACATTTATATTTGGGTACAAGTCGCCTATGAGGCTACGAATGGGGTATAGATCGCTAAAATTCAGCCATTGGAGTGTAAGTCTTCCAAATAGCGGCCAAGAATCGATGTTGATTTCGCAGGGGAGTGGCACTTCTGCAAAAGAGCGCGATACTCTTGCAAATGAATTGGAATGAGCACCGTGGCGAAATGATTGCGGTCGAGATATAGATATAGATGGCTGGATGGCTTGATGGATAGATGGATGGACGGGTGGTTGCATTGATGGATTCATGGACCGGTGGATGAATGGTTGAATAGGAAAATGATGTAAGGTGAGTGGGTAAGTAAATGAATGGGTGGAATCGTGGATGGTTACGTGGATAGATGGACAGACGGATTAATGGATGCTGGATGGGCGGACGGATGGATGGGTGAATGGATGGATGGATGGATGGATATGTGTGCTCTACAGAAAGTACAAATTAGATTGCATGAAGCTTATGGATCATACAATGTGCTAGGAAAAACTCTCGGAATTCGAGAATGTTGAAAACGGGTTTCAAACCATTGTTTGGCAAATTCGAGCACCAGCTGTCAACATTCTACACCATTTACCGTCGGGAAGCCAACTGCCAGGCACTTGCGTCGAAATCACTGACACTGTCTGACAAATGCGCTTTAATTATGGCAATCAATTGATCTGGCCAAACAATTAAACTGCTTATGGTTCCAATGAACTATTTTTCTGGTCTAAAAGAAATTGCATCTCTTAGCCGGATATCATTGCTTCTTTAAAGCGAAGTGTGGGAGGCTTGTTGTTGTTACTGAAAAGATAAAGCAACCACTGCCATCATCCAGTATAGAAAATAAAGCGACCTATTGGGAGTCATAATATACAGAGATTCACATTATTATTTACCAATATTGGTACCCACACTCTGCATATACATCGATAAATACATAATAAGCCTATACAAATATTGTATGCAAACATTATATGCACAGGGATATTTATATACTAAACTTTGTAATTGTATATTCAAGAGAATCTGGAGTTCATGCGTCGAATCTTCTTCTATGGCTCCAGGGGCGTCTGTCCTCCTACCCCCGGAAGTCATTGGAGCAACTTCCCTTCCCCTCCCTCCTCTTCCTCGTTTCCTTTTCTTCCCTCCCCCAATAATGATAGAACATACACTGACAAATCTCACCCTCCATTTTCTATGATGTAGACTCCCCTGCACGATCTAGTATAAATATTATGTGTCGTTGCAAATCGATTATTTTGCTTCAGATCGCTTTTCTTTTCATCGATCGATGATGATTTGACTTCCAATATCGAAATATAGCACAGGATAATTCATCAATACATCCATCAATCAGCTTAACAATCCCTTAATCCATCCTTCGAACTATCGATCCCTCAAAGCAACCAAACATAAACATATCCATCCATCGATCCATCCATCCATCCATCCATCCATCCATCCATCCATCCATACAAACACTAATCCATCCATTCCATGCATCCATCCATCCTTCCATCCGTCGATCCATCCCTCTTCTCGTTTGTCGCCACTTGGTGAAAACTTAAGTGGTTACTCACTGCATGGAAATTCAAGGACGCCACTCACCCTAACTTTAAATAATTTCAACAAACGCTTTGCAATTCAAACCACAGTTTGTCCACATCATCAACAACGAATCAATCACGAAAGTGAACTGGAGGACAGCTCTCTAATAATCTATTCCATTACATAAACAACCTATTGTCTAGCTGATCCACGGGTATTGCATCCGTAGGGTCTCCTGGTGCTTTGAAATCCATCATTCTGCTGACGAATTTGTTGATGAAGATATTGACAATTATATGTAAATGAATCAAACGCTTGAGCGGTAGGAGATATTCGGCTAAAGTCTGTTTAAGATATTAAAGCTCATAAAAATTGCTCTTCAAATTTAAACTTGTAAATTAACTTCATTAATAATTGATGATGTTGACTCAAGTAAGAAAAACTCTGACGTCAAATCGTGCGGAACGCAGGCGCTGCGAGAGGACGTTCTGCTTATAAAAGCCAAGAAAGGCCACCATAAAATGGTAACAGGCGCTGTTCAAGAGGACGTTCTGCTTATAAAAGCCAAGACAGGTAACCATCAAACTCGAAACGAATCTTCACTGGAAAGTGACGTCCACAACAGATTCAACTTCGTCGAGAAAGAATAGAGATACGTCTGGTTGGTTTGTCAATTCTTGTTGTATTAGGATCATCTATTTCACTGATTCGTTACGGGACCCGTAGGCCAATGAGGTTATTAAGAGTTGGGTTGATGTGTTATGGAGATTTGGGTTTCTGGATTATTTGCATTCAAGATGAGTCGATGCTGTAGAAACGGGAGTGGCAGTAGTCGAGTTCGATGTGCCAATTGTGGATGCAATTTTATAGTTGAGTATCGAGCCAAATCGACAATGGTCACGAATATTTATGTAGCAGGTTCCGCAGGTGCGTGATAACGAACTGACATGGTCGGGATAAAGAAAAGAAGAAGAAAAAGAAGAAGAAAGGGAGAAGAAGAAGAAGGAGGAGAGGAAGAAGAAGAAGAAGAAGAAGAAGAAGAAGAAGAAGAAGAAGAAGAAGAAGAAGAAGAAGCAGAAGAAGAAGAAGAAGAAGAAGAAGAAGAAGAAGAAGAAGAAGAAGAAGAAGAAGAGGAAGAAGAAGAAGAAGAAGAAGAAGAAGAAGGAGAACAAGAACAAGAACAAAAAGAGCAAGCACAAGAAAAGCAGTTGCCCTTAGCTAAACTGAGAGCTAGTCTGTGTATAAAGTGTTATCGACTTCTTTTTCTTAGCCTCAGGATAAGAGAGTGGGTGGCTATTGCTCTCCGTCGACGTCCGATGGCCTTCCCATTTTCAGTGGTTACTGCAGTCAGATTGGTTTGGATTTAGAAGGGATTTTAGCAATGAGAGCGCGAGAACATAACCCAATTGAGGAGCTTTGAGAGGAACGAGACATTTGACATTTAGATGTAGTTAGAGAGGAAGTCCTTGTCCAGGGATTGTTTTTAGAAGTGGATTTACTAAGTCAGTAGCTGTCGGACATTCGCCTCAAACAAAAATATATACTGATAAGATGCATCAATTAAACAGCAACAACCAGCGTGAGTTTGTCACTACCCTGCCCTTCTCTAGTTTTTTAATGTTATAATTTATCAAATCAACTATAAATAATAAAATAATATTATAATGCAATGAGTTCTGTATAATAGCTGCGAAATTGCACTACATACAATATTTGTCGATGATCGCTTAAAATGTGCAGCAATTTTGGAGAATCTTACTAATTTCTGTTCTTGATTTGGCTTATAATGTGATCTATTGTTTAAATTCTTTTGAAATTTCCAGACTAAGTGAAAGAACAATGAAGAACTGGATCCTGTTCGCGTTCTGCGCTGCAGTTCTCTGTCCACTTCCAACTGTTGGTTCGTCTAATGTCCTTAATGCAAAAACAGATGGCTCGAGAAGAGCTACATCAGATGGTGATAACACGATCATTCAAGAAGCCGTAGTTTATAAAGCAAAAGAGGCGAATAATGAGGAAAAACTCGATGTTCCAAAAGTTCAAATCGTCGGCAACGAAAAGAATGCAAATAAAGGCAGCGGTGATAACATTATGAAATCCTACTCAGTTGACGGAAACCTTCCAGCAATACCACCTCATCCAGAGTTCATACAACCTCGACCACGTCGACCAAAGACAAAGAAACCTAAACAAAACAAAGGAGTAACAACTTCCAAACCCAGACAACCTCACCATCATCGACATAATGACCCACCAGATGGAGTACGACGGGGAATTTCAGAGTGCCGTTAGAATTGACAGAACCACAACGAGACGAATTCAAGTGAGGAGCAAAACATCGATCACACCTAAAACAAAAGCATCTCTTAAAACGTATTCCAAAATTGAAGACAAATTTTGACGCAGTAGTTTAAATTCCCTCCTTATTACGAATAGCAATCATGAACTCAGTCATGCGTAACATTTCTGAACGGTTGCTGTTAATTTGGTTCTTTGTTAGTTAGCGATAAATTGCACCATACAAGTGACGATGTATTTCTCTGCATCTATATATTTCAAACTGAGAAATCTTACCTAAAGAAGATATTAAACTCTGCACATTGAATGTTTTCGCCTTTAGTTCTTTTAATCAGCTCGTTTAATATCACAAGGGCCCAAGAATGTCTTGAGACTACGCCATTGTGTCGGGTGCGACAGTAGGTTTCAGTGCATGTTTTAAGGAATTTTGACTATTGGGACAAAGTCGGCCTTTTCTACGGGTCTGGAGAAACGTCGTAAGCTCCCCTAGCGAGGTCTGGGTTGAGCCGATGCCGACAACGCATTTAAGAGTATTTCCTGCCACTTTGCCAAATTTGTTTTCCATTATCATACATAATTATACTTATTTAATTCATGCATAGAAATTTGAAACTGTGACATAATTAGTTGAACCATACCACCAAAAATAATTGATATAACAAGTCAGCGACAGGCTCAGAGGCAGTGATCTTGTTTGACAAGTGGGTGACATGGACACTTTTGAACTGATCTGATAAAAAAGAGGTGAAAAATAAGGTGTCTGAATATGCTCAGGAATTAGGAGGTTACATTGGAAATATCTGGCATTCAATCCACTGGATCGGATTTAAGCGACACTACTCTAGAAGAGATTTATTTAGAGGTGTTACGTATTGTATAAGTCGTACAACAAACTATTATTAAGGTATAAGTTGCCTAACAAACAATAAGTGGGGCATAAGTCGCCTAACAAACTACCATTTGGGTATAAGTCGCCCAGGGAGCTTCCAATTGGGTGTAAGTCGCCTAAAACCTACCACTAGAGAATACGTCTTCCAAATAGCTACGAGGAATCGATGCTGAGTTCGCAGGGGAGTGGCACTTCTGCAAAAGAGCGCGAGACTTTTCTAGTTCCCGCGAGCGAAATGCCTTGTTGTGTTCTCGAGAGTATTCGGGCGCCATTAATTCATTCATTCAATAACCATGGGCTCAGCGCCCGTAGGTGTCTGATGCCTTCCACTCCTTATCCGTTTGGCGCCATCAAGGTCGCCCTTTAAACTCGGTAATTTGCTCTTGATGAATTCTTCGCGAATGGATGGAACAATAATTCCTTGAAGCGAGCAAAAATTGACCTTGTAGAAGCGCTTCAGCTTAAGTGCAAGTGAGCTGGAATGAGCAGCTGGCGACAGGATTGCGGTCGAGATAACTATAGATGGCTGGATGGCTTGATGGTTAGATGGATGGACGGGTGGTTGCGAGGATGGATTGATGAATAGATAAATGGTGTAAGGTGAGTGGGTCAGTGGGTAAGTAAATGAATGGGTGGATTCGTGGATGGTTACGTGGGTAGATGAATAGACGGATGAATGGATGCTGGACGGACGGACGGACGGATGGACTTACGGACGGATGGACGGACGGACGGACGGATGGATGGATGGATGGATGGATGGATGGATGGATGGATATGTGTACTCTACAGAAAGTACAAATTAGATTGCATGAAGCTTATGGATCTTACAATGTGTTAGGAAAAACTCTCGGAATTCGACAATGTTGAAAACGGGTTTCAAACCATTGTTAGACAAATTCGAGCACCAGCTGTCAACATTCTACACCATTAACCACCGGGGAGGCGATTGTTTGGCCAAGTGTCAGGCACCTGCGTCGAAATCACTGACACTGTCTGACAAATGCGTTTTTAATATGGCAATCCATTGATCTGGCCAACCAATGAAACTGCTTATGGTTCCAATGAACTATTATTCTGGTCTCAGAGAAAATGCATCTGTTAGCCGGATATCATTGCTTCTTTAAAGCGAAGTGTGGGAGGCTTGTTGTTGTTACTGAAAAGATAAAGCAACCACTGCCATCATCCAGTATAGAAAATAAAGCGACCTATTAGGAGTCATAATATACAGAGATGCACATTATTATTTACCAATATTGGTACCCACACTCTGCATATACATCGATAAATACATAATAAGCTTATACAAATATTGTATGCGAACATTATATGCACAGGGATATTTATATACTAAACTTTGTAGTTATATATTCAAGAGAATCTGGAGCGCATAAGTTGAATCGTCTTCCATGGCTCCAGAGGCGTCTATCTTCCTACCCCCGGAAGTCATTGGAGCAACTTCCCTTCACCTCCCTCCTCTTCCCCTATTCTTTCCTTCTCTCTTTTAATAATGATGGAACATACTCTGACAACTCTTCCCCCCATCTTTTGGATAGAGCATTTGCTCCAAGGTTTCTATGGAGTAGCATGTTCTATAATATGTTTCATTGCAAATAGATTATTTTGCTTCTAATAGCTTTTCTTTTGATCGATCGATGATGATCTGACTGCAATAATGACGACTTCGAAATTGTTGGTTGCTGAATAAGTTCCCCTTCCAATATCGAAAGATCACACAGGATAATCCATCAATCCATCCATCCATCAATCAATCCATCAGCTTCACAATCCATTTATCCATCCATCGAAACATCGATCCCTCGAAGCAGCCAAACATAAACCCATCCATCCATCCATCCATCCATCCATCCATGCAAACACCCATCCATCTGTCAGTTCATCCATCCATCCATCCATCCATCTATCGATCTATCCCTCCATCCATCCGTCCAACCAGACAAGCATTCATCCATCCATTCCATCCATTCCATCCAGCCATCCATCCATTTACACAAACTACATCCATCCACCTGTCAATCCATCCATCCATCCATCCATCCATCCATCCATTCCATGACCCATCCATCCTTCCATCCATCCATCCATCCATCCATTCCATCCATTCGATCCAGCCAGCCATCCTTCCATCCATCGAACCATCCGTCTTCTCGTCTGTCGCCAGTTGATGAAAACTGAAGTGGTTACTCACTGCAAAAAAGTTCGAGGACGTCACTCACCCTAACTTTAAATAATCTCAACACACGCTTTGCAATTCGAACCACAGTTTATCCACATTATCAACAACGGATCAATCACGAAAGTGAACTGGAGGACAGCTCTCTAATAATCTATTCCATTACATAAACAACCTATTGTCTAGCTGATCCACGGGTATTGCATCCGTAGGGTCTCCTGGTACTTTGAAATCCATCATTCTGCTGACGGAATATGCTGATGAAGATATTGACAAGTACATATATATATATGAATCAAACGCTTGATCGATAGGAGACATTCAGCAAAATTCTATTTAACTTATTACCGCCCATAACAATTGCATCTTCAAATTTAAAATTGTAAATTAACTTCATTAATAATTGATGATGTTGACTCAAGTAAGACAAACTCTGATGCCAAGTCGTGCGGAACGCAGGCGCTGCGAGAGGACGTTCTGCTTATAAAAGCCAAGAAAGGCCACCATAAAATGGTAACAGGATTTTCTCTGGAAAGTGACGTCCACAACAGATTCAACTTCGTCGAGAAAGAATAGAAATACGTCTGGTTTGTCTTGTTTATTTTTGTTGTATTAGGATTATTTATTTCATAGATTCGCTAAGTGACCCGAAGGCCAATGAGGTTATTAAGAGTTGGGTTGATGTGTTATGGAGATTTCTGTTTCTGGATTGTTTGCATTCAAGATGAGTCGATGCTGGAGAGAAGGGAGTGGCAGTAGTCGAGTTTTGAGTGAGCAATTGCAATTTTAGTAGATGCAATTTTATAGTTAGGTATCGGGCGAAATCGACAAAGGTCACGAATGTGCATGTAGGAGGTGCGTGATAACGAAGTGATATGGTCGGCATAAAGAAGAAGAAGAAGAAGAAGAAGACGAAGAAGAAGAAGAAGAAGAAGAAGAAGAAGAAGAAGAAGAAGAAGAAGAAGAAGAAGAAGAAGAAGAAGAAGAAGAAGAAGAAGAAGTAGAAGCGAAGAAGAAAAAGAAGAAGAAGAAGCAGAAGAAGAAGCGAAGAGGAGGAGGAAGAAGAAGAAGAAGATGGCGTTGAAAAAGAAGGAGAAGGAGAAGAAGAAGAGCAAGAACAAGAACAAGAAAAGCAGTTGCCCTTACCTTATCTGAGAGCTAGTCTGGGTAAAAAGTGCCATCGACTTTTTTCCTTGCCTCGGCATAAGAGAGTGGGTGGCTATTACTCTCCGTCGACGTCCGGCCCTCCCACAGACAATCTATGAGAACATAATTATTCAGTGGTTACTGCAGTCAGATTGGTTTCCTTTTAGGAGCGACTAGAGGTTATATAGCCAATGAGAGCGCAAGAACTGAACCCGATTCAGGTGCTTTGAGAGGAACGAGACATTTGAAATTTAGATTTGTTTTTGGAAGTGATTTAACTTCTTAGCTTTAGAAGAGGTGAAAATAGTTCGATAAAGTCAGTAGCTGTCGGACATTCGCCTCAAACAAAAATTTAAATACTGATGAGAAGCATAAATTAAACCACAACAACCAGCGTCAGTTTGTCACTAGCCTGCCTCCCTCTGGTTTTTTTCTATTTATCAAATGAACTATAAATAATAATATAATATTATAATACAATTACTTCTAAATAATAGCTGCTAAATTGCACTACATACAGTATTTGTCGATGATCGCTTCAAATGAGTGGCAATTTTGGACAATCACAGGATTCTAATAATTTATGTTCTTGATTTGGCTTATAATGTGATCTATTGTTTAAATTCTTTTGAAATCTTCAGACTAAGTGAAAGAACAATGAAGAACTGGATCCTGTTTGCGTTCTGCGTTGCAGTCCTCTGTTCTCTTCCAACAGTTCCTTCGTTTGATCTCCACAGTGCAAAACCAGATGGCTCGAGAAGAGCTACATCAGATGGTGATAACACGATCATTCAAGAAGCCATAGCCATAGTTAGCAAAGCAAAAGAGGCGAATAATGAGGAAAAACTCGATGTTCCAAAAGTTCATATCGTCGGCAACGAAAAGAATACAAATAAAGGCAACGGTGGTAAAATTTGGGAATCCCGCTCAGGTGGCGGAAACCTTCCAGCAATGCCACCGCATCCAGAGTTCCTACAACCTCGACCACGTCGAACAAATACAAAGAAACCGAAACAAAACAAACCCAGAAAACCTCCCCAATCTCGACCAAATGAACCACCACAGGGAGTTCGACCGGGAACTGGCCTAAATTGCCATCATTGCCATCAGTGTCAGAAGTGACAGAACCACAACGAGATGAATTCAAGTGAGGAGAAAAGCATCGATCACACCTAAAACAAAACCATCTCTTAAACCCATTCCCAAATGAAGACTAATTTTGACGGAGTAGTTTAAATTCACTGCTTATTACGAATAGCACTCATGAACTCAGTCATGCGTAACATTTTTGACCGGTTTCTGTTAATTTGGTTCTTTGTTAATTAACGATAAATTGCATCCTACAAGTGTCGATGTATTTCTCTGCATCTATATATTTCAAACTGAGAAATCTTACCTAAAGATGATATTAAACTCTGCACATTGAATGTTTTCCCCTTTAGTTCTTTTAATCAGCTCGTCTATATCACAGTGGCCAAGGCAAGTGAGGCTATGTCTATCCCAAGAAGGGTATTTGGATTAGGGTTGTACCGAATAGGTGATTATCACTATTAGGCCGAATACGAATAATTGGACCAACTATTCGGCCGAATACGAATATGAATAGTGTACAAAATAGATCTACCGAGAACATAAAAAAATACGTTAACGTTCACTCAACGTACACAAAGAATGCGACTACTGACACTATCACCCTCCCTCTTGATCGACTCTTAAGGACTCAGAATCGATGTAAAACGATGAAATAATGTGTATACTCTCCTACTCACGCAGACAGATGGGATACAGATTATTTCCAACTGTCTTATGCAGACCGTAGCGGGCATCCACTACTAAATATTTAGCATAAGAGATGTTTTAAACGTAGTTCTTTTGACCTAAAAGCAACCCACCGTATTTGCTCTGAACAGCCCTTCTCTCTGTGTTCTTCTGGCTTTACACTTCACTTAACACTTCTGACTTGAAGCATTTATCGTGAATACAATACAATACAATACAACTGTATTTTGATATTGCGCTCCTGAACAAAGTTCAGAAGTGCACACAATCATACGACAGAACATCGATGGCGCTGGGTCGCCACGCAGCGGCTTGAGGTGAATTCGAACCTGCGACCCTCCGGTTAAAAATTCATCGAACATACCTCTACACCACTGCGTCCCACCAAAGTTATGTTCCCACAACTGGAAAGGCTGGACTCCTAACCACTAGACCATGTGGAATATGCTTCTGTCCTGCTCTCAGCATTTTAAGTTACTCTTTATAGCCCTAGATTGTTATTCCAAGATAACGGTTTCTATACAAGATTTTAGGGGCTATACAAATTATTGATTTCCTCATTGCACAACAAGTCATTGTTTTAAAAACCAGTAAAACTTGTACCTCTTCGTTCACATAACTGAGTCGGTTTTCGGAAGAATTCTATTAAGGTGTCTGAATATGAATATGGAAACATGAATTGTGGTTGAGACCAGCGCCCGTGAAGTGGTCATATCCGTAGAACCGTTCATAATCGCTCGAAACGGTCTAGAACTGATCCCGGAATTGATCTGGGCTCAATCGTCCAATGACAGGATCCCTTCCAATTCGTCCATTATGGCTTCGTCCGACCTCTGGCAAAGACTCACAGTGGACCATAATTGTAATAATAATTGCAATATAATTATAATTGCTTAAGAAGCTGAATTTCGCCTGTTCTTTCAATCCAAGTAAAATTCGTTTGGGTTAAATTCGTGTGACTTAAAGTTGTGTAGCGATTAAAAATGTCATTCGTCATATGATCTATGTCACCATTTGTGAATAGATTTGTCATTAGCGATTTTTGTTTTTGTGACTTTATCGTCGCATCATCCGATACCTCTCAGCGTCGTCTCTCTTTCGGGAGAGTGCAACACGTTCACATCTGACCCCGGTTCCTTCAGATGTCGTCCACTGATAACCATGTCCGTTAAGGTCATGAACTTACCAGCTTTGCAGTCTGTCGCGTAAACATGGTGTGTCGTTGGTGTGTCGCGAGAAATTGGTGTGTCTCACAGCCTACGTCCGTCATTCTTACATTACACTTACTTAAAGTTTAACGGACGTGGGATGTGAGAATTCGTCGAACTCTATCTATTCTATTGGGCTATATTATCGCAATCTGAGGCGGCCTTTATGTTTACCTTTATACAGTATAGGTGGGTGGAGGGATGAGTGGTTGCAGGGATGGATTGATGGATGGGTATGTGGGTGGATGGATAGACAATGGATAAATGAAGGATGGTGAGTGGCTAGCTGAGTGAGTCGGTAAATGAATGGGTGGATTCGTGGATGGTTAAGTGGGTAGATGGAGAGACAGATGAATGGATGCAGGACGGACGGATGGATGGATGGATGGATGCATGGATAAGTGTGCTCTACAGGAAGTACAATTAGATTGTATGAAGCTTATGGATCATACAAAGTGCTAGGAAAAACTCTCGGAATTCGAGAATGTTGAAAACGGGTTTCAAACCATTGTTAGGCAAATTCCAGCACCTGCTGTCAACTTTCTACACCATTTACCGTCGGCAGGCAAATGCTTGACCAATTGCCAGGCACCTGCGTCGAAATCACTGACAATGTCTGACAAATGCGTTTTTAATATGGCAATCCATTGATCTGGCCAACCAATTAAACTGCTTATGGTTCCAATGAACTTTTATTCTGGTCTGAGAGAAAATGCATCTCTTAGCCGGATATCATTGCTTCTCTAGATCGAAGTGTGGGAGTCTTGTTGTTGTTGTTGGTGAAAAGATAAAGCAACAACTGCCATCATCCAGTATAGAAAATAATGCGACATATTGGGGGTCATGCATGTAATATACAGAGATGCACATTATTATTTACCTACATTGGTACCTACACTGTGCACATACATCGAAACATACATTCACAGCGCCCTTGTAGCGGCATGGTCGCGTTACGGAGCTATAAAAATTGACAAATACATTATGAGCTTATACAAATATTATATGCAAACATTATATACACAGGGATATTTATATACTAAACTTTGTAATTGCATATTAAAGAGAATCTGGAAGGCATGCGTCGATTCTTTTTTCATTGCTCCCGGGGGATTATTTATTGATCTATCCTCCTACCCCCGGAAGTCATAGGAGCAACTTCCCTTTCCTTCCCTCCTCTTCCCCTTTTATTTCCTTCCCTCCCCCAATGAGGATGTAACATACACTGACAAATCTCTCCTCATTTTTTGGATGGAAAATTTTCTCCACGGTTTCTATGGTGTAGACGCCCCTGCATATTCTATTATATGTGTCATTGCAAATCGATTATTTTGCTTTTGATAGCTTTTCTTTTGGTCGATCGATGATGATCTGACTGCAATAATGACGAATTCGAACTAGAAGTTGCAAATTGTTGGTTGCTTAATAAGTTCCCCTTCCAATATCGAAAGATCACACAGGATAATCCATCAATCCATCCATCCATCAATCAATCCATCAGCTTATCAATCCATTAATCCATCCATCGAAACATCGATCCCTCGAAGCAGCCAAACATAAACCCATCCATCCATCCATCCATCCATCCATCCATGCAAACACCCATCCATCTGTCAGTTCATCCATCCATCCATCCATCCATCTATCGATCCATCCCTCCATCCATCCGTCCAACCAGACAAGCATTCATCCATCCATTCCATCCAATCCATCCATCCATCCATCCATCCATCCATGCAAACACCCATCCATCCATCTGTCAATTCATCCATCCATCCATCCACACATCCATCCATCCATCCATCCATCGATCCATCCGTCCAACCATACAAACATTCATCCATCCATTCCATTTTCATCCTTCCATCCATCCATCCATCCATCCATTTGTCCATACATCCATCCATCCATCCATCCATCCATCCATCCATCCATCTATACAAACATTCATCCATCCATTCCATCCATTCCATCCAGTCGCCCATCCGTCCAGCCATACAAACATTCATCCATCCATTCCATCCATTCCATCCATCCATCCAACCATCCATCCATTCATCAATCGATCCATCCGTCCAGCCATACAAACATTCATCCATCCATTCCATCCATTCCATCCAGTCACCCATCCGTCCAACCATACAAACATTCATCCATCCATTCCATCTATTCAATCCTTCCATCCATCCATCCATCCATCCATCCATTTGTCCATACATCCATCCATCCATCCATCCATCCATATATCCATCCATCCATCCATCCGTCCAACCATACAAACATTCATCCATCCATTCCATCCATTCCATCCATCCATCCAACCATCCATCCATTCATCAATCGATCCATCCGTCCAGCCATACAAACATTCATCCATCCATTCCATCCATTCCATCCATCCATCCATCCATCCATCCATCCATCCATCCATCCATCCATCTATACAAACATTCATCCATATAATACATCCTTCCATCCATCGATCCATCCGTCTTCTCGTTTGTCGCCGGTTGGTGAAAACTGAAGTGCTTACTCACTGCAAGAAAGTTCGAGGACGTCGCGCATTCTAACTTCAAATAATCTAAACACACGCTTTGCAATTCAAACCACAGTTTATCCACATTATCAACAACAGATCAATCACGAAAGTGAACTGGAATGCAGCTCTCTAATAATCTATTCCATTACAATAAACAACCTATTGTCTAGCTGATCCACGGGTATTGCATCCGTAGGGTCTCCTGGTACTTTGAAATCCATCATTCTGCTGACGGAATTTGCTGATGAAGATATTGACAATTATATGTAAATGAATCAAACGCTTGATCGGTAGAAGATATTCAGAAAAATTCTATTTCAGTTATTAACGCCCATAACAATTGCATCTTCAAATTTAAAATTGTAAATTAACTTCATTACTAATTGATGATGTTGACTCAAGTAAGACAAACTCTGACGCCAAGTCGTGCGGAACGCAGGCGCTGTGCGAGAGGACGTTCTGCTTATAAAAGCCAAGAAAGGCCACCATAAAACGGTAAAAGAATTTTCACTGGAAAGTGACGTCCACAACAGATTCAACTTCGTCGAGAAAGAATAGAAATACGTCTGGTTTGTTTTGTTTATTTTTGTTGTATTAGGATTATTTATTTCATAGATTCTCTAAGTAACCCGTAGGCCAATGAGGTTATTAAGAGTTGGGTTGATGTGTTATGGAGATTTTGGTTTCTTGATTGTTTGCATTCAAGATGAGTCGATGCTGGAGAGAAGGGAGTGGCAGTAGTCGAGTTTTGAGTGAGCAATTGCAATTTTAGTAGATGCAATTTTATAGTTAAGGAAGAAGGAGAAGAAGTCGAAGAAGAAGAAAACGCAGAAGAAGACGCAGAAGAAGAAGCACAAGAAGACGAAGAAGAAGATGATGATGATGAAGAAGAAGAAGAAGAAGAAGAAGAAGAAGAAGAAGAAGAAGAAGAAGAAGAAGAAGGAGGAGGAGGAGAAGATGGAGTAGAAAAAGAAGGAGAAGGAGCAGAACAAGAGCAAGAACAAGAGCAACAAAAGCAGTTGCCCTTACCTAATCTGAGAGCTAGTCTGGGTAAAAAGTGCCATCGACTTTTTTTTCTTAGCCTCGGCATAAGAGAGTGGGTGGCTATTACTCTCCGTCGACGTCCGGCCCTCCCACAGACAATGTATGAGAACATAATTATTCAGTGGTTACTGCAGTCAGGTTGGTTTCGTTTTAGGAGGGACCAGTGCTCGAAATGGACCGGAACGCCGTTCCGGTTCGTCAGCGTTCCGTTCCGGTTCGTCAAATGAATTATTGTGGAAAATACTATGAAATTAACGTGAATGCTCCCATATCTTTGACTAGCGTTCCGTTTCGTAAAATTTTCCATTTCGAGCACTGGGAGGGACTAGTGGTAACATAGCCAATGAGAGTGCAAGAACTCAACCCGATTGAGGAGCTTTGAGAGGAACGAGACATTTGAAATTTAGATTTGTTTTTGGAAGTGATTTAACTACTTAGCTTTAGAAGAGGTGAAAATGATTCGATAAAGTCAGTAGCTGTCGGACATTCGCTCCAAAAAAATATACGCTGATAAGAAGCATCAATTAAACCGCAACAACCAGCGTGAGTTTGTCACTAGCCTGCCCCTCTGGTTTTTTGAATTTATCAAATGAACTATACATAATAATATAATATTATAATACAATGACTACTAAATAATAGCTGCTAAATTGCACTACATATAGTATTTGTCGATGATCGCTTCAAATGAGTGGCAATTTTGGACAATCACAGGATCCTACTAATTTTTGATCTTGATTTGGCCTATAATGTCATCTATTGTTTAAGTTCTGTTGAAATCTTCAGACTAAGTGAAAGAACAATGAAGAACTGGATCCTGTTCGCGTTATGCGTTGCAATTCTCTGTCCACTTCCAACAGTTCTTTCGTCTCCTACAAAATCACCCATTCGCTCCTGCAGAACAAAAAAGCTTTTTACTCCGCAATGTTTTTTTTGTCTTACAATTTTAATCAAAATCAAGTCATCTTTACTGAAAAGCATTTTCTTTTATTATAGTCTGCTTAAACGAAAATGATGTCATTATGACGTCACATTTTTAGTAAGGTATGGAGTTTGCAAGAAATAATTTTTATCTTTTACATATTGGAAGTTCGAATTTTGTTTGTCCATATTTGAATGTTCATAACTTTGGATTTTGTGGACGGAATTTGATGAAATTTTCGAGGAATATTGATAATTTATCTAATTTGTCTCTGTTTAAAAATCAAAATTTTATTGAATTATTTTTAGAATTGACAGATTTATTGCCAAAACCAAAGTTGAACTGAGACACAGTGTACAATGACTTCCATAATAGCTGCGAAATTGCACTACATACAGTATTTGTCGAAGATTGCTTAAAATGTGTAGCAATTTTGGAGAATCACAGGGTCCTACTAATTTCAGTTCTTTTGGCTTAATGTGGTCTATTGTTTAAATTCTTTTAAAATTTTTCAGACTAAGTGAAAGAACAATGAAGAACTGGATCCTGTTCGCGTTCTGCGTTGCAGTTCTCTGTCCACTTCCAACTGTTGTTTCGTTTGGTTTCCACAGTGCAAAACCAGATGGCTCGAGAAGAGCCACACCAGATGGTGATAACACGATCATTGCAGAAGCCAGTCCAGCCATAGTTAACAAAGCAAAAGAGGCGAATAATGAGGAAAAACACGATGTTCCAAAAGTTCATATCGTCGGTAACGAAAAGAATACAAATAAAGGCAACGGTGATAAAATTTGGGAATCCTACTCAGGTGGCGGAAACCTTCCGGCAATACCACCGCATCCAGAGTTCCTACAACCTCGACCACGTCGACCAAATACAAAGAAACCTGAACAAGGCAATGGACCTTGTGGATGCGCTTCAGCTTCCAAACCCAGACAACCTCACCATCATCGACCAAATAAACCACCACATGGAGAACGACCGGTTACTTGCCCAAAGTGCCGTCAGAAGTGACAGAACCACAACGAGACGAATTCAAGTGAGGAGCAAATCATCGAACACACCTAAAACAAAAGTATCTCATAAAACGCATTCCCAATTGAAGACTAATTTTGACTCAGTAGTTTAAATTCCCGGCTTATTACGAATAGCAATCATAAACTCAGTCATGCGTAACATTTCTGAGCGGTTTCTGTTAATTTGGTTCTTTTTCATTTAACGATAAATTGCATCCTACAAGTGACATGTATTTCTCTGCATCTATATATTTCAAACTGAGAAATCTTACCTAAAGATGATATTAAACTCTGCACATTGAATGTTTTCGCCTTTTGTTCTTTTGATCAGCTCGTCTATTATATCACAAGGGCCCAACAAAAGGTCTTTAGAGTACGTCATTGTGTCGGGTGCGACAGTATGTAGGTTTCAGTGCATATTTTACGGGATTTTGACTATTGGGACAAAGTCGGCCTTGACTACGGTTCTGGGGAAGCGTCGTAAGCTCCCCTAGCGGGGTCTGGGTGGAGCCGATGCCGACAACGCATTTAAGAGCATTCCTGCCACTTTACCAAATTTGTTTTCCATCATCTTACATAATTATCCTTATTTAAGTCATGCATAGAAGTTTGAAACTGTGACATAATTAGTTGAACCATAGGCCTACCACCAAAATAATTAATGTAACTAAGTCAGTGACAGGCTCAGAGGCGGTGATCTTGTTTGACAAGTGGGTGACACGGACACTTTTGAACTGATCTGATAAAAAAAAGAGGTGAAAAATTTGTTCGCGCGAAAGGTTTTTAGATCTTATTTTAATGTTTCTTCAAAATTCGGGGACAACTGTGTACTGTATCCCCCGCTGTTAAAAGTTGGGGTCTTGTCCTCCTTGATCCCGGGATGGCCGCCCTTGTACAGGCTGAGTTACTGTGACCCAGTGGAGGAGCTGCAGCTACAACAAACGACTTCAAGAAACATATCCAACTTTATTTTCCAATATAGACACGCAAAGAAAACAAGTTGCATTCTATTAAATGTTTGCTTGGTTGGTGCTGCCCTCATAAGAAAGAACCACGCATCTGCAAAAAGTTGATTTTGAGATAAATGCAAAAAACATAAACTGCTTGTTGCCAAGTAGATCCCATAATCATATTCATTTTTGCTTTTAACCAACATATGCAGCAAAAAGCTACCAATTTTAGGGGAAAATGAATTTTTAATATTTTTTCTCATAAATATTTTAAATGTCAGTAAATGTGTTTTTACTTAGCTTAGAAGATCGACGACATAACCCAATAATTGTTAAGAACAACGCATCTGCATAAAATCGTATTTTAGTGTGGAACAATTCAACAATTGACTCATATTTCAGGTCAATTATATCAAACAACATAGGCGTAATGTGTGGGGGTACGAGGGGTACACGTACCCCCACTATTTTTACACGGTGGTACCGTACCCCCACTTTTTAAACAATGCTAATCAATATTTTGTTATAATTATATTTTTATTCTCCGCCCAGCTTCGTGTATGTAAGAAATTGGTATTCCCACTTTTTAGACCAAAGTTACGCCTCTGGGGGTACTAGGGGTACTTGGGGTATACGTACGTAACCCCAATTTTTTTAAACAATGCCAATCAATATTTTATTACTGAGCTGTCCCAGAAATCGCAGTCTCTGCCTTGCTTCGTTTATGTAAGAAATTGGTACCCCACTTTTTAGACCAAAGTTACACCCCTTGGAGTACGAGGGGTACGCGTACCCCCTACTTTTTTACTGGGGGTTCCGTACCCCCTACTTTCTAAACCATGCCAATCAATATTTTAATACTGAACCCTCCCAGAAATCGCAGTCTCTGCCTTGCTTCGTGTATGCATGTAAGAAATTGGTACCCTCACCTTTTAGGCCAAAGTTACGCCCCTGTCAACCATTATTTTAAAGATATGAAACCAGTTATATACAGTTTTAAAATATTGATATCGCTTATATGATCATATTCGACTATCAAAACAGTCTGGGGTAGTGAACATGTCACAGGACAGATGAAGAAGAACCACACTTACTAATCTGCATCTTAGGTCCACAACCTCTGATGTCTTAATATCTTGCCAGATTTTTTTTCTATTTTCTGGCATCAGAACGGTCAGTTTAGAAATAATGTCATCTTTATCTCCCGGGGAATCCCTCTGGCCTCAGTTCTTGCATTTATGTTTTGGACGCCTAATTTGCATATACGTGCAATTAAGATTATCTTTACTGCGTGAACAATTATGTAAAGAAAATTCTTCACACCGCTCACACTCCTCGTTACCCAGTTTGTAAATGAAATGTTCATCTGCTTCATCACATTATGATCTAGAGATCATAGCAGCAAACTACAACTTAATGTTTCGCTGCAAAAGTCATTATACATTTCTGTAATAGAAATATCTGATGGGAAATACGCCTGTTTGGGCATGCTCCCGACGATAGTGTGATATGGTTGGATGAAATGAATCAATGTGTAATCGAATAAAAAACGGCCAGACGCATCCCACACCCTCTGTACTTATCCTCTCCACCCATTTTATCATATCGTCTTTCGGACTCTTTCAAGTTAAATCATAAAAACCTCAACCGTGTAATCCTACAAAACAATCAGGGTCTACCCGAATCCCCGAAACTAGATAAAATGTGGAAATGCAAAATTGATCGAATTCTCGAAAACAATATTCTGCCAAGTGCTTGAATCCTGAAAACTAGTATGGATTAGCCGGCCAATATCCAAATATAGTATATTTGAAAATGTATCTAAAAGTTAGATTTGCGCAAATAACTTTGTTGTAACTTGGAAAATAGATTTCGGAGATCCGACGAAATTCTGTTTCGGGCATTAGGGTGTCGAGAATTCGCTACGCACCCAAAACAATCACCCGTAGTCACAAACAAAGCCATGATAAATCATTCAAAAACATTTCGACGTTTGAAATAACTATATTTATTGTTGCTACAATTTCACTTAATGTCACGGCCTGGTGAATGATGAAAACCACCTAGACGGATTAAAATTACAGTCTAAAAATAAATTTTCAGTTACGTGGTTCTTTCTTATGAGGGCAGGGTGGACCCTTATAGAAAGTAGCTGTAGTATTAGTCAGCTATTAGGCTGCTGTTCTAGTCCAGACATAGTTCTGTCACATCAACTTCACAGATGGTAGGATCAGAATACCACGGAAAACTTGTTCGTATCGTAAATGTCCGGTTCCGATCATCCGAATGTCTTTCGCGTCTGTCTTTGCGAGTAAGGAATTTGGCTACGCATAGCATCGGGTCAAACTATGCAGAGCCCACTCCACTGAATGATATCCGAGAGGCGCTTTATATATTTCTAGATACAATACTCGTTCTGCTTGCATAATTATGGACCCACTGACATTATGGCAGCCAATAGGCCTAGCTTACGTAGACAAATTTATTTTGCCGGAAAAACCTAGAGTGTGATCCGGTCCAGGAATATAGGTACATTTGTCGATCACCCCCTTCCTCCTCACTAGGGTTCCTTCTCTCATCATCTCGCTTTGATATTAACTAACGTAAAGCCGGCCACATACGTAGCTGTCATGGCGAGATGTGTGGTCTTAACAGGCAGATGCTGGTCCGAGTGATCTTAACGTAATTGGAATTTCTCCGCACGTCTGTACTTCGGGTTGAACCGGTCGCTTTTCAAACTATCGACCGATCAACTGGTTGCGATGCCCGTGTAAATACGACGGGACACCTGCACTAAGTGGTATGTAGCACTGTCTCTTGGTCCTTGGTCCTCGAACGCTGTTCAAAGCGTCACCTGCTTAGTGAAATTAAAGAGGAGACAGAGAAAATCCGATGTGACATTGATCGAAGTTGTTCGTCTCCATAAAGTAACAGTCTCTCCGCCAAGTTCAGACGAATTCGCTTCATTTGCGGAGCAAGAGAATCTATTTTGTGGATGATGGCTTCTCATCAGTTGTAGATGTTTGCCATTCAACTTAATTGTCTAATTATAACAGTTCATTCCTTCAACAATTATTCTGAGGATTCTCTTTTATGCCTAAACTCGTCGGCACGAGAGACACGTATAGAGGCCTGTAGTATTGCTCAGAACATTTATATTATTTTCAATAAATTTGGAAGACCAATTTCATCAAACGAAAAAAAGATTTTGTATCGTTTAATTGAGAACGATCAAAATTGCGATTCGGGTAAATCATTCGCTGGCCCTGAAGCCAATAACTCTCAGATGGTTTGAGCAGCAATGATCAGGAGATTGAGTCCTTTGTGAAAACCGTTCCGATTAGCTCTGTCACAAATATTCGGCAACTGCTCAGGATGAAATTTGGAAAGCTTTGGTATGCAGTCCATCGGCAGGGATTTAACGACACGATTCTTAAAGAGATTCATTTTGAGGTGCCATGCACAAGTCGCATAACAAACTGCTATTGTGTATAAGTCGCCTAACAAACTACTAGTGAGGTATAAGTCGCTTAACAAACTGCTATTGGGTATAAGTCGCCTAACAAACTACTACTGAGGTATAAGTCGCTTAACAAACTGCTATTGGGTGTAAGCCGTCTAACACACTACTGCTGGGGTATCGGTTGCCTAGAAAGCTACCAATGGGGTGCAAGTTTCCTAAGAAACTATTATTTGAGTATGAGTCTCTTAACAAACTACTACTGGGTATAAGTCGCCGAACAAACTGGCATTGGGGTATTTGTCGCTTAACGCACTAAAATTGGGTATAAATCGCCTAACAAATACCAACTACCAATAGTGCTAAAGTCGCCTAGCAAACTACAATTGGGGTATAACTTGCTTAAGCAGTATATTGTAGTAAAAGTCACTTAACCAACTACCAGTTGGGTATAAGTTGCTTAGGAAGCTACCAATGCCAGCCACTGGATTATCAGTCTTCCAAATAGCGACGAAGAATCGATGCTGAGTTCGCAGTGGAGTG
Source organism: Allolobophora icterica (assembly GCA_963556255.1). Classification (NCBI taxonomy): domain Eukaryota; kingdom Metazoa; phylum Annelida; class Clitellata; order Crassiclitellata; family Lumbricidae; genus Allolobophora; species Allolobophora icterica. Next base: position 19,754 of record CAUVYU010000272.1, on the reverse strand, counting down.
GCACTTCTGCAAAAGAGCGCGAGACTCTTCTGATTACCGCGAGCGAAATGACTCGTTGTGTTCACGAGAGAATTCTGGCGCCATTAAGTTTGCACTTCAAATTCAGTAAAATCGAATGTGTAGAAGTGCTTTTCAGTTTAAGTGTAAATGAATTGGAATGAGTAGGTGGCGAGAGGATTGGAGTCGAGATAGATATGGATGGCGGGATGGATTGATGGATAGATTAATGTACGCGTGCATGAATGGATGGGCAAATGTATGGGTGCATGGGTGGATGAGTGGCCGGATGGATGAATTGTTGCATGGATGGGTGAGTGGATGGATGGATGAATAAATAAGTGATGTATGGTGAGTGGATGGGTGGATTCGTGGATGGTTAAGTGGGTAGATGGACGGACGGACGGACGGACGGACGGACGGACGGACGGACGGATGGATGGATGGATGGATGGATGGATATGTGTGCTCTATCGAAAGTACAAATTAGAATGTATGAAGCTAATGGATCTTACAATGTGCTAGAAACAACTCTTGGAAATCGAGAATGTTGAAAACGGGTTTCAAACCATTGTTGGGCAATTTCTAGCACCAGCTGTCAACTTTATACACCATTAACCGTCAGGAAGCCGTTGCTTGGCCAATTGTCAGGCATCCGCGACGAAATCACTGACATTGCCTGACAAATGCGCTTTTAATATGGAAATCCATTGATCTGGCCAACCAATTAAATATTTGTGATGCATTTTGGGTAAAGGGACCATAAGTCTCTCCACAGTTACTGAGAAAACTGGCTTTAAAGCAAGTGTAGGTCAGTTTGGGTGAAAATGAGTTCTGAGCGATTTCGGATACATTGATGTTGCTAGTAAACATTGATAAAGGAAAGTTTTCAAAAATCTCAAGTTTTATTCTTCAAATGATGACTTTTGTGTGAGGCTTAAAATAGAATATAAGTCTCGTGTTAGGCTATTCGTTCTGACTTTTATAATAGTTTAAAGCACATAATAATTTTTTTAATGTAGAATAATTTTTACCCAAGAATAATGTGCATGTATACAACACATAACACTGTGATTGAACAGCATTATGAGCTGTGTTTAGTTAATATTTCATAACGAATTATGTGGTTAAGTTTTGTCAAAATTTCGCATTTTCTTCAGTGAAGGTTTACACTGAAATATCCGAAAACTCTCATTTGCGCAAATTCAGTTCTCAAAAAGTTTTAAAAATACTTAGAATCAAGATATCAAGTTAATTTTTTCTGCATTTTAATCAGAAATTATCCAGGATTATGAATCAATCCTTAACTCCATTTTAGACTTATGGTCCCTTTTCTCAAAACGCATCACATTTATGGTTCCGATGGCCGATTATTCTGGTCTCAGAGGAAATGCATCGTTTAGCCAGATATCATTGCTTCTTCAGAGCGAAGTGTTCGAGGGTTGATGATGATGAAAGGATAAAGCAACCACTTCGAACATCCCCTTCTGAAAACAATGAGACCTATTGGAGTCATAATATACAGAGATGCACACATTAGATACCTACACTGGTACATACATTGTACACTTACATTTATAAATACATTATATCAGTGGCGGCGCCACCATTGGTCGCGGTAGATCATTTGACCTGCTTATTTCACTCTTGCCCTGTCTTATGACATCCCTATTTTATTCTTGACATGAAGCGGTTATGTTATACACAGGTCTGGTTGAAAGTTTCTGTAATGTCGTGCGTTTTATTAGCAAACATGTAAACTTGTGATGTTCTGAGTAGCTAATCAGTACTTCCAAATCTTTAAAGATTAATAAAGTAACTAATGTTTAACGTTCTAATTGCTTAATCGTTTCAAAGTTGAATATGCTACAACAATTGGGCTATAAGCGTCCAATAATAATTTTCTTCGTTTTATATATCTATAATCTAAGACCTGCCTAATAACTCCCATGACCTTGACGTGACCTGCTGAAATTGTATAGTTGGCGCCTCCACTGCATTATATACAAACATGATACACATACATTATATACATAGCGATATTTATGTACAAGAAGTGGTTGAATAAACAGAAGAATCTGGAGCGCATGCTTTGAATCTTCTTCCATGGTTCTATTATATGATTCATTGCAAATCGATTACTTTGCTTCTCATAGCTTTTCATTTGATCGATGATGATCTGACTGAAGTGATGACGACTTCGCACAAGAAGCTGCAAATTGTGGGTTGCCTAACAAGTTCAATTCTAATATCGAAAGATCCCACAGGATCATCCATCCATCCATTCATCCATCAATCAATACTAACATTCATTCATCCACCCATCCATCTATCCATCCATCCATCCATCCATCCATCCATCCATCCATCCATCCATCCATCCATCCACCCATTCACCCATCCACTCATCCACTCATCCATTCATTCATCCATCCATATCGATACATCCATCAATCCATCCATCCATCCATTCATTCATACATCCGTCCATCCATTCATCCATCAATCCATCAACTTAACGATCCATTAATCTATACCTCGATCCACCGATCCCTCGAAACATGAATACATACATCCATCCATTCACCTATCCATCCATCCATCCATTCATCCATCCAACCATCCATCCATTAATCCATCCAACCATCCATCCATCCATCGATTCACCTATACAGCCATTTATCCAACCACACATCCATCAATCCATTCATTTATCCATCCACCCATCCATCCTCCCATTCATCCATCCACCCATCCATACATCCATCCATCCACCCATCCATCCATCCATTCATCCATCCATCCACCCATCCATCCATCCATTCATTCATCCATCCATCCACCCATCCATCCATCCATCCACCCATCCATCCACCCATACATCCATCCATCCATCCATCCATCCATTCATCCATCCATCCATCCATCCACCCATCCATCCATCCATCCATCCACCCATTCATCCATCCATTCATCCATCCATCCATCCATCCATCCATCCATCCATCCATCCATCCATCCATCAATCCATTCATCCATACATCCATCCATCCATCCACCCATCCATATATCCATTCATCCATCCATCCATCCATCCATCCATCCATCCATCCATTCATCCATCCATACACCCATCCATCCATCCATCCATCCATCCATCCATCCATCCATCCACCCATCCATCCATCCATCCATTCATCCATCCATTCATCCATCCATCCATCCATCCATCCATCCATCCATCAATCCATTCATCCATACATCCATCCATCCATCCATCCATCCATCCACCCATCCATATATCCATCCATCCATCCATCCATCCATCCATCCATCCATTCATCCATCCATCCATCCATCCGCCCATCCATCCATCCATCCACCCATTCATCCATCCATCCATCAATCCATTCATCCATGCATCCATCCATCCATCCATCCACCCATCCATATATCCATTCATCCATCCATCCATCCACCCACCCATTCATCCATCCATCCATCCATCCATCCATCCACCAATCCACCCATCCATCCATTCATCCATCCACCCATCCATCCATTCATCCATCCATCGATCCATCCACCCATCCATATATCCATTCATCCATCCATTTATTCACCCATCCATTCATCCATCCATCCACCCATCCATCCATTCATCCATCCATCCATCCATCCACCCATCCATCCATTCATCCATCCATCCATACATCCATTCATCCACCCATCCATGCATCCATTCATCCATCCATCCATCCTCTATTTTGTCGCCTGTTGGTGAAAACTGAAGTATTTACTCGCTGCAAGAAATGCGAGGACGCACTCACCCTAACTTTAAACAATCAACACACGCTTTGCAATGCGAACCACAGGTTGCCATATTATTACCATCACCGGTTTAATCTCGATTCATCTATTCCATTACATAAACAACCTATTGTCTAGCTGATCCACGTGGATTGCATCCGTAGGGTCTCTTGGTACTTTGAAATTCATCATTCTGCTGGCGAGTTTAGCTGATGAAGATATTGACAAGTATATGTATATGAATCGAACGCATGATCGGTAGGAGTCATTCAGAAAATTTCTCTTTAAGATATTAACGCCCATAAAAATTGCATCTTAAAATTTAAACTTGTAAATTAACTTCATTAATAATTGATGATGTTGATTCAAGTAAGAAAAACTCTGACGCCAAGTCGTGCGGAACGCAGCTGCTGTGCGAGAGGACGTTCTGCTTATAAAAGCTAAGAAAGGCCGCAGTCAAACGGAAAAAGAATTTTCGGTGGAAAGTGACGTCCACAACAGATTCAACTTCGTCGAGAAAGAATAGAAATACGTCTGGTATGTTTTGTTTCTTCTTGTTCGTTTTTTTCGCCTGAGGTAAAATTAATCCGTGAGGCTCTTAGAAACTCTCCTCACGTGCGCTATGTTCCGAAGTTACCGATCTTCGTCCCCGATTAATATTATTGTGCTAAAGTGCTTCGAAAAGCGACAGCGTTTAATCGTTGAGAGCATATAAAGGACTCGCTAAGGGACCCGTAGGCAAATGAAGTTATTAAGAGTTTGGATGATGTGGTAGTGTTAAGGAAAGTCGATGCTGTAGACAAGAGAGTGGCAGTAGTCGAGTTTTGAGTGAGCAATAGATATGCTAAAGAAGAAGAAGAAGAAGAAGAAGAAGAAGAAGAAGAAGAAGAAGAAGAAGAAGAAGAAGAAGAAGAAGAAGAAGAAGAAGAAGAAGAAGAAGAAGAAGAAGAAGAAGAAGAAGAAGAAGAAGAAGAAGAAGAAGAAGAAGAAGAAGAAGAAGAAGAAGAAGAAGAAGAAGAAGAAGAAGAAGAAGAAGAAGAAGAAGAAGAAGAAGAAGAAGAAGAAGAGGAAGAAGAAGAAGAAGAAGCAGGAGAAAAAAAGAAGAAGATCAAGAAGAAGATCAAGAAGAAGATCAAGAAGAAGAAGAAGAAGAAGAAGAAGAAGAAGAAGAAGAAGAAGAAGAAGAAGAATAAGTAGAGGAAGAAGAGAACAAGAAGGAGAAGAAGAAGAAGAAGAAGAAGAAGAAGAAGAAGAAGAAGAAGAAGAAAAAGAAGATGGAAAAGAAGATGGAAAAGAAGATTAAAAAGAAGAAGAAGAAGAAGAAGAAGAAGAAGAAGAAGAAGAAGAAGAAGTAGGGGAAGAAGAGAAGTAGTTGCTCTTAGCTAGCCTGAGAGCTAGTCTGGGTAGGAAGTGTCATGGACTTGTTTTCTTAGCCTCGGTATAAGAGAGTGGGTGGCCATTGCTCTCCTTCGACTTCCGGCCTTCCCACACACAGTGTATGAGAACATTTTCAGTGGTCACTGCAGTGAGATTGGTTTGGAGTTAAGAGGGGTTAGATGCAAAATAGCCAATGAGAGCGCGAGAACACAACCCGATTGAGGAGCTTTGAGAGGAAAGAGATTTAGTTAGGGAGGAATTACTTGTCCAGGGATTGTTTTTAGAAGTGGTTTAACTACTTAGCTTTCGAAGAGGTGAAAATAATTCGATAAAGTCAGTAGCTGCCGGACATTAGCCTCAAACAAAAATATACACTGATATGAAGCATCAATTTTCAACACCAACAGGCAGCGTGAGTTTGTCACTATCTTGCCCTTCTCTGGTTTTTTATGTTATAATTTATTAAATCTACTATGAATTATAATGTAATACTATAATACATTGACTTCTATAATAGCTGCGAAATTGTAATTCATACGATATTTGTCGATGATCGCTTCAAATGCGTGGCAACTAGGTAGAATGACAAGATCCTACTAATTTCTGTTCTTGATTTGGCCTATGATGTGTCCTATAGTATAAATTCTTTTTTAAATTTTTTCAGACTAATTGAAAGAACAATGAAGAACTGGATCCTGTTCGTGTTCTGCGTTACAATCCTCTTTCCACTTCCAACAGTTCTTTCGACTAATGTCCTTAATGCAAATGCAGATCGCTCGAGTAGAGCTACAGCAGATGAGGATAACACGATCTTTCAAGAGGCAAGTCCACCCATAGTTAACAAAGCAAAAGAGGCGAATAATGAGGAAAAACTCGATGTTCCAAAAGTTCATATCGTCGGCCACAAAAACAAAACGGATAAGGACGACAGTGTTAAAGTTCAGAAACTTCAATTTGTTCGCGCACGTAGGCCTAGACCTCATTCACCAAAGTCATCTCGTGACGGAAACCCTCCTGTACCACTTCGTGCGGGACATGATCCATCACCACCATCTTGTCACGGAGGTGCTCCAAAAGTACCACGTGGTAAAAATGAACCTCCAAAAAAAGTTAAAGGTCGACTGGTTCCACTACCAAACTTAAATGAAGATCCTATATCTCCCCCAGGTAGTCTACGAAAGCATTCTGACGGAAACCCTCCTGTACCACTTCGTGCGGGACATGATCCATCACCACCATCTTGTCACGGAGGTGCTCCAAAATTACCACGTGGTAAAAATGAACCTCCAAAAAAAGTAAAAGGTCGACCGGTTCCACTACCAAACTTAAATGAAGATCCTATATCTCCCCCAGGTAGTCTACGAAAGCATTCTCCCCCAGGTAGTCGACGACAGCCTTAACCCCCAGGTAGTCAACGAAAGCATCCAACATCACTACAGCTAACCGACTTTACACCAGACTGCTAACAGAATGAGGATTCAGTCACCGATCCCTCTTCGATTAAGCAAATATGCGAATGGATTCTGAAATACAGACTAATTGATTTCATTTAAAATTCCTGCTTATTATAAATTGCAATAATGAACTCAGTCATGCGTAACATTTCGATGGTTGTAGCTGCTACTGAATAGTTGCCGTTAATTTGGTTCTTTGACAGTGTAGCGAAAACCTGCGCTACACAAGTGACGATGTGTTAACCTCCATTCATGCATCTGAAATTGAGAAATCTTACCTAAAGAATATATTAAATTCTGCACAGTGAATTATTTTGTCTTTGTTTCTTTTAATCGGGCCTTCTATATCACAGGGGGCCAATGCTATGAACGCGTTGTCCGATCCAGTCAAGGTCTTTACAGTATTGTATTGTATTTACGAATTTATAAAGCGCCTCTCGAAGTACAACCTAATCATAGAGTACCATGATTTCGAGTTTTTTTAGACTTTATGAACCAATTTTTATCGATTAATTATAAGACTCTTAAATACTACGGAGATATCGATGAACTCTGGCAGACAGATAAGATGCACGATACTTCTAATTGCCTCATGCAGACCGTAACTATCATTGCAATTGTAATTGTAATTGTAATCGAGGATTTATATAGCGCCACTCATAATCAGAGGCGCTCACGACCCGTGTCAGTGTCTTCACTGACAAAGAGAAATGTTTTCAGGCGCTTGCGAGACTGGGCAGGAGACAGAGAGAGGAGGACAAGCCTAAAGCCCAGAGGGAGGCTGTTCCAACTGAACTGATACTTTTTAGAACGCAGCGCAGCAGAGATTTCTAGACTAAGCACAACCAACCGTAACTGCTCTGCAGTTCCATTCTCCTTTTAGTCAACAGCAACGGGACTTTATACTTCACTTAACAGCGTTTGACAACGCCTCTGACTGGACGTCAATATGTTGATACTCTGCGCTCAGCATTTAATTAGCGCCTTGATTTCCCAGACTCCGACTCCGAGATAACGTTCTCGATTCTCTCCCTGAATTCCAGAGCGCCAACGCCACTGTCTTGTCACGTCAAGCACTTGATAAATTGTGATGTGGTACAATATAACAACAACAAAATACAATACAAAGTAACGCATCACAGTTCAGTGCAAAAAATGTTATGAAATTTGACGATATAGGCCTACAACGCATAGAGATAAAGTACATCAGAATGCCATGAAATACCATACAACTTAAATCCATGCCATGCAATGTGATACTATACAGTAGAATATAATATCATGTAAAAAGTCGATGACGCCCCTTAGAACAGCTCACTAATGTAGTAAAAAGCGATTAGTAGTGGCGCTTCATAAATTTCTGATTTCATATAATGCACCCCTCGAGTGCATTGGACTTCAGACGAGTCCTGGACCAATTTCGGATTATATGCATGTGGGTTGATGTTCGCCAACATTCGATTAAGGCGTCGAATTATTTCAGAGGAATATGATTTCCGGTTGAGACCAGCGCCGGTGAAATGGTCGTAATACATTATTTAGCCGTAGAAGCGTTCATAATCGCTCGAAACGGTCGAGAACTAATCCCGGAATTGATCTGCGCTTAATCGTCCAATGACAGGATCCCTTCCAATTCGTCTCCAAAGACACCAACTCACACAGGTAGTCCATAAGGGGATTTAGCAACACCACCCAAGCCAGAAATAGAACACTCTCTCTGCTAACAAAATGAGGATTCAGTCATCCTTCGAACATCGACAAAGTTCCGAACGGATTCTGAAATAGAGTTTCATTGATTGCGTTTAATTTCCTGCTTATTTCAAAACTGCGATCATTAACGCAGGCATGCGTAACATTTCGTTGAATTCTGTTGAATGGGTTGGTTGGTTCGTTTAGCAAAAATTTGCATCACATGAGTGACGATGTATGCTACTTCAATTAAAATGGTTGAAGTTGGCAAATGTAGACAAGTCTTCACAGTGTATTATATAATTATGAAAAATCCTTCCTTTTCGACGAATTTCCAGCAATAGACAAGTCTTCACAGTATATCAAGGTAACCAGTGCGTTACTAAGTTACATAAGCTTTGCCTGCGACCAGCTCCGAAATTCAGTTTCAACTAACACGTCACCGCTAAATAGCCCTATCAAAAGTTAATTAAAGAAAATTATATAGTAACAAGATGAATTCTGAGTGTGTTGGGTGATGATGGTTGACGCCATTCGAAAGTCTATCTCTTTCACTGGCGAATCCTAGATTATCGGATCGCAAACGGTCTATGAAAGGCTTGGGCTCGAACACGTTCGCCTAACCAAAGGAACCAGTCTACCTGTGATGTTTTCTGTGTCATGATGAAAGTGATTAACGTCATCCTCTGCCTTTTTTCCGAGCTTGGGACTGGCTCACCCAAAACAGCAGTAAAAGAGATTCGAATCTGCAAGTAATATTTCCTGAGTTACGACACGCATTCTGGTAAGTCCAAGTGTATTAGATTTTACCAGATTTTGATAGATTTTTTGTTACAAACAATTATACTATCATCACAAAGTATTAAGGAATTTCGATGTTTTGTTGAGAACGCGTTTAGAATTTCTTAGACAACAATCGTTCAGGTTCAATAAAAGAAATAACACAGAGAGCGGAAAATGCGTTCTTTGAAATAGATCAAACTATTAGAGCAGTCATGCGGAACGGTACACTCGTATCAGGCGAAAATGCAAATGTTAATCACTGATGCAGACCCTGTGTTTATTATAAGATGCAGGGAGATCAGAGTCCTCTGGAAACGACAGTTGAAAGGCGGAGAGTGAAGTCAGCCACGGATATTAAATCCGTGAAGAAATAAATTGAACGTATGTATAATTGCCATAGTCTCATCATCAGCATCATCATCAATCTGTCGTTGTTATCATCACCATCATCATTGTAGTTGTGCTAAGAGTATTATTGCTTACAGTAATTTCATGGCATTGCTTATTTTATACATGCTTCTGCCAGTGGCGAGTTATGTGAGGTCTTCGCTGATAAAAATCTTCAGACGAGATTCAAACGCTGAACAAGAAATTCTTACAGGGTACAATACTAGAGAATAACTTGCACACCAGTACAGTCAGTGGGAGTCGAACTTGGGACACCGAGGTTAAAGGTAAACAATTAACATTTGCTAAAACAGCGTCTTATTAGTAACAATTAAGAAATGTTGTGGTCTTGAGTCTTAAATTAATTAAAGCCTTTGTTTTTCTGAGGTTTCTTTGATCAATTCTAATCCGCTAATTAAAACGTTCAAAGTTCTCTGATAATCGAGTTTTCAATATCACAGAGTCATTTGGGTGTTACGAGAAGAGTTTAGAGCTCTTAATTTGCATCTGTTTTATGGTTTATTGTCTTAAGATTTGGTTTTCTTTATTGTTTAGACCTATTGGAACAACGACAAACAATGAACTGGTTCTTTCTCGCGTTCGGTGCCGCTGTTCTTTGTTCGTTTGTGATCGGAAAAGACTTCCTGAGTGGAAAGAACGATACTACCAAGTCCTTCCTCAGTGGAAAGAGCAGGGCTGTCAAGTCCTTAACCGCGATTACAAACCTTTTCCTTCAGCATAGGAGGTCTGAAATTCTGGAGTTGGAAAGCATTCTGATTATTCCAGTGTTCTTGGCTTTGGAAGTCGATCGGGAATATGTATACCGTAATCGAACAGGATATTCAGATGCAAAGGTCCTAGGACGGGAAATACACGTCGAAACAAATTTTCCATACTTCCTTGAATATTTTTACGACGATTTTACAAATGCCGCTCGATCGATCTACGTACATAAAGAGGTTCATCTCGGTACTTATAACAATCCGACTGAGCACAATAGAAACATAGGGAATGACGAAAGAATTCAATTTGCTTATAACTCCTATTTCAGGTGGTGGCTAGACCACCCGGACACAGAGGCAGAAAAGAAAGCGATAAAGTTACCAAAACGTCTAATGATGGTAACTCTTAGAATCCACGATCTTGTGTCTCAACCGTTTCAGTGGAGCGAGACGGAGAAGTTCTTTATTTCAGAAAAGAGGTATACGGAAGGTGTCGTTCTTCGAAGTGTCGGAACTTACGGTTACGCCGAATTCAATTACCCACAGGCAACTGAGGCAAGCGGCTGCCTTGCAGGTGCGCTCCGCCTGAAAGTCAGTCAACACCTAGCAATGATTTTTGTTATTTCGTTGAACTCAACCGACAAGACGTGCAATTCGGCTGTAACCCTGTTTAATGCTCTACAAGATATTAACTTTGAAACGATCAATTTCAAACCTCAGCGGTTATTCTTGAGCATTCCGATCATGAGAACCGGTTCAGTTGTCAAAGCTGCCAAGCATCTGAAGAATCTAGGAGTCACAACATATAAAGCATACGAGTTTGAATCAATGCCCTCAATCAGTGATAGCTTCTTGTCCATGGCGATCATATTCGACCCGGAAGTTCGACCTAATTCGTCAAAACCCGACGCAGTGTATAAAAATGTAACGAGATTCCATGTGAAGAGTCCGTACCTCGTCGCTGTTCTTCAGGCTGGAAACCCAGTTCCCCTTATTCTTGGACTCGTCCAAAGTCCGATCACTAGCCTCTTGCCCGACCAAAAATATTCATCCTTTTGACTACTATTAGCCTAATGCAACAAGATCTTAAAGATATAACTGTTCACCACAGCCAGACGAGCCCAAGGAAGACATCTTTTTATCTTGACAATCATCCGGAAACAAAGACACCACAAAAACTGAACAAGGATTTCCATCTGCTTAACTGCAACAAAGCTTCTTAGCAGGGGAGAATAATATGGCAAACTGAGTAAATTCTTAACCTTTGCACGATTTCACATGAAATCGGTCTGGCGATAAAATATTCCTGGTTTATGGCTATTCCAATGTAGTGTGGCTCCTTGTTTATTTTAATTGTAATCTGACATTTATTAAGCGCCACTTCCAGAATAAGCTGATCAGTCTTACCAATACTCTGTCGTATTAATTTTGTAAAAAAAAGTGTGTTTCTATTGGATCAACCACAAAGTAAATAATAAAAAAGGAATAAAAACAACAATAAGACCATTTGTATAGCGACGTAGCTCAGAGCGTATCATTTGCCTCAGGTATTGAAATAAAGTGAAAGTAAAATTGAGGTAAATAATTAAGCTGACTCCGTACGGCCGCCCTTCTCTCCACAGATGTCGCAGGCATCGTATCATCGATGAAAGGTGTCACGTGTGGTTGTGCGAATTATATCTTAATAGTAGTTTGTAACGCTATTTATACACCATAGGTAGTAGTTGATAGTTTGTTAGGCGACCTATACCCAAATAGTTGTTTGTTAAGCGACTTATACATAGCACCTCTAAATGAATCTCTTGAAGAGTTGTGTTTCTTAAATCCTTGCCATTAGATTGTAGGCCTAACCTTTCCAACGTAGCCCCTTATTCCAGAGCAGTTCCCGAATTCCCGTGACGGATCTAATCGGTAAGGATTTTTACACAGGGCTCGAGCTGATGACCATTGCTACTCAAACTGTCCGAGAGTTATTGGCTTCAGGGCCAGCAAATGATTTACCGGGATCACAACTTTGATCGTGCTCAATTAAACGTTGCCATAAGATGTCTTTCAACTCTGGATCCAACCAACCAATATCCAGTTACTAAAAACATAGATAAGGATGACGCTAACAGCTATGGCAGTCGCAAGATGTCGCTATAATATACCTTTTTCGCATTTATATATATATATATATAAAATATATATAAACTCCGTCTATTATCTATTATAAATAGTTGGTCCATTTTGGGAGACACCTAAAAGAATTGGTCCATTTTGGGAGACACCTAAAAGGCGACAAACAAATGTTTGGGCACATACACAAAGACATGGGCTACATAACTACATACTTACGTACATGCATACACAGACACATACATAAATGCATACACGCATACATACATACATATATCAACCCACATCCATATATGCGAAATGCATACACGCATACATACATACATATGCATATACTTACATATATACATATATGCATGCATATATACCTATATACATATCAAAATGCATGCATACATACATACATACATGCATACATGCATACACGCATACATGCATCTACATGTACATACATTATCAATTTCGATTAGCTTGTAACGAATATTAAATTCTCATCACAAGGCCAACATGTTTTCCTTGTATTGCCATATTGGAAAATGCAATTGTAGACTGACTGTAGGAGGAAATTGATGGGAAGCGATGGCTATAAGAAGAGCTGCCGAAAGCTCCAGAAAGTCTTTCGGTCGACCCCAGAAGTCGACGGTTCAATGCAGCGTTCGCAGGTTTCTGTCGAAAGGTTACGGAAATATTGCCCTATGGATTGACATCCCTATTTTATTCTTGACATGAAGCGGTTATGTTATACACAGGTCTGGTTGAAAGTTTCTGTAATGTCGTGCGTTTTATTAGCATACGTGTAAACTTATGATGATCTGTTCTGAGCTTAGCGTTGCTTCCAAATCTTTAAAGACTAGTAAAGTAACTAATGTTAAACGTTTTAATTGCTGAATCGTTTCAAATTTGAATATGCTACAACAATTGGGTTATGAGCGTTTAATAATAATTTTCTTCGTTTTATATATCATAAACTAAGATTCTTAGTCATGCTGCTTACATTGAGGTTGTGCTGTGTGATGCGCCACACTCAAACATTAATTGTTTTGACCTTCCGAAAAACTCCCACGACCTTGACGCGACCTGCTGAAATTGTTTAGTTGGCACCGCCACTGCATTCATTATATACAAACATAATATACATACATTATATACATAGGGATATTTATGTACAAGACTTTGTAATTGAATATTCAGGAGCATCTGGAACGCATGCGTCGAATCTTCTTCCATGGTTCTATTGTATGTTTAATTGCAAATCGATTACTTTGCTTCTGATAGCTTTTCCTTTGATCGATGATGATCTGACTGCAATAATGACGACTTCGCACTAGAAGCTTCAAATTATTGGTTGCCTAATGAGTTCCCTTCTAATATCGAAAGATCCCACAGGATCATCCATCCATCCATTCATCCATCCATCCATTCATCCATCCATCCATCCATCCATCCATTCATACATCCATCCATCCATCCATTCATACATCCATTCATCCATCAATCCATCACTCCATACATCCATCCACAAACCCACTCACCCATCCACTCATCCTTTCATCCATCCAATCATCCACACATCCATCTATCCATCCATCCTTCCACACATACACCCAACTATCCACCTACCCATCCACCATGCATCCATTCAGTTATCCAACCACACATTCATCCATCCACCCACCGATTCTCCTATCCACTCATTCATTCATCCACACATCCATCATTCCATCCATCCATCCATCCATCCATCCACCGACCCACCCATCCATCCATCCACTAACATTCATCCATCCATCGTTCGATTCACCTATACAGCCATTTATTCAACCACACATCCATCCATCCATTCATCCATTCATCCATCCACCCATCCATCCATCCATCCATCCATCCATCCACACATACACCCAACTATCCACCTACCCATCCACCCATACATCCATCAATTCATCCATCCATTGATCCATTCATCCATCCGTCGATCCATCCATTCATCCATTCATCCGTCCGTCGATCCGTCCATCCTCTCGCTTGTCGCCTGTTGGTGAAAACTGAAGTATTTACTCGCTGCAGGAAAATGCGAGGACGTACTCACCCTAACTTTAAACAATCAACACACGCTTTGCAATGCGAACCACAGGTTGCCATATTATTACCACATCACCGGTTTAATCTCTAATAATCTATTCCATTACATAAACAACCTATTGTTTAGCTGATCCACGTGGATTGCATCCGTAGGGTCTACTGGTACTTTGAAATCCTTCATTCCGCTGGCGAGTTTAACTGATGACGATATTGACAAATACATATATATGAATCAAACGCATGATCGGTAGGAGATATTCAGAAAAATTCTCTTTAAGATATTAACGCCCATAAAAATTGCATCTTCAAATTTAAACTTGTAAATTAACTTCATTAATAATTGATGATGTTGACTCAAGTAAGACCAACTCTGACGCCAAGTCGTGCGGAACGCAGCTGTTGTGCAAGACGTCGTTCTGCTTATAAAAGCCAACGCAGCCACCCATCAAAAGGTAAAAGAAGTTTCACTGGAAAGTGACGTCTAGGCCTACAACAGATCCAACTTCGTCGAGAAAGAATAGAAATACGTCTGGTATGTTTTGTTTATTCTTGTTTGTTTTTTCGCCCGAGGTAAAATTAATCCGTGAGGCTCTTAGAAACTGTCCTCACGTGCGCTATGTTCCGGAATTAGCGGTCTTCTTCCCCGATTAATATTATTGTGGTAAAGTGCATCGAAAAGCGACAGCGTTTAATCGTTGAGAGCATACAAAGGACTCGCTAAAGAACCCGTAGGCCAATGAAGTTATTAAGAGTTTGGATGATGTGGTAGTGTTGAGGAAAGTCGATGCTGTAGAAAAAAGAGTGGCAGTAGTCGAGTTTTGAGTGAGCAGTTGATGTGCTAATTGTGGATGCAATTTTACAGTCGAGTATCGGACGAAATCGACAAAGGTCACGAATATGCATGTAGCAGGTGCGTGATAACGAAATGATATGGTTGACATAAAGAAGACGAAGGAGGAGAAGAAGAAGATGATGATGAAGAAGAAGAAGAAGAAGAAGAAGAAGAAGAAGAAGAAGAAGAAGAAGAAGAAGAAGAAGAAGAAGAAGAAGAAGAAGAAGAAGAAGAAGAAGAAGAAGAAGGAGAAGGAGAAGGAGAAGGAGAAGGAGAAGGAGAAGGAGAAGGAGGAGGAGAAGGAGGAGGAGAAGGAGAAGGAGAAGGAGAAGGAGAAGGAGAACGAGAACGAGAACGAGAACGAGAACGAGAACGAGAACGAGAACGAGAACGAGAACGAGAACGAGAACGAGAACGAGAAGGAGGAGTAGAGGAAGAAGAGAACAAGAACAAGAAGAGGAAGAGAAGTGGTTGCTCTTAGCTAGCCTGAGAGCTAGTCTGGGTGTAAAATGCTATCGACTTCTTTTTCTTAGCCTCGGCATAAGATGATGGTGGGCCATTACTCTCCTTCGACGTCCGGCCTTCCCACCGACAGTGTATGAGAACATTTTCAGTGGTTACTACAGTCAGATTGGTTTGGATTTAGGAGGGGTTAGATGTAAAATAGCCAATGAGAGCGCGAGAACTCAACCCGATTGAGCAGCTTTGAAATTGAAATGTAGTTAGGGAGGAATTCCTTGCCCAGGACTGGTTTTTAGAAATGGTTTAACTACTTAGCTTTAGAAGAGGTGAACATAATTCGAAAAAGTCAGTGGCTGTCGGACATTCGCCTAAAAACAATATTCACTGATGAGAAGCATCAATTAAACCCAACACCAACAGGCAGCGTGAGTTTGTCACTATCCTGTTTTTTATGTTATAATTTATCAAATCTACTATAAATAATAATGTAATACCATAATGCATTGACCTCAATAATAGATGCGAAATTGCATTACATACAGTATTTGTCGATGATCGCTTCAAATGAGTGGCAATTAGTTAGAATGACAGGATCCTACTAATTTCTGTTTTTGATTTTTCCTATAATGTGATCTGTAGTATAAATTCTTTTAAAATTTTCAGGCTAAGTGAAAGAACAATGAAGAACTGGATCCTGTTCGCGTTCTGCGTTGCAGTCCTCTGCCTCTTCCAACTGTTCTTTCGTCTCGTTCATCCAGTACAAAACCCAGTCAACCCCAAAAAAGAACTACACCAATGGCCAATAACCAGGTCATTCCAGAAGCCATTCCAGCCGTAGTTAACAAAGCAAAAGAGGCGAACAATGAGTAGAAGCACGATGCCACTCAGGCAATTGTTCCAAAAGTTCCTGCCGTCGGCCACAAAAACAAAACGAATAAGGACGACGGTGATAAAGTTCGGAAACCACAATTTATTCGTGATCGCAGGCCTCATTCACCAAAACCATCTCTTGACGGAAGTCCTCCAGTAAAATCAGCTCATCAAAGTGAAACTCCAAAACCACTATCTCCACTAAAACTGGGACAGGCTTGCCCATATCCCCCAGGTAGTCCACGAGAGAATTTTCCCCCGGGTAGTCCACGAAGCCATTCTTCTCCAGGTAGTCCACGAGAGAATCCTCCCCCGGGTAGTCCACGAGACCATTCTTCACCAGGTAGTTCACGAGAGAACTCACCCCCAGGTAGTCCACGAAAGCATCCAACATCACGACAGCTAAGCAACTCTGCATCAGATTGCCCATATCCCCCAGGTAGTCCACGAGAGCATTCTTCCCCAGGTAGTCCACGAGAACATCCAACATCACGACAGCTAAGCAACTCTATAGGCTGCCCATATCCCCTAGGTAGTCCACGAAAGCATCTAACATCACGACAGCTAAGCAACTCTACAGGCTGCCCATATCCCCTAGGTAGTCCACGAAAGCATCCAACATCACGACAGCTAAGCAACTCTACAGGCTGCCCATATCCCCTAGGTAGTCCACGAAAGCATCCAACATCACTACAGCTAAGCAACCCAACATCAGAAAGCCCATATCCCCCAGGTAGTCCACAAAACCCTTCACCCCCAGGTAGTCTACGAAACCCTTCACGCCCAGGTAGTCCACAAAACCCTTCACCCCCAGGTAGTCCACGAAACCCTTCACGCCCAGGTAGTCCACGAAAGCATCCAACATCACCACAGCTAAGCAACCCTACACCAGACTGCTAACAGAATGAGGATTCAGTCACCGATCGCTCTTCGATAAAGCAAATATCCGAATGGATTCTGATATACAGACTAATTGATTTCGTTTAAAATTCCTGCTTATTATAAATAGCAATAATGAACTCAGTCATGCGTAACATGTCGATGGCTGTTGCTGCTACTGAATAGTTGCCGTTAATTTGGTTCTTTGACAGTGTAGCGAAAACCTGCGTTAGACAAGTGACGATGTGTTAACCTGCATTCATGCATCTGAAATTGAGAAATCTTACCTAAAGAATATATTAAATTCTGCACAGTGAATTTTTTCGCCTTTGTTTCTTTTAATCGGCTCCTCTATATCACAGGGACCAATGCTATTTACGCGTTGTACGTTCCAATTAAGGTCTTTACAGTATTGTATATACGAATTTATAAAGCGCCTCTCGAAGTACAACCTAATCATAGAGTACAATGATTTCGGGTTTTTTAAGACTTTATGAAGCAATTTTTATCGATTAATTATAAGACTCTTAAATACTACTGAGACATCGATGAACTCTGGCAGACAGGTAAGATGCACGATACTTCTAATTGCCTCATGCAGACCGTAACTATCATGAACTGAACCTTTTTAGAACGCAGCGCGGCAGAGATTTCTAAACTAAGGACAACCAACCGTAACTGCTCTGCAGTTCCATTCTCCTTTTAGTCAACAGCAAAGGGAGATTATACTTCACTTGACAGCGTTGGACAAACACCTCTGACTTGACGCAATTCTCGTGAATATGTTGATACCCTGCGCTCAGCATTTAATTAGCGCCTTGATTTTCAAGATTCCAACTCCGAGATAACGTTGTCGATTCTCTCCCTGAATCCCAAACCGCCAACGCCACTTGTCACGTCAAGCAGATGATAAATTGTGATGTGGTGCAATATAGCATCAATAACACAATGGCATGCAATGCAATAAAACACATTAGAAAGTAACACAGCACAGTTCAGTGCCAAAAAATGCTATTAAATTTGACAATATACAACGCAATGAAGTGAAATACATCAGAATGCCATGGAATACCATACAACATAAATCCATGCCATGCAATGTGACATTATACAATACAATACAAAATATGTAACAGTCGATGACGCCCCTTAGAACAACTCACTGATGTACTAAAAAAAGCACACAGCTGAAATCGTACAGAAATTTGCGGAGTATAAAATGCACTTCATATTTCTACTACGATGAGTAGTGGACTATAATGGTGCTATATAGTATATAAGTGTCTCCAATTTTATGTAATACAGCCCACGAATGCATTGGATTTTAGACGAGTCCTAGATCCATTTCGCATATATATGAATGTTGGTTGATGTTAGTAGTACAATTGGTTCGATTCTAGGCCACTGTTCAGTAAACAGTGCAAATGCCCATCACAGGTGCAAATGCCAATCGCAGGTGCATCAAGGTCTAAGGTGGAATCTAACCCACGCGGCATGTAGCGAGATCGTAAAATAGCATGTATGTCATTATGGTTCAGGAACATTTATCATCTAATTAAAAATCAGTTAGGCCTATAGATATAAGGGATAGTTCGTTAACGCGCCTTTGTCATTTTTGTGTGGTTATCGGAGCGAAAGTTATACTCGCTAGGTGTCGGAAGGTGAATGCGTACAAATACCTTTCTTTCCTTCCTCGCTTAACTGAGCATCGGTGGTGCAGCGTTAAGCTTTCCGCCGGGCAAGCGAAGGGTCGTGAGTTCGATTCTACCCTCGAGCTGTGTAATTTAGATTTATTTCTTTTAAACAGGCAGAGATGAGTAACAGGACTTATGATAGGGGTGGATCGATGAGTGGCTGCTGGATGGCGCATTGGTACCAACTCGCAAATAAACGCGGGGTTCACAGTCATGCTTACAAGTCGACGGCGCTGGCCAATCACAGTTCACAGTTCAAAATTCTGCGCGCTTATTCAGGTCAGGTTGCATCATTGTTTTTCAAAATGTCTGACGGTGCAGATTTCATATTGGATATCGCTAAATCATCAAAGGATGATATACGTTCAGTTATTAACACCGTTTTTAAAATCCGCAATGATAGAGTCAGCTTTGAGAAGAAGTTACAGACGATTCGCGATTTGTTGCGTAAATCAGCGAAAGGGAAGATTGTTAGGTCTAAAGGTAAGTGCTTCTGAATCGTTGTATCGAATTCCTTTTTACTGAGCAAGTCTTTCACTCTCAATTGCTTAGTAGGACGTGATGGGCGCACTTAGTGGCTGCCTACAGTTAAATTCGA